>JAHREE010000278.1:3409736-3548411 GCA_033628505.1 Tringa tobata | reverse complement strand
CCCCCCCCGTTCCTCCACTGTCGCCAAACGGTTCCTCTCGCTAGCCCCACCTGCCTTGAATAATAGCCACACTCACCAATTTAAGAAACCGTTACTGCCTCGTGTATCTCTCCCTGTAAAAAATAAAAAAAAAATATTTATATTTATATCTGCAGGTGTGTCTAAATTAATAAGGAGATGTGAAACTTCTCAATCTTTGGTCTAAGATGCACAGGTTTTGTTGAGTGTATCATTAATGTGCTGCAGCTTTGGTGGAGCAGCATTTCTGCTGGCACACGGATTAAGCCTGAGTATCTCTCAGGGTGTTACTTTACTAATCTCCTTTTCCAAAGGATTCACTGTCTTGCAGCTCTCACAACACTCCAAAGAGAATCAAAATTAGATTTAAAAATTCACATTCCTTCCCGCCAAGATCCTGATTTTATCACAGCCCTTTGTTGTAAATCTGTCACGTGCAGTTTTGGAGAACAAGGCTGTGATTTTTGGTTTCCCACTATCAGTTTTCCATGCGTGGCCAATTCAAAATTATCGCTTTCTAGTACTAACACCTCCTTTCTACACTGCTTTAAACAGAATTGGCATTCCTGATAATTTGACATAACTAGACAGATCTAATAGGTCAAAGTGCATACTCTGTTTCCAATCCAACATAAATTTTTTTTCCAGCTTCCAAACCTTCAAGGTTAATATAAGCTTAAGCCCTGGGTGATGGCCAGCGATAGCCATTTCTGAAGGCTGAATATAGCCCTTGTCTTCTGGAAAGCTCTACAGATGCGAGGCAGACACAAGGAAATGACATTTCTCCCCCTAGCACAAATTGTACATGACTTCCAGGTTCATTGTGAATGCACCGTAAATATCATTATCATCATTAATCTAGAACTGCAATTTGTAAAGATTAAAGTCTTGGTCTGGCGTTCCCGTGTGAGCCAACAGACTCATGTCCAAATAAAAGACTGCCAAAGTGGACACTAAATCAACCTGCTGTAGGACCTATAGAAATTTAAAAGAGTATTTTTCCCTGACAGAAAAATACCACCCTACCCCACACACCCCCCACATGAAAAATCTGGAGAGACTTCTGTAAGAGACCATGCTGAAGGAAAACCTCTCTCAGAAAGCACTTCTAAGCTTCCCCTAATAATGTGTCAATATGCGGTCCTGGGAAGAGAAGAGGACTCCCCCAGTGTGTGACACCAACCAGGGGACATAGTATGAGAGCACCTCGGTGCCCTGGTTGGTGCCACTGGATAACCAGAAGACTCCTGAGCCTCTCCATACATCCACACGTGTTTACATGGCACGTAGTAGAGCTGTTATGTTTAGCTTTATCATGTGAGCAAACAAATGTGTTGGCAACAAAAACGTCTAAGACTCATCCCAATCATTCTTCTATTGACTGCAGAAGCACTTTTATATTGAACGAAAAAAATGGGATATTTAAAGATACGTTGTGGATGATGCTCTCAGTTTGCATTGACTTGGTGTTATTATGATCATGAATACAAATGAATATAGTTGCAGCACTATACTGTATGTTGGTCTCTAACTTGTGGGTTGTGTAATTTTTTCTGGGCTACCCTTCTATGTCATCGTAGAAAAGTCTACAGATCTTTGAAATGTATGAATGATATCTAAAGGCAAATAGGGAAGCCGCAGAAATGAAGGCAATATTTAGGTTGAATTAATAATATTAAAGTCCTAAGAGATTAAGTAGTTTGACTTGAATTAGGCCTGGAAAGTTCTGGTGCTGCCTTCCCAAAACTTTTGGGCTTGCCATTCTCATCACTCCACCCAACCCAAATAACTCTTCCCCTTTTTCTCCATCTCTACTCCATTTCTTTCCCATTTTCTGAAGACTCTACCACCAATTATTTGCAAAGTTACGTGTGAAGACTCCAGTACAAGGCCTATTTGAAAGCTAATACAGGGGAAATAGTTCTTAACTTTCTAATACAACTATTTTAGATTGTGTTCACTCCTAGGAGTTGACATTCAAATACTGCTTATCAAACTTTCAGTTCCCTGATGTGTTAGAAATTATACATTAAAAAAAGTACTTGTTAGAAAAATTCATTATAATGCCTACTTTGCCAATTAAATTAACACACAGTAAGCAATATGATACTCAGAGAAAATGCAAGCTGATAACAATAAGGAATTCTTTTTTTTTTTTTTACTAAGGGCAAAAATAAGGTAGTATTTGTCATGAAAAGATGCACTTTCTACCAAATTGCTCCAAGAGATCAAATTTATGCATAGAACAGTCCAACTGAGAGATGACATATGACCTGCTCTGTGACCTTATGCAATTCAATAACTCACTTCCCTTATTGCTGCAGTTTCCACAACTGTAAGATGAAGGAAATTATACTTACATATCTGTGTAAGTTTATGAATGAAAGAGTCTGCCAAGTATTTCCATATAGTAATCCAAATTGCAGCCTACCAGTTTGGATATTCAAAAAAGAAACACTATTCACACTGCCAGATCAACAAAGTACAACATTTCTATAGTTCAAAGAATTTAAGGTATTCTAATAATGCATAATCCATATGCATAATTCTTTTAATGCATATGGATTCCTGACTAACTAAGCTTCCTAGAAAAATTATGTACTGATCTCTAGCAAATAATGTGAGCATTTTAATGATTAAGTATGGAAATAGATATTTAGGTTGAAAAATCTGTAAATTTTTAGCTATAATTAAAAGAAAAAAACGTAGGAAAAACATTCCTTTTCTAGAGCACCGCTTAGAGATGTTGGTCATTTCCATAGGAAAGAAATTGTTTCCGACTATGTTGAGTTTCATCAGGAGGTAAAAGCTTTTTACAACAATGGTATTTAGACTGTAAGCTCTTGAGGACAGAGACCTTTTCTTTTTAATATCTAGAAAGTGCCATGCAAAGATACATGTATACATTAATATTTAATACACAAATATTAATAATACCTCTGAGTGAGGAGCATACTTTCTCACAAAATCATGTTAGATTACAGCTCTGAATGTAAATATAACAGTCTTACAATTGTAACTAGTGCTATTCCTAAGTAATACCAGGAAATACCCCAGTGTGTGTTTGCAACCCAAATGTATTTGTAAGTCAGATTTCTGAGACTATGGGATTTGTGCGGTTTTAGATTGTGTGTGTTTACCTGTGTGCACGGACACCTCTCTGAGCACCATTAGTAACCTCTGAACCTAATGACCAGCTTCAACCTGTATTAGCAGAGGTCTTTAACAGATCCACCTATTTGTGAAAGCAAACAACTTTAAACAGGAGAGAACAAAAACCATGCCAATACCGGTCACCAAAGGGACAACCGCAGGGTGCAGTCAGTGCACCTCACTAGGTATCCAAAAATCTACAAGAAAACAGTAAGTTTAAAAAGCTTTAATTGTAAATATGTATTTATCAGACATGGAAGCACTCCCTACTCTGTCAAGCTTAGCGCCCCTCACTGATCCTCTCATGTCTAGCAATGAACAGTCTTTGTTAAAAAGCCTTTTTTTTGCAGTTATGTTTATCTCCCCAGTGGATTCTCTGCTGTCTAATTAGGGGTGAGCTTGTGTTGCAACCTTAGTATAATTCAGTTAAAATGTCGATCAACCATAAGACAAATCTAATGGAAACCAGGCTTTGTTAGGAGCAGTGCTCAGACAACTTCTTGCTACACAATTTTTACATAATATTGCTGTACTTACTACGTTTATATATTAAATTCCCATTATATACTCTTTATATATGCTATTATATCTATTCTAATGCTTTCATCAGGCCTACTTGTGTCAATAGAGCTTGTAAACAATAGCAGGTCAATGGTATTAGAGAATGTATGAAACTGGTTCTGTTTCTTATTTTAAAAAAAGAAAGAAAAAAAAGAAGCCACCCTGTTGCTGACTGAATGCAGGTGCCCACATCCTTTAGCCCTGTCAAATGGCAAACAAAGCCTAGAGTTCCCATACATGTCTTTTGGGGCAATATGAAAAGCACATAGGTCATTTATTTTTTGTATATATTAGATTATGGGTCTAAGTTACTGCTGGATATATATACCAGCACACCGCTGGAATTTAGTACTTGAGCTTTGGGCTTGCTGAAATAGTGTAGTCACAGAATCACATCCGGAAATCTTGGCCATTTTCTATGCCTTTATGTACAGAATAAGGTGCAGAACAACAATTGTTCTATAAGTCTCAGACAGCGTTTAAAAATAAATAAATATATAAATGTAGGAACACAGCATTACTTCTGGTCAAACTTAGCCTGCATTTGGGGAAATATTTAAGTGCAGAAGCACTGTGTGTAGCTGGCACAATGCACCACTTTTTGGAAGATGGTATCCCTAAGGAACAACAGTTCGTCATGGAGGCTGCTGCTAGCCCTTCCAATGCATAAATTATTCCTCTTTTCAGTGCTATGCATATCTGAGGGCATAATCAAGTCTTAGTGCTGGAGGGGGAAACTTTTTGTTCTGAGAAATGAAGTCTGGAGAGAAGCCATTTTGCTTAATCTCCACGAGGCATTACTCTTAAGTTTCATAAGGAAATGCTCTGCAGTTTCACCGTTCCACTCAGATTCTTGAACACACGGAGAATTTCTGGAACACCTTGAGAGAGATGAAGGTTCCCATACCCATCTCCATTTCTGACTAATGTTCAGTAAACCTGCAGCCACTGGCTTGTTCTGAGGGTTTTAGTTCACTGTGGACTCTGTTTCCTCAGGCCACCAGCTCCAATCCAACCTGGTCCTAATAAATGACTATTGATGAGTGTTTAGAGAGGTATGTGGCACACACTAATGAGCACGTAACAACTACAAATCTCAACGTTACCGCTGGCTACGACCATACATCCAACTGCACAGGAGAGGATGCTCTCCCAGAAAAGCAACATACACAAGTTCCGACTGAGTAGCACAGTTCATTTCAGACTTTCTCCCTTTTGTATTCAAATGATATAAAAAATCAAAAGATCTGTCTTAAAGGTAAAGGGAAATAAGATGCAGGGACAGTGCAGGAGCACTTAATATATAGTAGCTCTAACAGCAGTCTGAAGTTTGTTCACAGCGCATATCAGTTTCAGAAGGTTAGGATTTGAATGGGTTGAACGAAGAGGCAGAAATAAAGGAATTTTAGGTGGCAGAAAGAACAAAACTACAATGTCTGTGTACAAGTTAAAAGCTTTCTCCACAATTGTCAAGGCAGCACTTTCCACAAATGGAGAAAGGCTTATTTTTTAGGCTATTTTAATACTTATTGTGTGTTCTTTTGCATCCAGTGAAAGGAAAAGCAGATAGTCAATATTGCTGATTATAAAAATAGGAGGTTTATGACTGAAGATGAAACATGATGAGTTAATCTTTTTCAAGAAGGCTATGTTTAAATAAATTATTAGCATCTGTTCTTTTATCTGCTTTTTATGAGCCATTTATTCAGGTGCTAATATATAGAGTGTGAGCATAAGGTTATCTCTGACAGCAAAGATTGATAGTAGTAGTTGTTCATTTTTTAAAGAAAACAGTGCAAAGCTTGATAGTCAAAGTTAAACCCAGGAATGACAGAATATTAACTGTGCTACTAACTTCTCTACTGCTGCTAATATTTTTCCATAATCCTAGCCTACTTTTTCTCACTTCTTTTCCAAGGGATTAATCCTGCCTCTTTGTGTGAGGAATGTTGGCAGGGGCTAAGATTTGCAGGAAACAAAATTGTGAGACATTTCCAAAGGAAGGTTTTGTGCTAAGGGACAAAACTACAAAAAAGCCAACCACCAAACAAAACGCTTTTGCAGTGCAAGATGTGCACTTGTCTAAACTATGTATCCAAATGACCTGTTTACAGATTTTTTAAATCCTTCTCTACAGTCTTTTTTTTTTTTCTACTTCTTTTCAGCCCATCATATTTAAATTCAGTGCTCTAAATCCAAGGTAAATACTTTTGCATTTTTAGAACAACTAAATAAACTAAAAATGATAATAATAGTAGTAGTGATATCTAAGTGTTCGTAAATATTCTCTGACTTTATGCAAGTTCACATACTGAAATGTGTTACAACCAAACGCAATATGATCCTCTATGATATTTATACAACACAAATAGATGGCACCTTAGGAGTTCCTCCATCTGTAACAAACAAGGTGCTCACTGAAACTACTTTAAATGTTTCAACCAATGTTAGTGGTTCCAGCTGTTCAGCTCTGTAACGCTGGCCACCTTGGTGGCTAGAAGAGCAGCATCCAGCCTGTCTTTTATCTGCACCCCACCAGGTGGCCAACCAGCAGTGCTGAGTAGCCTAATATCTTATTTTTCCTGTTTGCACTGGTAGAACTTGCCATTCAATAAGTCCAATTGAAGATAAATGTTAATCATCTAAAGATAACCCATATGAAGATAATTTGCTTATCTTTTTTCATGTAACTACAGATGGAATGAAAATGTAGAAAGAAGTTATTTTTATGTATAATATGCATATGTCTCCTGGAGCAATGCCGATCTCACACATAGCTAGGACTCCCAGGCACCAACTGATGATGAAAACATGCTTGTACTTCAATTGGTGAAGAATGAGTAAAGTACAGAGATGCCCGATAGGAACAAGAAAAAGTAATATTCTGCTAATTGTCACAGTTTAAGAAACAAAACCAGAAGCCAAGAACTTCTTTAGATATATGTTGATTGGCAGCAAGACCACAAAGAGATTGTTCCTCATAACTTTTTTATGTCCACTTCCTATTGACTCTTAACTTTGAAACAAATGGCTAGAGATAGTAAGATTCTGATTACTATGAAAATTCACTTACTGTTTGCAAAAGATATTATCTCTGTCAATAGGTTTAAATTGTAATTATGTGAGATGTAGCTGAAATGAGAGAAAATAGTTCTTTTTCAAGGTGCTTTTTTCCATTTCAAGACAAAAGTTTAAAAAAAAAGATTTTGAATCATTACTATTTTTCAATATTTGAGGCAGTACTTTTCTAACAATTGTCAGACATCAGATGAAAATCAAACCACTCATCTCAGAAAAACACAAAAGCATTTTATTTATGTTCTGTTACACTTCATTCCTCTTCCCAGATTTCAATATTTTTGCAAATGCATCTCTATGTTAGATGACTAAGCTATTAAGTTACTCATAACAATTCACAGTGAGTCAGCATATGTGATTTCCAACCTGTTCTATATTTTATAACTTGGAATCTAGATTTAAGCTCACACAGGACAAAAGGCAGAAGAACTGCAGTTTGAATTGCACAGTTCTTTTCTGAGATGTTTAATCTATTTGGCTGTTTTCATGGCAGACAGATAGTATAATTCCTCCTGAACTGGGATACACAGGTATCACATGCCACCAAAACCTCCTTTACCCCCCTGCTACCCCATCTTTCAGTTATTTCTACCTATTCTCACATCAGAAACCTGGCAGCAGACTTTTAGGGTAGAAGTCCAGTTCTAAAATAAAGCGGAAGAAAAAGAAATGTTCAGACCAGTATCTTGGTTTATTCTTGCTAGAAGTGGGAATAGTTCCAATTTTCAGGGTCCCTTCACAGGATGAAGGAAAGCGAGCAGCAGAAGCATAGCAGTGCCAAATTACAAAGAACTGGCTGTACAGGCAATCCCATCCTTCACTCCCGCTCTGTGGCTGAGAGGTTGTGCCATCTGCCCTTCCATCCCACCCAGCACCGCGCCGCTCCCCGAGACTCGGATCCAGAGTCCTCTTTTGGCAGGGCAGACACAAACTATAGGGGCAAATGTCCTAACCTCCAATATTCAGGGCATTTCAGCATCAAAAGCTGCTTCTCTTTTATGGGACATGTGGTTTTTTTTAATTTTCCACTGGAAAAAAAAGAAATGCAAAACAAAGGAAAAGAACTGCAAAAATCACTGAAAGATTATGTGATCTACAGCTGTCATACCTAATGGATTAGTCCATCATTTCCGATCACAGATACTTGTTCTTTAATGAAAATTTAAGCATGTTTATATAAAGTGGGTAAAGAGATCTGTGCCTTAGAGGAGACGGAGTAGAATGGCAGCAATGCCCTTACAGGAGCAGGTAGGGCACTGCCAATGTATAATGCTTCTCTGAAACAGCTTGGAAGATTTTGCAGTTACTCTTGATCAACAAACTTGCTTCATTTTGACTGGAATAAACCATGACTAAAAGCCTGATCACGTATTAAGAAAATAAGGATATTTTTGTGATCTCCACTTCTACTGTGTGTTGAATATTAAAGAAGTTTCTAAAGGAACTACAATGGGTAGCACAATTGGCTGTGGCTTTAAAATGACCAACTGCAAAACTGAATGACTCTAAAAAGGACACCTTATTATCTTTTTGTTGAAGTAATCTCTGTGTTTGCTTATGTCCAAGATGCCAACTGATTTAATTGCCTCCTCCCTGCAGGAGACCCTTGCAAGGGAGGGATACCATCTCCCATGCCTCCAGCTGGTAGAGGGGTGTTGGTCCTCACTCCTGCGTTTTGGTATTCTGGGAAATGTAGTGTAGCAGCGAAGTGGCCATTTTGCATCTGCTCTGTTTGTTTGTAAATAACTGAATTTAAAGTGTTCACAATAAGGGTGATGTCTGCCTTGTGTGCTAAGCCCAAGAGATGTGTTTTCATTAACAAACAAAGAGCCTTTAGATGAGATGCTCTAAGAAAGATCCTCTTTTTTAAAATGGAGGGTGCTAGAAAGTGTGTGTCACTGCCACTATCACCTAATAGAGGTTACACACTGATAGAGGGAACAAGGGAGCTGGCAGAAGCCTGTCTCTCGCTGTCAGTTCCAGGCTGCAGGCTTTTATGTTCATTTGTAATGCAATCAATAAGGAATAGCTTAAATTGGGCTCTGGAAGCTTGATTTTATAGTTTGCTAAATTTCTCTTTTAAATCCGTTTAAAATAAAAGAGAAGTTTCTATGGAAACCTTCCCTTTTATTCAAGGAAGATATCTCCGAGTCTCCCAGGCAGCGTGTCGGTGCCTCGCACGACCGGGGCTGGCTGGATCCACGCCAAGGGCTGTCACACTCCCCCATACCTGCCATGCGGGCACGGCACCGGGCAGCGCGGCAAACGCCCCGCTGCCACCCCCTCCATGGTGCCATTCATGGAGCCTCTTCCCTCACTTCCCATAGACCAGGCAGGTTATACACCCCTCTCTCTACTCTTCCAGTTCCCAAAGCAGTTGGCCGCAAAGGAAATTCCCCGCTGACCTGGGAAGCCCCAGGAGTGGCGACGGCACGTGCTGGATGACCGAGTTACTTTGGTTTTAAGATATTGTTGTCCATTATCGTCCTTGTACCATTATCAGCTGAGAGGTATTACTTCTTTGTTTCCCTGAACACAGAGAGCAAAAGGCACTTTTCCTGCTTAGAGTTTCAAACTCTCCTTTTCAGAGGGCTCCCTCTCCCCTCTCTCAGCTTGTGATATTCTGAGATTATTTTGCTTTGCCTGTTGATGTAAACTGTATGCTCTGCTGCTGCATTCGAGATCCTCCCTCAGCCTCCACTCCTATCGCTCTGCCTCTGACCAGCCTTGCACCACGTTATCCAACCTAGGCACTGGGTATGAGTTACTCAGCAGAAATTAAGCTTTGGCAGTTTTTTTTAAATTAATCTTGAACTCACCATGACCAGTGCCCTCACCAGCTTCACTCACCATTCATTCAGTCTGAGCCATAACAGTTACATAGGAGAAAAAAAATAGCTACAAAATCTGTTCAGAAAGGATCTATACCAGTTGTTACCTTAAAACTACATTAGAATATTTGTAGAAAGACAACAAGATAACAACCAGACATGCTTCTCATGGCTTCTCATAACTTTGATAAAAATCTGTCAAAGTAACAAGCTCTATAAACACATACAATATTTTAGAACCTTGCTGCATTCAATTCCATGTAATTTATTTTCAGCACAGCACTTCATTACATGAGCTATTGAATAAAGAAAATAATTCAGTTTTGTACCCCTGTATTTTTAAAGTCAGGAGTAATATATTCTAGATTAGAGGCATGTGAATAATTATTACATTTTTAAAATAAAAACAGAAACTTAAAAAAATGTAATGCAAATTTTCCTCATCTGGAATGAATTAATTTAGAAGACATCCTGATGAGGAAAAGAAAGGCACTGAAATCTTTTCATTTTTCTAAACTTTATTGCCCTAGGAAAAACAGGAGTGGTGATTCAATATAATACATCTTTTACCTACCCTGGCTGGTCATTCCTCACTTCTTAGGGGAATACTGCCAAGAGGAAAGCTTCTGTACATGTTCCTCATCCACTCCGGTGCAAGTCAACTGCCCTATATTAACAAAAAGGAGATATTTCCTTACATGTGGAAATTATTTTTTTATTTATATCAGTTTTAGCTTTTTATGTAATAATGTTTGAATAAAAGATCTCAGAAAACCATCTGATTACCTTGGGGTTTTTTTCTTAACCCCTCCCAATGACAAGGTAACTGTGGTCATTCCGATGATCACTGTAACTTAGCTACCGTAAGGGTGGTATAAAACAAGACTGTTCGACTTTTTTTGACAGCTAGAGCCAGCTTTTATTATAGTGAGTTGCTCATGGACCAGAGAACAAACAAACTTTATAACGTGATGAGTCATTTGGGGGACAGCCCCAGCCCACAGGCCAGGAGTTGGACCGCAGCGCTGCAATACATTAAGGGCACCATTACATTGTAAAGGCACCGTGAGGGCAAGAGCTGGAAGTTGATGGATTTATTTATGCAGTTAGCAGAAGATATAGTAGTTCTTTCCACGTAAACACGAACAAAATTAAGCCAACGAGTGGCAAACTTTAAATCATTATTACTATCACATAGTCAGTTATTTTGACTGCATTATTCGTGCATGCTGGTCTCATGACTGTGTGATTAAAAGCTTCCTGGAATAATGTTCTTCAAGCTCATTGTCATCAAAAGTCATTCAAATTGTGGCTTTTTTTAATTAAAGATTATTTTTGTTTTTCAGTAAGAGAAGAAAAAAAATCTCATTAGATAATGGTCATAAGCAAAAAAGAAATTGTTATGCTTGTCAATCTCACATCACAGGTATGTTTAATTAGTTCTTGTCATTTGGAGTCCCTAGATGAAAGATCAAAACAATCAATTTCATAGTTCAAAGCCAAGTTGCAGCATTGTGATTTGCCAGGATAAGTAAACTGCTCGAGAATACATGTATGATGGTACAGAGAGCTGCTTATTACCTAAAAACAGGAGGCTTCACAATACCCTTTATCTCATCCAAATGCTCTTACCGCTTTATATTCACTCTGAACAATACAAATGCCTGAAGACTCACTGGAATACCGTATCACAGGGCTTGTGATAACTCCTGCACTTCTCATGCATAACAGCACTTTTTTATACATTCCCCACATCACTGAGAGAAGAAAAATGAGGAGGAGGGAAACCTCTCTGGACCTCTTTTACTTCCAGTACGTGTCAAACCAGAAATGCTGCAGCATCTTTGTGTAGGAAAGTACATGTGAGACTTGGGTTCTTCTTCCTTGGCCTTTACTTTCAATCTCCTGCTTGGGATCTTCTGGCTGCTCATTCCTCTGTTACAGAAATGAAAAGAGAGTTCAATCCTTTTGCACGCAAAAGGTCTGAATTTTCATTAAGGGATTTTGGATATTGTAAAGATAGAGTTTGATGGACTTGAAGAATCTTGGAAACATAAAAAGAGAACAGATTTCCTTCATATCCAGTGAAAAGGCTTTCCTTTGCTCACTGTCGGTTGTCCTTTTCTTCAGCAGGAAAATGATGAGAACAACGCAATGGAATGACAATATGCAGTCCCTATCGCAGGCAAAGGGCTGAAGCTGGATGCTCCCAATGTTACAGCTACTCTTTTCTTAGTTTCCTCTTCAGGCTTTTGACTGTACTTTCTTATGACTCCTTTACTTTGCCTTGGCCAACTTCTGCAGGTTCCCCTGCCCAGGGAACTCCTCAGATCTTCCAACCTTATTTTACAGTCATCTCCCCAGCACCAGACTCATCTTTTGTGCTTCAAAATCCTTTCTTTGCTGCCCTTCTGGCCTTTGCAAATTGCTGCCTCTACTTGATTAGACAACACTTGTTATAGGAAATATCATCTCTCAGCTGTAGTTCCATTGTAAGGGCATTTTACAAAAGAGATGTCTTTTTATGTGCATACAGTTAATAGATAATGGCCCATTATCAAGAAGCTGTGACTTTGTTCTTAGGTTTTCTTCCAGCAGTGGAAGTCTTTATTGTTGTTAACACACAAATTTCTGGAGCATTTACATAGAAGCAATTAAGGCCATATTCAGATAGGCTATTATTGTACCTAATGGGTACATAATAGGTACTTAATAGGTATTTAGGCACATATTATGCTTCCCGGTTCAAAAGAGCAAAACTATCAGGCTCTTTACCCTGGCCAAACAGAGGAATTGTCATGATGGCTAGGACTAACAGACATCCTGATGTCCCACATTATGGGCTCAAATTCATTGTTCTGGTCAAAAGGACACATGATTTCTTCTGTTCTTCCTCTGAAGTGGTTCTTCTTTTCAAAGCAAAGCTCTAGGAATTTGTGCAGCATCCTGGACTTGTCCTTGTATGGCAGGACCGGATGCAAAGAACCAGTGACTTTATCACAAAATGTTACAAACTTCTTTAAGTAGGCTGAAAAGATAAAGTCCTTTCCCCTAGCATCACAGCAATCGTTCACCTCATTTATTTTAAGACAGCCTATCGGAGGATATTGCTTCAGGGACATTATCTTGTGAGAAGCTCTTTAAAAACAAAACCC
Source organism: Tringa tobata (assembly GCA_033628505.1). Classification (NCBI taxonomy): domain Eukaryota; kingdom Metazoa; phylum Chordata; class Aves; order Charadriiformes; family Scolopacidae; genus Tringa; species Tringa tobata. The sequence goes on along the minus strand of JAHREE010000278.1, from coordinate 3,535,615 downwards.
AGACAAAAATATATTTGCTATTATTCTGATCATAACCCAAATTAAAAGAAGGACTTTGTTGCTCCACAAGCAAAAGACACTACACACATATCCCTGCTACCAGTTTTCTTCTCACTATGGTTGCTCTGTGAATCCCACCCAGGGTGTAAAACAACCAAGCCACCCTGAGAGAGATATTCAGTTTGAGCAGGGCAATTTTGAACAAATTCTTAATAACATCTAATTATATTTAAAAACATTTTGTTTCTGAAAATAAAATTACTATGCTGCTTCTAGCTCCCATAGAATTCAGTCAGAGAGTCCAAAGAAAATGTTCTTTCCCTTAATTTTCTCAAGTTTTGTAATGACATACTAATTTATGAATGTTCCCCAGTATTGGTATCTAAACACAAAGTACTGGCTCTATAGTTTAAAACAAGAACTTCTTTCCTTTATTTAAGCTATGAAACACTATATGAAAACTAAAAACTATTTGAACACTTTTTTTTATTATTTTAACACTCTTTTTCATTTAAACTATGAAAAGAAAAATGTAAAAGCTGTTAAAGCAGAGTTATAAAAATTCTTAGTGTAACTTTTTTTTCTTTAATATGCAAACTAGACCACAACTAGTAACCGCTTTGGTGGCTTTTAGAAAATAAGCACTTCTTGGTTTGTTGCAGAAACGTATTACAAGATTAATTAGTCACATTCCCAATGCATTCATGCCTAAAACATTTTAAAACTTGAATAGGTTTTACCTCTGGAACAGCACATGACGTTGCTCATTCTCTCTCATCCTCCCAACCTTCCCGGTCATAGAGATTTAAAGCAGCTGCCAGGAAGCAGGTTGCCATCCAGCGAGCTAAAGAGAAGCCCCTGCACTGGAGAGCAAATAAACCACAGGCCCCTGGCAATGGTCAAATAGCCTGAAGGAAGCACTTTCATTAGCAAAAAAAACCCAAAAAACCAAACCAACCAACCCAAAACAAAACCAGCAACTCCCTAACACTCCAATCAGCGTCTTTTAAAGATGCAAAGTCAAAACAAAAGAGCATAAATCCAAAAGGTCTGTGAAAATCTAAATATCCCCTCTCTTCTCCCCCACCTGCAGATTAAGTATAATCAAGCTGAGGCAAGGAGTCAGCTACTTCCAGTTCACAGGTGGAGATACGGGCTCTCCCGCTCCATGCTTCCCCCAGCAGGTGCTTCCTGATGCCTGGGAGCACTAGTGCCTGTGCTGTCACACTGCCTTTGCTGGAATTAGGAAACAGCTATGACGATTTTTCTCGGGAAAAAGGGCTGAATTAATCACAACTGTGGGATCAGTCTCATTACGGACAGAATGGAGATAACCCTTTGCTTAAGCTAGGGTTAAAACAACCTCTGTGTGTTTTTTGAGTACATTATCCTTACAGAAAACCATGGTTCTGGTGATAAAATATTTAAACCCAGCTCTCAGAGGGCCTCTAATTCTGCCTGTGGGTCCCCACAAAAGCTCCTCAGACATTTCAGATATTCTGTTAAATCACTGCAGAACTGTTTTTTACTGTCTTTTGGTGATGAAACTCTACACCATCCTTTTCTGATGCAATCTGAATCCTGGCAGCAGAATGCATGATTTCAAACTCAAAGGTGAAGAAGAAAGTCTCAGTTACTAATGGTCTGCTAACAGCTCTGCTTTGGCAGCTTGCAACCCAAATACTGCAAGCCAAGAGATAACCCAAATCAAAACAAAGCCCAATGACTTAAACATGCAGCAGGAACAAGCAGGAACATCACACTTCCAGAAATGCTTCTGGTTTTTCCTTCTGGCCTTCCCAGAGAGGGGATGCACAAAATCTCTTGAGTCAGATGAGTCCAGCCCCTGGGCAAGCCAGACACTGCCCACAGGCACCATCCTGGAATCACAGAGCTTTCCGGTTGGAACAACCCCAACTCTCTCAGCCTGTCCTCACAGGAGAGGTGCTCCAACACTCTGATCATTTTTGTGGCCTTCCTCTGGACCTGTTCCAATAGGTCCATGAGTTTCCTGTGCTGAGCGCTCCAGAGCCAGACACAGTACTCCAGGTGGGGTCTTGCTAAAGCAGAGCAGAGGGGCAGAATCACCTCCCTCGACCTGCTGGCCACGCTGCTTTTGATGCAGCCTTGGCTGTTTCCTGGACTGCCTGGTGGGTGGCAAGGTGTAGATTTAAGAAAGCTCATTTTCAAAACTGAAAACTTTGGGGCTTTTAACCCCCCAACCCTCCTCCCCCCCCCTTCCATTATTGCAGCAAGGGAAACAGAGCTCATGAAGTTTTAGGCTTGAAGAAGTGCTCTTACACCGTATTAAGAGAGTAACTCTTGAGTCTTACTCAATTGCGGCTGAAAGGCTGAGTTTAAATATTTCCTAACTTCATAAAACTTTAACTTGATTTGTTTCTGGCTTCTGTTCACACCAGAATCATATTAAAATGTCAAAGATATGCTGACATGGAAACTAAAAGGTAGAATTTGGATTTTGTGGTGGGTAGATGAAAGCAGTTGTTTGTGTCACTCAGTTTGGCCAAGAAGTTGTGGCACAGACCCTAGGAAATGTATCCTTGGAGAAAGATCTAAAGCACTATCTCTTAATCTAATATTTTATTAATTTTTCACCTACTTTATACATTCATTTATAAGCCTCTTGTAAACATTTAATGACAAGTGTTTAATCATATTGCATACATGCTTTGTTTTTGTGAAAATTGAGCAGATACACTGTCTAATTAATTTAATGTATTTAAATTTTTACTACATGTAAATTTGAAATTCTAGCAAATAGCTCAGCATAATTGATAGAAGCATTATGCCTTTTATTTTATAACATGTCGAACCAAGTTACTTATCTGTGGTTTATAGAGACTCTTCTCTGTATTAACTTGCCTTGTGTACTCGCTTATGTTAGTCAGAATTCACAGGCCTACATTTTTCCTTCTTCAGTTCCTCAAAATAAAGTACCTAGTATGACCAAAAGATTGAGTGTCTCTAGCCTCAACTTCTGAGGAGCTGACTTAGGCAGAAGTGAAGAGCTTAAAAAAGCAGTTCTCATTAGCGTAATGTTTCTATCACATTCCTAATGACCCCATAATTGCAATAGTCAAAATAATCACAAATTTTGGTTTTAATAAAAGGTGTGTTAGTAGGTCTTTCAGTGGCAATCCCATTAAACTATCCCCATTTTACATGGTCGTACACTCTCTATTCATCTACATGTACTGAGTAAATTGCAGTCTCAACTGAATATGCTACAATCACTAGATCAAACATCTTTCATTTAATACTGATCATTTATCCAGGATTATGCAAATAAATAGAAATAAAATCCTACCAAATCATCCAGCTTTATTGCCTTAGGAGAAACTTCAGAAGGTTCCTCTCACTGATGGTTTTTTTGCAAGAATTGCTGTTCATAAAAACCAGGAATGTATGTCTGCTCAGTATCTACATCTGTAGTGGTTGTTAATGAAAGGGCTCAAAAGCAGAAGCTGGTAGCTGTAGAACTGCTGAGGCATAGAAGAAGAAGCAGCACATGAATTTAAAATCTACTTGACAAATACATGGAAAAAAAAATCTATTGAAAGGATAAACACAAAAACCTTTGTTCAGAAAATCCCAGATCCACAAATTGTTGGAGTCTGGTGTAGTATCACTGCATGTTGGCCCCATTCTTCTGTTCTTTCTCCATGCATGCAGTGTTGGGCGATGTGGCAATCTGAAAACTAAAGGTATGTGAAGAAACAGCTAGAAGGGCAAAATGCTAATGAAAGAATGAAGTCTGCTTAAGACCATATATTATCCTGCACATTGCTTATCAAAATCCCTCTTAAAATTGAAGTAAGCAATCAAGCAAGGAACCTATTGTACTAAAACAGCAAAGTAAAAGAAGTGCTTAGAAATAAAAAGAATTTTCGCAAAAATTAAAGCCACATTCTAGAAAAAGAAAAATATGAAATAACATAAAAACTTTAATCCATTAATACATATTTACTTTGCTAAATATAAAACCCGAATAATAAAGAACAAAAGAGATTTCAAAGAACAAATTGTTAATTGCATAAAAGTTATTGAGGAAAAAACTTTTCTTCAAATGCATCAGAAGCAGGAATCCAACCAGAAATAAAGTTTAATAGGCAACTGAAATGTACTGATTGATCTCAAGAAAGACAAGGCCATACTATGAAAGTTAAATTAGTTCTATTCACTGATACACAAAGAATGAGGAGGAGGGAGCAACTTTCTCATACTGAAGTGTCAGATGTCAGAATAATTCAATAGAATACATTGTAGCAAAGCACCAATGCAATACACTTGTTAACTAGGAGAACTAAGGAAATTCAAGTATTAAATTGCTGAAATACTGATTATGGTAACCAATCTGTAGGTCAAATCAGCCTCACCGAAGGGCAGAAAGACGTGTCCAGGTACTTCTAGACAAAATAGGAGTGTGACTTCAAAATTGAGACTATCAATAAATGCCACGAGAAAGTAGACTTATTAGATAGTGAAGTAACTATACTATATTGGAAAAGGTCAGTGTGCTTTATGCAAAGGGAATGTGATTTGCAACATAATTTTTGCTTCACAGATCTGCTGGAGTCCTTTGATGGAGTCAGTGGTGTGGGTAAAAGATATGTTTAGAAGGGTATGCTAAAATCTACAGCTGACTGTGAAGACCTGCAGGACTATCTTGTGATATTAACTCTGTAAATGGAAATGAAATGGCAGATGAAATTCAATGTCAATGAATGCAAAATAATGTGTTTGGTGGGAAAACCACAATAATCCTGCTATAGATGCACAATAATGAGCTCTGAAAGATCTTGTAGTCATTATGAGTAGATTTCTGAAAGCATCAACTGAATGTTCAGAGGCAGTTAAAGTGGTAAATAGAACTTAGGAAATATTAGGAAAGTCATAAAGAACAGAAATTGTCATTATGACACTATATAATGTCTGGTGAGTATACGTCTTGACTTGTGGGTGTAATTCTGATCATTCCACTTAAAATAATGCAGCAGAACTAGGGCAGTTACAGAGGTGGAAGATAAGTCAGATCAGAAATATGTAGATTAAAAATACTCTTTACTTTGGAAAAGAGATGGCTGATAGGAGGAGTGTATGATAGGATTATGTAAAATCTCAAACAGCAGAGATAACACAACCAAGGAAAGTTTACCCTTTATATCTCAGTGAAATTGTTAGGGAACAGGCTTAAAACAAATTAAGGAGAAGGTCTTATTCATACTAAATGAATACAATATAGTCACAACTGCCAGGCAACAATAGAGGTCAGAAGGATATCTAAAAGAGGAATCAGGAAATTCATAGGTCTATCAAGAATCAATAAAAGCAAAGGTCCAGAGGCAGTCTTGATCAAAAAGTCCTTAAATTGCTGGTTACCAAAGGAGTGACTGTACTAGGAGAGGTGCAACTTTTTTATACTTGCACTGTTTTTATCCTTTCTCTTGAATCATCCACTACATCTCACTTCCAAGACCTGGTGAGAGTTTTGCTGGGTTTGTTACAAGAGAGGTTCTCATCAGCATCCTTATTCTATTTTTCTGGCCTCTGTCTCAAACCATACTTTTTTGGTGAGTCCCCTCCTGTAAATAAATGCCTCTCATCATATTAAAGATGTGTAGATAGACAGGAATTTTTCAAAAGGACTGTAGTAATTAATCACAAAGGTTCTCTCTGCCTTAAAATTTAAGAATCGTCAGTGTCTTTTCTATAACCAGTCACAAGACTCCGAGATGCAAGTTTTCCTACTGTACAAAGAATACAGTTTGGACCGCATTTTTTTTAAAAAAATAAACATTTAAGACAGAAAGCTTTGTAATTCATTTAAATAGGGCTTTTGTGAAGCATCTGAAAGAGAATTTGTTTTGACAGATAATTTACTGATCATATTATCTAAACCCTATCTTATTCCTCACTGAGTTTTGTCTCAGATACGATGGGAAATAAGCCACTGAAAAAGCACACCCTTCATTTGTCCTACTGAACTTATTAAATAAATAAGAATATATTGAAATAATATGAATTTAACTAGCCTGGAAAGATTCCATCCATGAAAAAAAATTTTTATTAGTGGTTATAAGCAACATTGTGTGCTAATGAGAGGAAGGGTTTTTTGTATATGAATTTCTTCCCCAGACCTTTTGTTTTATATTAGATTGAGTTCCTAAATGGCTGTCGTATTCTGCCTTAGAGATAGCTTTATTTTAACGATAAGCAGGGAATTTTTGAGTTGGATCACGCCTTCCAAAGCACAGATGTATGACTGCACATTGGAAGAAAGGGAGGTTCTTATCAAATCTGTTCTTGTATCTCCATGTTTAAATTATCAATGATTTTAAAGAAATATAAAAATATGGGTAATGCAACTTCAAGGTCTAACACAAAAATTGGGGAAAAATAAATTTCATTGGTGATGACTAGAAATTGCTAAAAGCAACTTGATTATTTGTTAAGATGGGTACAAGCAAACGAAATGTATTTTAATCCCACCAAGCATGTGTTTGCATATCAAGGACAGAGCAGCAAAATAATTCCTTGCAGAGCAGTGGCTGTATCCTAGGAAGCAGTGAAAGAAAAATGGGATATAGCAAGAAGGAAGGGGGAATAAGGTTACTCACACATGAACTAACCATTCATGATCCCGCTACCCAAAAGGATCAATGTAATCTTTGAATGTAGAAATAAGAGGGTCTCAAAACTAGAGAGGTTTTTATATAGTGTAGCAATCATTGGAACCCTTCCACAGTATATTTTAGTAACATCTTTAATGTTAAACAAAGGTCCACATTTTTTAATCTTCATGGAGAGAATTACTGAGACTGGATGGTGCATGATTGTGCTGTCTCAGCAAGAAATTCATTATGGGCAGGAATAATTGCCTCTTTTGTTAAATTCATACATTACTTATACCTATATAAACTGTCCTTTTATAGAGATCATACCCATAGAACTTATCTAAACAGCTTAGGCTGACATGGATATTTATACAGAATTAAAAAAATACATTATCTCCTATTGTTTTTATAATATATATTTCCTTTATAAATTATTTCATGTTATGGAATGGTAAAATATTATTAAAATAAAAAAATATCTTTTTCTGGGGATGTGAATATTTAAAACATAAATTTATACTATTAGAAGGAAGTGTCACGAATTCTTTACGAATTGAATAATGTACAAAAACAATTTTTCCTAATTTTCATTGTGCTGCTCTTACGCTGCCTTGTTTACCACACATTTTGTCTTCTCAACATCAGTCATGACTAGAACTTACTGGTGTTGATGAAGTGAACACACTGCTGCAAACTTCCCTCTGGTGGAGTCCCATCAGCAACAGCTGTTGATTCAGAAGTGCATGCTGTGACTACCCCAGCAGTATCACACAGCCGTGTTTCCTTTGTTCTGCTTTTTTCGATTGGGCTCAGCTGCTCTTCAAACCAGCTGTCTTACCATACCTGAAAAGATTTCAATTTTATCTGGAACAAATTAGCAATTCAACCAAATTGACTGCAGTCTTCTAAACCAGCCTCATCTCCCCATTGCCTTTGGATAATGAAAGATTCCAGATGTAAAATCTCCAATTGTAAGTGAGAAAAAATGAACTCTCTAAGTTATTAGTATCAATGTAGACTCTTGAGTCCACAAAATGACAATATAATGTACAGTGTCTGAATTTAGCAACTGAATATCATAAATCATAGCTACTAAAAGTGTACCTGATCAGCGTGTTTGAGACTTTATTTGCTGAAGCTCTGAAGAGGGCTGATTCTGCAGAGCTAGGTATTATACGCAATAGAGAGATTCATAAGATAATAATCTGTAATGCAGGAAAATATCTGTTCATTACTGTCTTTACATATATGTTCAGAGTCACAAGCTCAACCACTATTATATGAAATACATTCTTGGTTTCATAAAAATGAAGAGATGAAAAAATGGTAAAAGCACTTCAGCTCCAATTTGTATTACCACAGTATTTACCAAAATAAAATCAAGTTTATGTCTGCTTGCTGCTTCCACTGAGGCAGAAGCGCTGAGTCAGCATCAGTAGTCTTCTTTCTTTTTACCAGACCTTTCTCTAGAGCTACATAGGAGACTGAGTCTTACTCATGTTGCTGTTCTTTAGGTCTTTACAAAAGGTGATCTACCAGCAGCCGAGGCCTATATGTTGATCTGTATTATCTACCCAATAACTATTCCTTTTCATTTATTTCTCTGTGCTCATTTCATGGCATTTACTAATTAAAACGAAATTCTTGAATAAATAACATATCAGTAGACTACAGGATTTTCTATGACTAGAAATTCATCATATTTTAATCATTATGTTGAATATATTCCCTTAAAATGTTTTTAAGTTCTAAGAACAATCTAAGATCTCATTCTGGAATCTTTGGTGTTTACTAACATATATTTGCATTCTAAAGCTATGAGCATAGGAAAGTAGTTAAAGACAAACCCTTTGTGTCATGAAGTCTTTCCCTGATTAATTGAAAAAGTGAAGCTAGTGACTCTGGGGTTCTTTGTAGATCTCCAAAACTGATTAAATTCACTCAATATCAGAGTAAATACATAAAAATAAATGCAAACATTAATAATAATAATAACAGTAACAACGATGATGATGTTTGGATCTTTACAACTCAATTAAAGATAAGAAAACATTAAAAAAACCCTTTTAATGATAATTGCAATGTCAGCAAGCAGTCAAAAAGTAAGAAGCTGGCTGAAGCTATAATGTTGTAATATCGATATAGTAAGAAAATATTTGCATTGTGTATGTTGCTACAGCATGTATACACATCCAATGTTAAGTAGGAAAGATTAGATTTCTGGGTTGCCTGGATACACTATGATTTTCTCAGTGATGATGCAATGGGTTCCAGATTAGTATGAAAGGAAAAAAAAAATCAGGAAAGTATACGTTCCAGTTTTGAAATATTTGTCACACAAGCATACCCTTGCTCGCCTTCATTAGTTCCAGGCTTAATGCCAACACAAGATTTACTTCCCTTTCAGTGTTTTGGTGTTTTTTTTTCCCCTGGCTTGTCTCTTTTTATTTACAGTCTGTAATAGCCTCAAATGCTCTAAAAGGTCCCCTTACACACCTACCTGTTTGGTAGAGGTTTTGATGAAGCAATATGACAGATTCAACACACATTCCTGATGAAGATTGTGACCTAATTCCAACCCACATTGGAACAGGTTAAGAAAATGATGTTTTCAGAAAAAGACAAATTCCCTTTTCCATTAATTTTTGGGTGTGGATGTGCCATGTAAATGGCTGGGTGTCCACAGGTTAGGAGATGGCACAGCACCCACCATCTGCTCGAGGTGGTTATTTGCTAAAAGCCACAGGAGGAACCTGCCCTCCAACTGGAAAACCTCCAAAGCCAATTTCACAGGAAATTTGCAGGGCCTGATTCTCAGCATCTGATTGCAAAACATATGCCTAAATCCCATGAACAGCCAGATTTGGCAGGTATTCTCCAATGCAAGCATAACAGGCACCAAATAGCACACAAAGTGGTTGTACAGGAGGCTTCATTAAGGTACACAGTAGGTTTTCTTTCAGAAAATGGCAGCCAGACGGAGCACTGCTGATCCTACCACTGCTTTATCTAATTATATCACTCACCCAAGCTGAGAAGGCCACACTTCATTCCCTTCACCTGTCAGGAGGGATTAAAATTCACACCTAATGCCTCCTCTGTAAGTGCTTCTTCATTAGTGTTTTATTTTGTGTTGGTGGTGTGCTTTTGAAGAGCCTTTCCTCAGGTCTCCATTTAGTGCCCTGTGGTTGGCATTGCCTGAAATGCCAACACTGAAAGCCCCAAAGTGTGTTTTCTCATGCACTTTTGGGTGGTGATAAACCAGAAAATGTGTCCTTTGTGACCTCCAACTACTGATGGGCGTTTGGTCCTTTGGGTCAGACTAGGACTACCCTGAAATACAGCCCTGAAGAAAGAGCATGTATTGTACGCGTTAGGCCTCAGCACTGTCTGCTCTGTTTGCTTCTGCTGCCACCGGGCCTCATTTCCCAGCACAGCCATAGCCCAGGAGGTCAGCGGGCACCTCCTGCATGTGACCTGAAATGGTTTAATGTGACTGCGAAGAATTCAGAATTCATTTTACTGAAGACACCGAGGTGCATGCGTCAGGCTATAAGGTAATGGCTAGTGTACTTCAAATAGCTCTGCGATCTGAGTATCCATTCCTTTCTAGGAGAATAATCTATTTCTATAGTGTCAATTTAATTGCAATGAGTGCTGGGTTAACTTCTGATTACTTTCTGTTCCAGTAGAAGCTGCCATGCTCAGGGACTTTCACGTAGGCTGCTGTTTTGCATTGTCTGAGCTCCCTTTGCATCAGATAAACAGCATCAGCAGAACTAGTATCTCCAATCATGCCTCTTTAAGTCAGATATAATTACCAAATGAGAAAAAGCACAAACCACTAATAAGGCTATTGCAATGGTCTGAGGGGTGATCATAAGAAGCATTTACAAGTTTCAGGAACATGCAGATATAGTATTTCATTTCCAATGCAGCAGGATAGTCTGAGTTTTCTTGAAATTTTCTTTTCTTTGAAATCCAGACTTTCTCTTTCTGAATGTAAAAAATAATTAGGAGAGCCAAAATATAAAATATGAATAGGACCATTCTTCATATTGGGCTTTTAAGGAGGTAATAACTTCCCAGACCACTATCTACATCATGGGACTTATCTGCCCTGACCTACTTCAGTGAATGATACTCAAATAAAATATGCAGTAAAAAGTAATTTAATAAAGGTTATAGATAATCATAAAGAGCAAATTGGGAAAAAAAGCGACAGATAAGAAATAGGACAGAAACATCCATTGTCAAGCTGCTAAACTTATTTGCTGTTCCAGCATCCAAGAAATAGACCTGTTCAATACTGAAAAAAGTAAAAACTTGACTTATAGCATCTTTCTACATTAAGAAAATACTGCTAGTCAGTATGGCTTTTTGATTTAATTACAGTCAGATCTGTGAAAAATAGACTGCAAAATCACAAGCATAGGTCTAAAAGTTCTTTTGATATGTTTACTCTATGCAGTACAGAGTTATCGCCTAGGATTAACTGATGAATAATTGATGAATCAATATTTCATCCAGACTGTTCTTGCATCTTTACAGTGATAGGAATAATGAAGCTCTAATGCAGCAATTGGAACACCTAATCACTGTGCATTTCATAGCATCGGGTCAAGTATTAGTTGCACAGTTATACAAATATCGTAAGTGGGAGAGAGTAATGGGTATTAATAACTAAATTATCATATCAGACCATTCTACTGACCTTCCTGTGAGAGGAGGATGATCATCTGAGTCTGACTTGAAAAAAGTAACCCAGGTGAAGTAGGAATGGTGGGAACCCCGGAAACACTCTTCCTATTTGATGCCTTGGTTTCTGAAAGTAAACAGACATCGACTGATGGGATCTAAATCCAACTTGTACATAGTCTTCATGGTTGACCAATCCAGCACACTGTAAACTTCTGTGCTACAGTCTGCTTCACAGAATAAAAGAGTCACTTCTGGGATTGCTGTCTGACATGTTCAGAATCATTCTCAATATTGCAATCCCTTCGGAAAAAGCTTTTATCCCATCAGAGACTTCAGTCCCAGCCTTAAAAATAGATATCCATACATATGTATCTACATCTGCTTATCACTGAAACAAGGCCTCTCATCTCCAGAATGTGCAAATATTCAAATTAAATGCATTATTAAAACAAAATATTAAATTAATTTCATGGTTGTGTATATTAAAATATTAAGCATTTAATCTTCTTCATAAAAGTCAGTGAGAGGCATACTGTCACTTTCACCAGTGAAGTAAACAATTGAAAATGTAAGACTTTCAGTGAAATTTAGGATTTTCAAAGAAAAGCCAGCTTTTAGATCATGGCAAAAAAACAGTGATTGATCAAACAGTTCCACATGAAATTGTACAGTTCAGTGAAGATGCCGATATACCATAGATTATAAGTATTAATTTTTCTTGCAGCTGAATCCTTCCTGCCCACACCCACTAATTTAAATGCCAATTTAAAAAATGATGTAACAAGGTAGTAACATTTTCATTGGCTATTCTAGTATTATGTTAATTGGAGCATGTAAAGAGAGAAGTCAGAAGACACTATAATTTTATCTGTGTAACAACAAGGAGCTCCAAGTGATAGAGATTTTCAAGACCTAGTAAATTATTGTATCCTATCTTACATCCAAAAAATTCCTTCATTAACAAAGCACCGATGGAGTAAATTGTAATATCTAATAATTTGAAAATAGAAGAACTAAGGTGGACTCATAAATCTTAGTTGTAGTATTTTTCTGCGTATGCACCAATTTGATAATTACTCCACGTGCTTGAGGTGAGGGAGAATTCGCAATACATTGAATGTTTTTAACAAAGCATATACTTCCCCCTGAATAAGCTAATTCGTTGACTCAAGTCTGTAGAGCTACTTAGAAAGAAAGAGATGTTGATCTACACATAACCAATGAAAACCAATGGGGAGCCAAATTTGGACCACACAAATAAAAGTACACCCTCTAGATTATAAACTGTGGTCCAGGTCACAATCACTCAGAAGATTGTGAGATCATACCTGATGGCACATACCTAGTTGCAGCGCAAGATGATTTCCTCAGGGTCTTCCTAAAGGTCACACTACCAATCAAACCAAAATCATGGACCCAATGAAGGACTTGTCAGATGCTATGGATCTGTTTTGAACTGCAGGTAAACAAAATGGTTAGAATGGTCACTTCTGGTCCTGAAACTCATGAATCTTTTGTCATGTCACACTTAAAAAGAAAAGTGCAGGATTCTGTCTCTTTAGATTTCTTAGTTTGCCTAAAATTATGATTTCTGAACACCTTCTAACATTTTGAAACATGTTTTAAACCTCATAGCTGACAATGGTTTCTGTGGAATATTTCATATTCTTCACCTCTCAGTGAGGATACCATTAAGGAGCAGTGGGGTATTCTCTACCTTCTCTCCATCTCTTCCTCTCTTTCCTTTCTTCTCTCAGTCTTCCTTTTCCCTTTGTCTTTTTTCTCTCCTCTTCCTTTATCTCACCTTATTTTGGAGTCAGGAAAGAGGGAGAGCTAAACCAAGGAAGCAAGTTTTTCACTTTGCTCTGAAGCCTGGCAGATTTGTGGTCATTCTAATTGCCACCGGTAATGAGTTCCCAAGCCCCGGTGCTGCTGGTGAGCAAACCATCTTCTGCTCTTACGGGTTTCACTCTCATGATTGACAGCTTCATCGCTGCTAAGGAACGCAGCTGTCGGGGCATAGCTTTCTTGCAAAAAATACCAACAACCCCAAAACCAACCAGACAAATAAAAATGTACTCTCCAGCAAGTCTGGAGGTAATGCCTCGGATAGCTCTAAGTTAACACGTATTCAGCAGAATAGAAACCAGTGTGTGTTCTTTCAGCACATTTGTCTGAAATATATGTGATAGCAATAAATGTGAAGCTTTTTTTGTGTGTCTTTTTTTTTTTATCAATGAAATACGCAGTTATGAGCTGGAAGAGACACACACTTACACGGGCCAAATACTTGACTAAGAAGATGCTATTTTTACATCATCATTTCCTGAGTGCAGCTGCACCTCCAAGCCAAAAGCGGGAAGCCTGTAAAATTAAGTCTAGAGTTCAGTTCTTAAATCCACATTTAAGACCCTAATAAAGAGCCATTTGGGGGGATTGTTTTAAACTTTGAGTTGGTGGAAGTGCTATATTTTTGTGACTCAGAATATTCCTTCAGGCACCCAAATTTGGGCTGAAGACCAAACAGTGAGCATACTTCCTCAAAAGCTTTGTTTAGCTGTGAATTTTAGATGGTTTTGGGGGCCTTATAACTGCAGCATAGGAGTTGCTTCAATTTATCACTGAAAGACTAGGTAAGATTTAGTATTTTTTAGATGCCTGTTGTTTACTGGCACATTACAGCCAAATAAATTAGCGATTGAACTGAGAAACCCCCCCTCCCAACCTTTACTGCTGCAAATAGCTAAAGAAAACACTTGATGTGCTTCATTTTTCCTAACTTCTATTATTTCAAACAAATCACCACTTAGTGTTTTCAAAGCCGTTTGCCTTTGATTAAACATTTTTGTTGTGTTCCGTAACAGAAATTTTTAATGCTCCATTCCCAGTGCCACGTCCCTCCCCGTTTCAAAGTACTATTTCAAGCTTTTACACGGCAGTGGCGGGCCCCAGCTGCTCAGCTGTGGAAAACATTTTCTCCGGCATCAGCAGCTGGCTGCTTGGCAGGCTGGGCAACCAGCTGCGGGGCCAGGGTTGCCAGCACCCCTGGGTCTGCGATGCGGCTGCAATGCCGATGGGGGATGCCGCCGTGCCGACAGGCTCGGGTACCCCCCTAACTCTTCAGCAGAAGACACCATTTCAGTTCAAGAGGCTTCAAAACGCCCTTAGAAGATTTTTTTTTTTTTTTTTTTCTTTTTAATTGGCGCAACGAAAATGGGGTCACTGCCAGGTTGTCATAATTTGGTTACGGAGTCCTAGCCTTAAAGACTAGCTCTCCTTGAATGTTAAACTTTGTCTGCTTAGTAGGCAGGCAGGCAAGCAGGCTGCCTGCCAAGCCCCAAAAACCTGTTGTTTTTGTGCAGTCTCACACATGACCCATATAGTTGTGACTCGGTTTTCAATGATGCCCCCAGGAGCCGCTGTGCCTGCGATTCACTGCCACCTGGAGGAGTTCGGGTTAAGCTGGAAGAGCCTCTCTACCTCCAGTTGTGTTTTAACTCTTGAGAATGGCTCTCAGACTTCATTTGGCACCCCTGACAGAGAAATTAGGCTGGAAGCTAGGTTTAAATATAAATATGGGTGTATGTGTGCGTGCATGTGTGTTTAAATCATGCTTTATTAAAGCAAAAGAGAATTGATATAAATAAAATATGACTTCTCAGTAAAACACGTCCACGTTTCTTTATTACCCTTAATCATGTAGTGCAAACACAGCTGGAATTCTTTCCTATTCCTCCACTTTCCTCAGTTTAAAATGGACCTGTTAATTTTATTATTCTAAATAATATTTATGAGATATGTAAATACTTTAACATTTTATAAACTGTGCTGTGTTTAGTCATTTGCAAATTCAAGTAATTTTAGTAAGCACTAAGCTCTGTTGTGTCTTTAAGTTCTTAAATATTCAGACTTCAATATCAATTTATATTGATCCTCTGGCTCTGGCTACATAATAACTGTGAAAAAGTGCATAGTGTTTTCTAGGACAATAATACATTCTCCAATAAAATACTTTTTTCAGGATTCCAGATATATTGAGATTAGTGGGTCATGTCTAATAAGAAAATTTCCTCCTATTTTCTCTGATATTTTGCCAATTAAATGCAATTTCGCTTCCAATGGCACAAGGCTCTATATGCACTCCCAGTGGTTTTAAAAATATATTTACTTAGTAAATATTACTGAGTTCCAAGAGCAGTTTATAATTCAAATCATGGAGTGGATACACATTGATTCTTAGTTTTCAAGTAAGATTTTAAACATATACTGTTAATGATTTAGCTCTCTAGCCAACAAATGCGTTACCTGTGAAAGTGCAAATGCCTCCAGCCAAGCACCCTGGGAGACAACTCAGACGAGCTGTGCAGTGATTTGGCCAAAATCCACCCCAGGCCTGCTCACCTCTTTAAATAAACTTTTTAAATGGCACAGCATAAAAAGTCTCTCTTTGACTTATCTGCCTTTTCACACGTAAGGTGCTGATGGGAAGGGAGATGGAAATTAATTTTGAGCAACACCCGTAGCCCACTATTTTGCCATTCTGACCACGCTTCAGCAGGTCAGGTTTGGGCAGCATTTTCAGCTTGGGACATGCACCTGCATATTGAACGTGGCTCCAAAGGTTCTGCCGCAAGCTTGTTCAGCCTCCTCCATCCACAGGTCCGTGCCTCCAGCACGCATCCCGAGGTACACAAGATCTCTTGTAAAGAAAACTATTGTGGAGCTACACTACTTGTATGATTAAACTATAGCAGTCCCTAAATTTGCAAAATCGAGCTCTGACTCATATAAGAGCAAATAGTCCCGTCTACCAAACTTTCTTCCTTCTGGCTGCAGTAGATATATCTGTTATGAGAACTAACTGCTCAAACTGGATGTCGCTTTTTGGCGTTTTGTCCATAAACAGTCAGCAATGGTAGCAGTGAGGAAGAGATCTTTCAAGGCTAAAAAGAGGTTATTTGACCTGAAGCAGAAATTCAAAACATTCCTTATTGTCCAATTTAAAAAAAAAAAAAAAAATCCCTCTTGCAAACCAAAGTTTACATAAAACTAAGATAAATAACTTTTGCTGCTACATTTTGTATAGAATTAATCAATATGTCCTTCAAACCAAATATTAATACTTTATTTTAAATCCCTCAGGCCTAATCTAGCTTAATACTTTATTGTTTAGTTTTAGAACTATGTGGGCCACCAAATTTTCCTTTTGCCTAAGAGAAGCAGAATTGCTGAAGCATGACTATTATTACTGTGCTCATCATCATCATATCACCTGACTCCAGACCTCACTGGAAAGTTTGAAAAGGGTTGGTAGGCTCACCTGAAAAAAAGACTTTCGAGATTCAGTTGACTAAAATGTTTTAAAGGATTTCTAAAACTTGGGTAATGAGCTTTTAAAAAACTTTTTAATGAACTTCTAAAATTCTCCACAAGTAACCAGATTTACAATCTAGACTTAAAAATTGCTGAGCACCCTCTCAGTTCAGAGGAAAGCTTATTAAAAATATACCCTGGCAAATTAAAGCAGCCCTCCATCCCTTAATTAGGGCTTCATTTCCTGCTATATTTTCCATTAAAATTTTAACAGATATAATCGAAATATCTATGATTAACAGGACAATTATAATCTCTCCTCCAAAGAAATAGGTCTTTCTGCTTGTTTGTTCACCTAAAATAATTTCTCTCAACATCTTTCCTTCTTTATCTATCAACTATCACTCTGTGTATTTTTGTCATATTTTGGCAATACTGTTCTTTTAATTTCCCATATTATGGGCTTTATTTTTTTCTTTTCTTTCTGGAAAGGTTTCTGGGCTTTTTCTCTTCTAGTCTAGGCTTTTGGATTTCTCATTTCTGCGTTTGTTTGTTTCATACATTTTTAGTATCTGGTTGGATTTACTCCTCCACTCCTTTTCTTTTCCTGAAATTTTTCTATTTACTGTTTCCCCATATTCATCTTCACCCTCGTTCTCTGAAGCTGTCCTTACTTGTTGTCATTTGGCTTTACCTTGGGAAAATATGAACACTTGCAATTTGCCATTAGTTGGCATATCATGAGGGGAGAAGGACCCAGGAATTGTATTTAAGCTCAGTTGAATCACTTCTACTTAATGGTGGTGAATAGACAGTGGAAGAAGGGACTGTCCCTGTTCACCTGGAAGCTGGGGGGCTGGTCTTGCTCTCTTTCTGCCCCTGGGAGCAATGAACTATTGCACATTTTAAGCAGATATCCCCATCCTGAGTCATGACCGAAGAAAGCTGTAGCAACAAGTGCCTTCACACAAATTTAAATATATGGTGCGAAAGTTAAAATATATGCTCCAGTGAAGGAGCCTCTAATCACTTCCGTCCACTCACTTGCTAATAGAGAGGTTGTGCATCAGACAGCTGAAAAGATGAAGGGGCTGGGGAATTCCTTGGGGTCAGACTTTCTACCAGTAGGTGTGATACTGGTAGGAACCGAGGGGAGAAGAGGTGAGGTTTTTTCCATTCTTTTTTTGAGAGCGGGGGGGGGAATCATGTACGAAATGTTATTACCTAAGTGGGATGTTGTTACCTAAAGCTAAATTTAGCAGAATACTAGACTTAATTGTTCTTTGGAAAATTTCTAAGGGAGCTCAGATAACCACAGGCAGTTCTTTGGCTTACTAATTTTTCATCTTCATGGGAGGCTGTTGTTAAAGTATGCAGGCAAGGGACCCTGGCCCGAGGTTTACTGAACAGAAAATGAGAAACTACTGAGCAGAAATTGCTGGACATAACAAATAACTAAGTGAGAAGCTGACAAAAGTTACAGATAGCACTGTGAGGAATGACCAGCTTTCATAGACTGTTAAGGGGGAGTTCTGTGAGAAATGGCCAGCCTTT
Organism: Tringa tobata; assembly: GCA_033628505.1. Taxonomy (NCBI): domain Eukaryota; kingdom Metazoa; phylum Chordata; class Aves; order Charadriiformes; family Scolopacidae; genus Tringa; species Tringa tobata. The sequence goes on along the minus strand of JAHREE010000278.1, from coordinate 3,517,412 downwards.
GCAGATAATTAGAAGGGAGCATTGAGGATGTACATTGGAGAGTACAACCTTGTGTTGTGGGCAGTAAGTGTATCAGTAATACCGATCAGTATTATCAAGATAACCATATGAGTAATCTCAGTAAGTCATATGATGTAGGGCTGATAGGGAACACTACCAGAAATACCAAATTTTGGTACAAATGTAGCAAAGACACTGGGGAAAAAAGTAATTATGTTTGGACTTTTTACTTGAATGGAGATAAGAACAGAGAAAGGGAGGGGGTCAAGGTGTTCGAGGGAAGAATAAGAATTGGAAAATGGAGAGAAGGGAGAACAAAAGGGTCAGGTCTAGTGTAATTGATCATAAGCTTGCCTTTATAAACAATTGTTTGTGCCTGAGGCTATAATACACTCTACACATGCATGTGTGTATTTATGTCATATAAACATAAAGTTCACCCATCTCTTCTTTCCCTCAAAGTTTTGAAAGGTAATATAGCAGCAGAGGAAGATGATTTAAAATCTAGGAGGAGGAAACACTCTCCACAAAGTCTTGAGAAGGCAAAACTGGGTTGCATTTTATAGGTTTGATAGAAAGCATGTCCTGATACAACAGTAGCTGTAGGACAGACAGTGATTTGTATAAAGGAGAATTAGAAATGCACGTTTGCCAATATCTGTATGTGTTTAGCCTGCATTAATACTTGATGTTAGGCACCATGTCATGGAGATAAGTTTCATATACTGCTTCAACTTTTTATTGACTTATATTGTATAAGATTAATAACCTATCAGTGGAAAGGACTTTTTTTTTTAATCCTCATGTTAATGATTGTTTAATTTTCTTTTAAACAAAATACCTTATAGGAAGTTTTAACTTTTTCTATTATATGCATTTCCTGATATAGGCTTAAAATTGATACCTTTTCAAACATTGAATAAATTTAAATCTGTTGTTGTCATGAGAATTCTTAAAGTACAAAACATTTTAAAAGTGACTTGAAAATATTTAAGACTCTAAATATGGTTGTTTATATCAAGGAGATGCAGGGCATTATTTTTGTACTTTTACTCTATGGTGATATTATTTTACTTAGACAAGTTGATTCCAGCAATGTTTAAGCCCCTTATGTTTGGAAGCAAGACTGTTTGCTGAAATACCAGGAAATTTTAATCAGGTTTGAATACAGGTTAATCAAAATGCTCACTGTGTATCCTGTATCCCTCAATTTTGTCTCTATTTCAGAACCTTAGGTAATGAAATTACAGTTCCACATTCTAATATATTCCACCTAGAAGGCAATGGAAAGGCTGAAGGACTAGTTATAGCTGTAAATTAGGGAATCCCTATCAGCTGCCTTCTCAGATTAAGCTTGATACAACACAGCTGAGCTCCCTTTTGTATTTAATTCGGTGTTATAAATAATAAACTCCTCTTTACTCAGCAGGTTTCTTACTGCACTCTCAAATTCTGGTTAATTTGCGTTTCTTGAAAGATAATCACATTCATTTTAAAGAAAGTAGCAAAAAAATTAACTGGAGAGATGCCTGTAGTTCACATGTATTGAAGTTTTTATAAACTAGAGCTTGTGACATCAAAGATTCTCTGCTTGTGCTCAGAGTAATATTGGGGCAGAAAGTAAGATTTCCCAGCAAGAGCAATCTAACTTAAAATAGAGCCACATTTCAATAAATTAATAGCTTCAATATTTTTTAGATAGTATAAATCTAGTCAGTTTTAGAAATATTATTGTTGTTTTCTAATGAGTTAGGCAGTTTCAAAGCTGCTCATTATCAGCAGCTCTCTCTTGAGCAGAGCTCGGCTCCCTGAACAAAGCTATTTCAAAGCCGTTGTACCACCAGTGTTTCACATAAAGCCTTCCTGAGGCTGCAATAAAGTCAGCAGTAACGAAAGCTTCTCTGGTCCTAATGTACACAAACTCTGACCTGGATCATCTGTACGAACAAATTATCTGGTTTTCCAATTATTTCAAGTATTCAGTCAGTTTTTAGAACCTGGTCAGTTTCAATAAAACACCTCTGCACCATTCAGGGAATCCAAAACTTAAGATAAGACCATTTATTTACCATGAATTCCATCATGTCCTACGTGTAGCCATGCTATAGAAAATTTGAAGCTTTTTTTTTAATACGGATTCAAAAGTCAGAATATTATCCAAAGAGCGTTTGTATTTCCTAAGCTTCTAACTAGCCTCACATTAAAGCATTGTCTTTTCCAGAGGAGGCCTTATCAAATAAAAAATAAATTTGCAAATGTCCTGAATTTCATCTCATTTTAAATGTTTACTGTGTCTTCAATAGAATAAAATGTACAGATATTCACCCTATAAAAGGTACCTGTGTATATCTAAATCTGAAGCAGAAGTAGATAGTGGTGAAACACATACAAACTAACTCATTTGCTGAACAGTTCTGTGTCTCTTATTAACTCAGTATTTCACCTTTGTAAAATGCATATACATAGATGAACATACACACATTCCTGCACGTGCTTATACGAATGTGTATAAGAATACAGATATTCTTGGTTTTGCACTAGTTATAGGATCAAGGTTAAATGATTCATGGGTTGACCCAAGAGTAAAGCTTTTGCAACCTTTAACTGAATATGGGAAAGATCACAAACTTACAGAGCCATCTCATGTTGTCATTGGAAACAGAGGGTATTATTCCAGTTTCATAAGAATATGGCATAAATTTAACACAGTAGGTCTCTTCAAGACTTATTACTCTAGAGAAGCACCATCATACACAGGGCTTACCTAGGTACTTTGTTTTGATCTTTTATCTGTGAATCATACCAACACAGGCTCTATTATTTAACTTTTCCATTACTGATTTTCTTAACATGAGTTGAAATAATATTATATCTATTTGAAGAATCTATATTTGTAATAGCTCTCTTAGTGCTTGACCTGGGTGTTTGGGTGTAAAGCATATCAAGCACCTTTCAGATTTGAGAGCTATGTTCTGTCAACCACAAGTAGAAATACGGCCGGTGATCTCATTCAATTTCTATGTGATATTCTTTCACAGTGAAGAACCATTACAAAATGTAGCACATTATTTACAACTGGCAGTCTCTGGTTAGAAGAGGCTCAGGGCTGGGATCAGAACAAGTGATGAAGGTCAGGACTGAAATACATTCATTTTTAAGAATGCAATAGAAGGCTTGAACTTCATTTACTAAGGAGTATGGGTCACTGACTTTGCCCACTCTGGACACAGATACCCAGCATATGTCAGCGAGATTGCAGTGCAAGGAATGCAAATAGAATCTGCTTTATAACCAAGAATAGTGCTCCTTCATATGCAAGAATGTTGAATTAATTCAAACAATGAGAACACATAGAATAAACAAGCATGCTTTTTTAATCTATTTCATTTTCTCTCAGAGCTATTCATATCAGCATCACCTAGGATACCCTGGGAAGATGCATCTGCTCATAGTTCTAACTCAGGCCAGGTGGGAAAACTTGCAGAAGTTTGCAGGCAGAGATTGTCTTCTCTTCTGTGCTAATAGCAGATGGGATTTTTTTTGTTGTTGTTTTGTTTTGCATTTTGCTTTGGTTATTTTTTTTATGGTCATTTGCTTTTTTTACTCATCATTCAACCAGAACAGCAGATTTAATGGAAGCAGGTGACAGCACGTATTGAAGTCGTGCTCTGTCAGTACAGACACATATGACTCTTCTGAAAGGAAAGCACTGTATTTCAGAGAACTTAAATAAATTCTGTGGACTTCAATATATAGCATATTCTCCAAGTTGACTGTCATTCAAACTTTTTTTTTTTTTGAGAAAGACTTACATTAAGTGCTAGGAGAGGCCTCTGAAGTCTTTATCTTAGCATGGTAACAGTGTATATTACTTTAAGACTCTTGTCTTATTACTTGTTTCAGTGAAGTGAATTTTTGCAGGCAAATTATTGTAAACACCAAAATACTTCTTTCTCCCTTACCTTCCCTAGTTACAGCGACAGGCAACATGGTTTTATGGAGGTGAGTATGGGGTGGAATTCAAGATGTTGAGGACTCTACTTGCAATTTTTGACCATCAGGCTTCAAAGATGTGGTTCACTACGTAAACAGTCAATGTTTTTAAGAAGCAAGTTTCCTGCAGTTTATATAGAAAGGGAAATACCCTAGTATTTTTCAGACGAGGAACAACTTTTTTGTGTATGTGCTTTTTAAATGAGCAGCCTAGACCTCATTAAGTTTAAAACTTTGATTTGCTCCTAAGCCCTTGCTTTTTTAAACAACTTAAGTAGAATTACATGATAACATAAAGAAATATCACAAAACCCATGGCTTTAAATAGTATTCAAACCAGGCAAATTAATATCTTAGTCCTGCAGTAATTCATCAAAAGCAGTACAGTCAACACTGAACAGATCTAAGTGCATGGCAAATACCTTTTTTTGTCACAAATTTTCTTCCAAATACTACTTTACTTTGATAATGTACCTTATTCCAATAATATGCCTATAGGATCTACTATTAAGAATCTTTTATGTCTTATAACCCTTATTTTGATATGAACATGGTATTTCTTTTGGTGCTTAATAACAGTATCTTATTGCAGACTGAGCCAAAGCCAAAGGATAACCTGTGCTTTAAAATAAATTTCATATAATGTAATAATAAAATTTCTAACTTCTGTTGCTTTCAATAACAGGTTGTGTTTACATATCATTTTAAAAATAATAAATTCTAGTGTTCACCGAGCCCTGATAGTTCTTTAAATAGCATCCTCCTTCTATTCCAAATAATGTTAAATCCTGACTAGGACAAACTTACAGCCTAAGAATTCACTGTTTTTAGGTTAGTAATATATTATATGTATACTCACATAACAGCTTCACTTCCTGTGAACTAAGTAGAGCCTTCCATTCACTCTGCTGGGTGGTAAAGACTTGTTATGCTCCCGTGGAAGTAAATCCTGGGAGGCACAGACTTTTTTCTCTTGGTAGTGAGATTTTTGGTGAAGGTGGTGTTGATTTTATTTTTTCTGTGTCTTCATTAAGCATTTTGTCAGTACACTCCTATGCAAATGCAATTACAGAAAATGTAAATATCCAAACAGAAAATATATAAACTAAGACAATGCAATGCACTGGTAAATTACAAAAATTTTAAACATAATCAAAACATCTCCTTTTCTTCTCATTTCTCAGTTACAGGCTTGGACTTTTTATCTGTGCAACAACTAAAGTCCTGGAAATATATTTACATGCAACTTTACTGAGATAGGTAAATCAATCTACTGTGATGGAACTCACTAGAAGCACAAAATTACTTGTATGTTTAAGATTGTACATTTAGGGATGTTTATCCATGTAAGAGACTGATTTTTCAGACTTTCACAGAGGTTAGAGGTTTGGTGTTTGTTTTTTTTTTTTCTGGCCATAACCCTAACAAACTACACGACAATGAAGAAACACAGAGATAGGGAACAAAAAGACAGAAAACTTTCAGGAGGAATTGTTTTTCACAAAGATCTCTAAAGAGAAAAGGTAGAACTGTGTGAAAAATAAGATGCATGCCCCATAAAGTGTTTCTAGTCTTCAGAAAGACTTTATTTATCTTGAAATATGACAATACTGACATGCCAAAAAGATTATGCTGGAAGGAGTTTACTGAAGATAGCAAAATGTTTTGTTTATAAAAATTGATTCCAATACAACATTTTCAAAATGTCACTGTGTTTACATTTCATAATACCATTTTGTTTTGAATTTTCACACAGAATATCAAAATGTTTAGCTGAAAAGTACATTCTTAACATTAAAAAACAACTCAAGGGAAAGCACATATTTTTGTCAGAAAAAAATTATGAGGATAAAAAATTTCAAATAACTATAGAGAATTATCTGTACCCTGGAAAAATCCAAAAGCATTATTGTATTCTGTGGAAGATATAAATACTCTAAATACTACACTTTAATCTCAAAGAGCCATGTAAACAATACATTGTGTTGACACAGGCTGTGACAATCAAATTGTGTGAATTGTACATAGTAGAGCTTTACGCATATTAATAACCACGGTCTTCACGTTGTGCTATTCTGCAATGCATAGTTACATCAAGTTGTTTGTTTTTTTTTTTAAATCCTATAAATGTATTTTGTATGCCAACACTGGTAGTCAGAATGATGTTCTCTTGACTGAATCTGTATTGTATGGACTGTGCATGCCACCTGGTCTGAGTTTCCAACCATAGGTGTTACACTCAAAGTAAAGATGTGGGCATCATTCAAGTGAAAGATGAAGAAAATTAATTTCGCAAGAATTGACACCTATTATTAAACACAAAGAAATTGCTGTGAACTTGCTATCTGACACACTGAGAGCATCTAACCCTGTCTACCAGTAATAATCTTGTCATAAGAGCAGATCCTCATACATTAATTCAGAAAGAGACACACCTCACTATGTGACCCCAAGAGGAAAAGAAAGCAGGTTTCCTGGGATGAAATGAGTATTTATATATTTTTTTCTCTTCTCCTTTTTCTTTCTGTTAAAATTGCTGAATTATTACTGGTGTGAAAGCACACTTGGATAGTGTAACGAATCCCCTATTTATTTAATGAGTTATTTAATTAAAGTGATCTTTGGCCATTGGAATTCAATGGCTGCGGATATCTTAGAATTCATGTATGAATTGCATGCCATTATTTATCAACACTATTATAATATAAGTACCCATTTTACCAAATATACCAAAAGGCCAGTATCTTACTACACAGTTTCTGTTATGAGAACAGGATTAAAGAATAATAATAAAAATGATAAACCCAAATATTTCACTCTGCTTTCTAGTTTAAAAATGGAGCTCACAGTACTGTTCTCTTACTATGTTTGGTAGTATTGCTGGTTGCTAATAACACATTTTATCTATCAATGATCACACTGATGATAGCTAGATCAACTCTCGGGTTAGATGAAGGAATAATTCAATGTCTCTATTTAGAGATAGCTGAAAGAATAGAAGCTACTGGTAGAGGCACAGGTCTTCATAAAGAGGCTGGAACAAGAACTCTGGAAAAGCAAAGCTCTTTCTGGAACAGATAAGAAATGCTGTGGCAAAGGAATTGCCAAGATGTACGGAAACTCTCAGGGGTAAAGAATTGAAAAGACAGAGAAAGTGAGTTTAGCTGAAGAAGGAAACAATAAGGAAAGCTTCTTTTTGTCCGATGTCTGGCTAGAAAGACAGCTTGAACTTCTGAAGAATGAAAACTGCCTTTTGTTGTTTGCTCCATCTTTTGCCAGAGACACAGGAAATATTTCATAAAAAAAAAAGGAAAAAAAAAAATTAAGTTACCCAAAAAATATTCCTGACTGTATATAATAATTTATCCTCTGATTTGAAACAGGCCTTTCAAGGTTCGTGTTCTTTAATTTACTTTGAAAGGGGATAACACAAAAGTATAGGTGACATTCCAAATTTAACTTAAAACTGATGCAATTCTTGTTTCTAGTAAGTGGATTGCATAGTTTTGTGTGTCACATTGGAAGAGAGAAGTGTGCCAAGCTATAGCTTGCAGGACGAAGTCTTTAAAAAAGAAGAGAATGTCTAAAAGTGATCATATGCTCATATTTCCAAGGTTAAATGTATTCTCTGAGCCACAGAGACCAAAGAGTAGGACCAGATTTCTAAGATCAATTTCTGACCAACTATGGCTTTAGGCTTTACTTCAATGTTATTTTAGTTTTCTGTAGCAAAGAAGGCACTGCCTTCATGGGGCACCATCCAATACAGATTATTCCTTCTAGGAAGCTATATTTGCCTTTAACAATGTGTAAATTAAATTATTTTTAAATCAATAAGATGGGTACAAGCCAGACTGTAATACATTTATTGCATTTCTGAATAAATGTTTTCTGTATTTTCATTACAAAAATCTATATGATCTATAATAAACCTTTTCCTTTTCACAAAGTGAAAGCATAATCCATCAGGTTCTCAGTCATGTCAGTTCTTAGTAATTCCAGTTAAATAATGCAGCACTATTCTCATGAGTAAGGCTTTGTCTGGTTGTCATATGACTGAATCCATAGTTATATAAATATATTGGACAAGAGGGATTTTTCCCCCTAGACTGATTATACTATATATTCTGCCTTTTGTTGTTTAAAAATACCTTCTGTCAATAAATTTTGAACTGATTTTATACATATATCTATGTAACTTAATTTAAATACTTCTTGCACTCACCTTCTTGCTAGATCCAATATCTCAGCCACTGGCCATAAACTGTAAGGAATATAAACTAGATGGTAGAAAAGCACTGAAAAGTAAAATGCAGAAGTGAACAGAACAGCATTCTGCCTCAAATTTTACCTTGATTTTTTTTCCTACTGAAGTAAATCTTTAAATGATTGGACCTGTTAATAATGTTTAAGTGAACAGCTGAAATATGAGAACTGGGAATGCTTCATTTATTCTAATTTTATCTGACTGGATATTTTAAAAAAAAAAAGTAATTTCCTACTAAGTGTTGCTTGGCTGCCTATTTATTGATATTATTCTTGGAAGAAAATGGAAATTCTCTTCTGTTTATGCAGCCAAAGCAAATCAGTTTTGATTTTCTATCAGAGATATTTTAAAATTCCACATGTAAAATTTCAAATACAATACTCCTAAGATATTTTTTATTAGTTATGAAAAAGTATTATAAGACAATTATCTGCCACAGAAGGTTCAGTGACCCAGAAGACCCTCTTTGTCTCGTGCATCTTGATAAACAGTCCAGTCAGAGTACAAAAATTCTCTTTCCATATACTTAAAATCTTATAATTTGAAGAAACAATCACTTCATAGTGATTATTAGTATTTTTTTTTCTCAAATCTTTCAGCATGTAAACATTGGACTCCATTCTGCTGTTCATATTCTCAGAAATGAAAAGCACATGAAATGATCCTAGCCTAGCAATATGCCCTCAAGTGCCTAGTTTCATTTTTTGAGATGTTCTATTGATTTCAGTAAATTATTTGAATATATAAAATTATTCTCAGGCTCAAGTACCTGTAAAAATTGTGATCTAGGGAAAGCAGCATAGCTTAAGAACACTTCCTACATTGCCCCTGCAATTAAATTCTATTCATAATTTATTGTATTCCACTATTACAGCCCATCTAATCTAGTCTATTAGTTTATCTAACATACCTAGGAAAAATATACATAAAGATATGTAGCTTAAATATATAGTCTATTATAGTATCATTGCATAACTCAGGTAGGAAGGGCCCTGTGAAGGTCTTTAGTCCTGCGAAGGAAGCAGGGTTAGCTGTGAGATCAGGATGGGTTCCTCAGAGCTTTACTCAGTTGGGTCTCAAAAACCCCCAAGAATGGAGCCTGCTCAACCTCTCTGGGTGAGCTGATGGACTTTCCTCATGGGGAAAACATTGTTCTTTACATTCAATCTGAACCTCTCATTTCAGTTTACACCCATTGTCTCTCATACATACACCACCATGAAGACCCTGGCTCTACCTTCTAGATGCCCTCCCTGAAGGTCCTGTGGGGCTGCTGTTAGGTTCCACATAGTAAAACCTTCTCTGGGCTGAACAAGCCCTGGTTATTTTCAAAACATTGTGGGTTTTTTTCCCCAGGTCTGATTAAGGTGCACTTAAACTCCTGTTGGAGTGTAGGGGTGCTAAATTAAACTAGAACTCAAAATGAGTAAGAATCATGTGCTCAAAATTCACGTGCAAGTTCACCTTATTAATAGTCTTCTCTAAATGTTTCCTTTTTTTCCTCCACATCTTGTATGGAGCTTTACTTTGAAAAACGGTGGTTTTGTCAGAGTTGGTGGAATGACAATTAGCTCATCATTAAAAAGGGAAAAATCTAAAGCTATGAAACAACAAGGCCCAGCCAGGTCTATGAGAGATAAGTAGGAGGTCATTTATCTGCAGGAGCCTTGATAGGTCAACTGAAATTTTTCCAAGAGTCATATACCCCTCTAGTTCTAACCTACGAGCAATCATTGAAGTTTAATGGGCTACTAGTGTCCTACTAGGAGAAAACTTTACAGCACATTCCCAACTTGAATTTCTGGGGAGGATCCTGAAAGATGTACTGCCTTGCAGAAAGTAAATCACAGGTGTGGGTTTTAGCTCTTCTTAGAAGCTGTCTAGCTATACAGTGAAAGAAGTCTCATTTTAACAGCTACCAGCAGAGTTCAGCTTCCCAGGTTAGCTTACAAATTCACCCTGATTTAAAGAAACACTTCCTTGCAATCTGTCCCCAAATGCTTTAGAAACTTCCAAGAGCCCTAAAGTCTAAAGGGATTTAAAGTCATCCTATAGTCTTACTAATGTCAATAGGTACAATTACACTTACCTATTTTATGTATCTTCTACAAGCATATTTTTTGTATTTGATCACCTTCTGAAGTCTCCTTGTCTTCTTTTTTTTTTTTTTTTTTTTTTTTTAAAGAAAGAAAAGATTTCTGGTTAAATGCAGTAAAGTTGGAATTCTAGCTAACTGCTGCAAAGTTGTTTGAAGGCTTTTTATCATCATCAGATGACCTGGATTTTCAGTGATTCTGCACAACATTTTCTTCCATCAAGGAACAGCTTGTTTTCTTTTCTTGGTATCCTTGAACAACCCTGAGTAGAAGACAAAATGATATATTTATCTTCCTCATTCTCTTTCCCCTCAGCTAAACTGTCAAATCATGGCTCATGTCCTTTACACGGCAGGTTTTGACTTTGTACAAACCAGAGGAAAAGAAAGAGTAGGAAGGGACAGGGAATTTCTGGAGTTTGCAGGTAAAGGGTCAGTCCAATGAAAAAAGACATTCAGTCAGGTATAGAGTTAAGAAAAAAAGGCTATAAATATGTTCTTAAAAGACCACTATGTAGAACTAATAAATGAGCAAAGCAACTTTTAGAGACCTGCCTGCTAATAGAGATGAGTCTGCCAAGCTATACCACATGCAGTCAGGTATTGACCGAAGGGATGTTCCACCAGCTGTACGGATTACAGTGTATTTATGGGCAAGTTCCTGAGCATTTTGAAAATGGATATGATGAAGTTATTCACTTCAAGCTCTGAAGAATGTGGATAACATACAGCACATGTTGTGATCATGGTATGGAGACTAGCAAATCAGTTTAGAAAACATATCAGGGGACTCCGTGTGTGTGTGTATGTAAACTGTATATTTTATGTTCTGGTGGAAGCTTATATTTAATATAAAGAGCAACAGGGTAACATAGATCTTATGGAAAGTAAAGTACCAGTTGATCTACCAATGGCTCCTGTTTAAAGAAGATTGAAAATCATATAAATAGTATACAGTTTTTCCTGTTTCTTTGTATTACTTTATTATTGAGCAAAAAAGAATACATGACAGTCAATCTTTGAGGAATATAGGAACCAGAACCATCAGCATGTCAAATGCAGGGATACAAAAATTCCAGAAAACAACCAATTCTGACTTGTATTTCAGTAAAGAGATAAACATTGCTGAAGAAGACAGAACTACAAAATCATAGTTGTTATGTTTTTAGCCTCTCCTTAGTGCATTTTTACCACTTTCCCCACATCTCTCTAATCACATTCCGAGCTCTTTATTATTTACCATAATTTTGTTCTTTTCATAAGCTTTCTTCATTTTTCCATGTACTTTCTGGATTTTTCCTCAAGCTTTTTGTATCAAGTGGCAGTTTCTGGAAGATTTTATTTGCTTTAGCACTTTCCAAATCTTTTACTTTGCATTTCAGTTCTTTCTTCATGACTTCACTTTTTGTGCCTAATCAGTCTATCAGATCTTCATAGGTATTTTTAGACAGTTGGTATCTAGGCACTCTATTACTATTAAAGATAATAGAAAGTGCTCTAAACTAAGGCTATGAAAAGAAATATTCGTCGGGAGGAGTTGCGCTGCAGAGACACAAGAAGTGCTGACAAAGGGCTGGTCATTCCAGCTCTCATGTGCTGCAAACCTGCTGGACAAACAGCCCTACAGTTAAACAAAGCAGGAAGAAGTGATCAGGCATAATTCCATTTTTTTATGTGATGCCACGTCTGCAAACAGTGGTAAGAGGCATTTTACATCAGTGGGTCCACACAGGCACACATAGGTGACAGCCTGAGCAGATATTGAGGAGGTATATGGAGAATCTAACCATCCTACAGAACAAAGTTATGAAGTTGGTCAGTAAGAATAAGACACAAGCTCATTTTAAAACCTGTGCCACCTCTGGTCTAGAAGAATCTTTTGCCACATCCTGCTCACAAGTAACACAGTAATACCCATTCCAGTATGGAGAAAGCTGAGTACAGCCTGAGGATCCACAGTTATGTATCCACAATGCTGTTGTGGCTCCAGAAGGGTAATACATGGTATTACACTATATGGAGAAGCTCTCATTCCCGTATCATAATTATTATCACCAGTTTTTCCACGCAAAGTGGTAACAGTACTTATTTGTCATTGAAGAAACTGATTGCCTCACACAAAATCAGTCCTTTGGCTACCAGGACTCCAGCTGCAAAACTTCCTGGTAATCTTTCCCACTTTGCAGACTTCAAGAAGGATGGCATTTCCTTCATTCTTTGCAACTTTACAGTACTTCGCAAGAATAGTACTACACATCCTCCTGCTGTTCTAGACGTTCTGATGAACTAAGAGCCTCAGAAGCTGCTGTGGTGGTACTGGACAAATTTCTCTCTAAACCCGGGGCAACTACTGCTTCTCGTCTCCACTTTTACATCTTGTAAAAGAAAAGAGATGGAAAAAGGCATCACAGACTCGAGGTGATATCAGTGAGTAATTGTTACCTGATAAAATAGCACTCAACATCCTGCCAGTGCTGGTGTGAGGCCAAGAAAGAGATAATCTGGAAGCCTTTTTTTGGCTGAGAAAGCCCTGCTGCTGCTTCCTATAGGTTTTTCATCAGAGATACAGCCAAAGAGTTGCCATCCAAGTGTAAAATCAGACCCATAAACCCTCAGTAACAGGGTGAACGTGAGTTCAAGAGGCCCTGAACCACTTCAAAACACCATTGATTCATCCAGTGAAAAATCACAAGAAGATAACATCTGACAGGAATAGGTCCCCAACACCATGTCAAATTCTATTTGACCACAGACGTACACAAAAAAAAATATAAAATGATTCAAATAATTTAAAGGAAATGTCACTGCTGGTTCCTTCAAGGTTTCAGAAGTCTCTGAGATCCCACAACCACCTTATTATATTCTCAGATTGAAACAGAGAAAAAAAGCTTTCCCTCCTTTTTCTGTTCTTATTTGATTTCCCAGCTTTGAATGAAGTTGTTATTGAACTGAATTAGTTGGAAGCTGAACCAAAGAATATATTCTTCCTGTGCATGCAGAAGAAGAAACATCTGTCAAAAGACACATTAGTACTCCAATAAAATAATTCTAAACATAAAGCTAATAACTTCTTCTACTTCATAGTCATTAGCATTTAGAGCAAATGCTTACTGATTGTTCTTTTTTAATTGAAAGGACAGTTAAATTAATCTGAGTTCATACTATTTAGACTTTCACCTGTCTTCCATTTTTATTTTTTATATCTGCTGTTTTTTACCTGCTTATATATTCATTAAAACTTCCCATATTCCTCTGTAGAATATTCCCATTCTGCATATTTGTATTTTTTGCTAGTTTCTGATAGGCAGTTTGCTTTCTGTTTTGTTTTGGTTTTGTACTTCCATATCACTGTTTCCCAGTTTGTTGCACCCTGGAACACTGCTGGAATTAATCTTGAAATTTATAAACTAAATTTGCACTTTTAAATGCAACAGGGTCAAAGACTGTTGTCAGTTCTTATGCGCAGATGGTCTTGAATGGCTGAATTAGTGGGATACCAAACTTTTCTCTGTCCTTCCATAGGCCCCATCTGGTGCCCACATGCCCCTAAGGGAGTCTGTTGAGTCTGTGGTGGGTGTCCAACATGAATGTCACAGCTGTGTTGCAGCACCACAGAGTGATGCTTACCCACCCCATATCATTTTCTGGGGTGTAGTGGGAAGCTGTACAGGAGACTTGAGGCTGCAGAGTCTGATGGAATAGTACAGAAGACTCTGTCGTCTAAAAGGAAACAAACCTGGTTCCTCCTCACTCATAACTTCTTTTGGAATTTATTGTCATGGAGTGGAAAGAATGTTAACAGCTAAACAAAGTGAACAGCCAGTGGTCCCATGTTTTGGTTTGCTCTCTGAACTTGTTTTATTTAGCAGCGTCTAATGTAACCATCTTGGAACAAGGGCATGCTCTGAAATAATGCTTTTTAATAACTTTGGTGTGCAATCACGGCAGGAAAGATGCTCGGTGACTTCCTAATTTCTGCCCTCCTTCCATAGCTAAGTGTGGATTGACACTGACTGGTGTGTTCCTAGTGTGTTCCTACTAGGAACCTGCTTGACCCACCAACCTTGGACTAGCTGATGCTGCAAGACTGGTGATGCTCACTGTCAGGCCTTCGAATGCTCCTGTTTTGGACATACACCTGCCCCGTTCAGAAGGCAGAATATTTACTTTCTTTTTGGTTTTGGTAGATGCTTTCTAGATTTGGGATAGGCTGTTGAAATTAATGACTGATGTTGCACCGATGTAGAAAATATTACTTCTCACCATGTCTCACATAGTGCACGTAATATTTCAAGTGTCTAGTACATAAGTTGAGAATTGGCTCCTTGGGAGTCAAGTTCAAGTGCTCAAAGTGGGCACAAAGATTGTACAATATTCTCCTTGTTCAAATATGGGATTTGGGCACTCCATGTCTTGACAAATGTCTCAGAGAAATTCTGATCTGCTAGTGCTTGCTCTCCAGAGTCTGCTTAATTAACCCTGTCACCCACTGTGATTTCACAGTCTAAAACAATCCACATATTGTTGCTGCTCTTTTTAAGCTGATACAGAAATTGGTCTGTCTGTCACCTGGCAATTCTGTACTTGTCTAAAGATAAAGGCAAATGTGGCAGATAATCCATATGCACACTTGGTTTTGTAGACAAGGTTACACAAAACATGCCTAAGACATGCCTAAGCTGTCAACTTTACAAGTCACTCTCATCCAACAGGAGTTACACAAAATGCCCTTTTCTGCTTATATCATGGCCTACTGCTTGCAAAAATAAAAGCATTCTCGTTTGTGCTTCTTGACCCTTTCTAGTTTGCATTAAAGCATATATATGTCGGAGGTCTAAATCTAAAACTGTTTCCATCCAAAACAGTTGATCAACTTGTTCTGTTCAATGGTTGGTTCTTACTCTGTTCAATGTTTGATCAACTTGTTCTGTAATGAAACAGATTATTTTACCCATCTACTGGGAAAGTTTGATCAGCGCATACTAACTCCCTTTTCTTCTGTTTCAATTAGACTCCATTCTGTTTCCTTTTTTCTTGTCAAACTGTACTTTCATATTAGGGCTATATTAGCACGCTTTTCATCTAACTGGTGGTAATTAAATATGTTTTAAAAGTAGATTCCTCCCTTTAAGCTTTTGTTTTCTGCGTGGTAGGTTTTTTGTGACCAACAAGTACTTTGCTCAATCACATTCTTATTTATATCTCTACCTTTCTCCTGAAGAAAGAAATAAGAAGGTTTAGACAGAGGCTACACAAGACTGTTGTTGGGCAGTGTTTGCAAAATGAGGCAGGTTGGTGGAAGCAGGAGGGAGAAGAATCACACTAGGCCCTGAAGACCTAACCTTAAATTCAGAGGGTGCATAAAACCTCGGGTGGTTGTCCAGGTGTCTCTTGTACAGCCTTCCTAAATCATGTTTGCTCTAGATATCTTACATCCTGGCATTAAGGCAGGGAGAAACACTGAATTTCAAATGTGTTGAGTAAGTTTGTGACAGTTTTTCTCACTATAAAGGAAATGAAGTTTGGGACTGTCAGAAGGCATAAGTTCCCTGTTTGATCCAGATGCTTTTTAGCTGAGCTTCTGAGGTTGAAGTTTTTTGTAAAGATAGCGAATGACTGCAGACTTGAATGCAATCTTAATGTTTAGAGTCTTCTAAGATAAGTGCTAAGTGTTTGGTCAGTAAATTCTTTGCATAGTTTTACTCTCTCATGCACAGAAATTGCAGTTTCTTATTTTCGATGTTCATGTTCATCCATTTGTATAATTCTGGTATTGCTGGAATATTTCCATCTTTGTAATGTTAAAAGCTGGATATAATATCCAAGCAAAGCAGGTATCAACCTACACTGTAATTATTTTGTCATGGCTATGTATTTCTGCTTAACCTTTTAAGAAACATATTAATAACTTCATCTTGTATCATTGTTAATGTAGTTGCATTGTTTTGCATTTTCCTACTTCCTAAATCCTGTTCGAAGCTCTCTCTTTGCTCATTTATGACATCAATGGGCCCAGCTGCTACACATTTGCATTTAAGAATAAAAGGCTGCATTTTGGTGGTATGTATCATCCCACAGAGAATGAATCTGGACATGTGCATCCATGCATGAATGTATGCACATGCTTATTTCCTTGATTAAATATGTACCCACTAATGTCACAGGAACTTAAACTTCAGAACCTGATGTGCTGGGTTGTTCAATACAGATAATGTGTATTCAGACTCACTACTAAAAAATAATCCATAAATTTAAGTCAAGAGTTCATCTAAGTTTCATTTAGAATAGGGTAAAATATGAATTGTTACATTTCCATTTCCTCTCTGATGTACTTAATGGACCAATTTTTCAAGCAAAAATTTACATACATTTAATTAATGCTTCTGAATATATGCTACCATTCAAGAAGCCTGTGAACTCTCAGAAATTGCTGGAATGTGGATATAGAGCTACTTCAAAAAAGAGCTCAAAGAACTGAATTAATTGCTGTCTATTGTCTCTGTGCAAGTCCTGACCAGGTGTGAGATGAGCTGTAGTTTAAGGTTTTGCTGATTGTGTCTCTCCTGGAATGATAATGATGATAATGTAAATCTTTATTTAAGATAACAATTAAACAATTAACAGAAACAACAAACAGCAGTAATACTGAGAAGAGTGAAAAAAAAAAAGTCCCTGTGATTGAGCATTCTAGTAAATTAAATATAAAGGAAAATAGGTCATTAGTAAATAATTAGTTTTAAATTCTTTTCTTATTATTCATAATTACAAAACTATTGTGCCAGCTGTAATAGTCCCCTACCAAGGCAATGCCCTGGAGTAGTTTCTACAGCATTATCTTCCAACACCACCTCTCCACCCTCCCAAAGTCTTAAAAATCTGGAAGAGCAACCAAAACCAGAGCCATACATGAATTACACCGCACACCAACAGTCTCACCATTTCAATGTGTTCAGTACATTTCAATGTGTGCTGCGTGTTATCAACTGTCCCAGTGAAATTTCTGTGTGAATCCACTATTCATAGATATACTTTCATTATTTATGTTACAATAGTGTCTAGTTGCCCTCTCTGAGACTGGAATGCTATAAATTCCTGTAATTAAATGAGAAATAGTTTCTGCTCTTGGAAGGTTACTATCAAAATAGAATAGATGGGCAAGCAGCAGAAGAAAGAAAATATTGTTAACCACATATTGAAGATGAGAAGCTGAGGCACAGAATCAGGAGATGCATGAGTAACATTTTCAGGGGAAGGTCTGAAGGGAAAAATCCCACATTTGCACTGACTGAAAACAAACTTCTTTTATATTATATATAAATATATATATTTCTTTTATATTGAGAAAGGTGTTTCATTCAACATGAAAAAAATAACTCTTTTTGAGGAAAACCATGGGAAAAAAGCACTAAATTTACGGATGTCACTCCATTTCTGAGGAAGAGGTTTTGCTCCCTTCTACCTTTCATCTAGTTATAGAGCTCTCCTAGAATGAATTTTCTCTTTATCTTAGCTCCATCTTACCAGTCAAGTTCCCAATCACAGTACTCTTGTGTATGTTGAGGGAGAAAGAAATGTGATAATTTTTATTTTTCCTGTTGACTTCAGTTCTACTTTATGCAAATATATGAAATATAGAACTCTGCTATTTCTAGTCATTATTAGAGTTATTATCTCTCTTTTTCAATACATATGTATTCCATGTAAGATGGAGTTGTTTTGGTGAAAAGCAGTTGAACAGCAAGATGTTATATAGTACCTTAAAGAATAAA
This sequence comes from Tringa tobata, assembly GCA_033628505.1. Classification (NCBI taxonomy): domain Eukaryota; kingdom Metazoa; phylum Chordata; class Aves; order Charadriiformes; family Scolopacidae; genus Tringa; species Tringa tobata. The sequence goes on along the minus strand of JAHREE010000278.1, from coordinate 3,499,288 downwards.
AAAAAATGTTCAAGGTCCTCCGGGACGAGGACAGAATTGAGAGATTCCAATAATTTCCAGGAAATTATGTGTTATATAAGTGATGGAGTTTACATTCTAATGGATTAGAGAATGTAGACTTTACTTTGTCTTATTGTCATGGAAAGTTTTCAGAATCACCAGCATAAGCTATTTAGATATTTCAGAAAATTTTAAACCATTCACCCTCCACCAAATGGCAACTTTGGGTTAAAAACATTCAAAGGTTTGGGTGAGAAGTAAGATGATTTGCTCAAGTCACATGTGAAGTTTCTGGTAGGGACAGAATATGAAGCATGTGTTTCTGTGTCTAATCCCTATCATTTTCCATTGATTACTGAATTCAAGGTACAAAAAATGTGGCATATAACTTAAAAAAAAACCCAAAAACAAAACAAAACAAAAAAAAACCCCAACCCCCCAGCAATTTCATGGAGCTTCTCTTAATTGAGATTCCTCACAGATGTCAGCTATCATTTTCATTACATGATTTTATGTTCCATTTGGATTTTTCATGTCATATCAAAGAGAGTCATGTTTGACTCCAGAACCAAAATGCAGCATGACTAAGAAAACAGTGAGAATCCTTCTTAACTTCAAAATCCTGAATGGCATGATATTTTGTTTCCAAGGAAACTGCAGATTTTACTTTGGTAGAGGCTACACCACAAAGAAGGTGTAAAAGCCATCTTGTAAATTGCCTTCACAGATGTAAAAGCTCCTCCTTCCTATCACAGAAGTGAAGTTAATGTTTTTCCATATACATGAACAGACAAAGAGACTAGTTCTCTAGTGTCAAAATGTAAGAAAATCAGAATTCAAGTATTATTCCTGCCCATGAAAGATAAAAACAGAACTTGAAACTATTTCCAGAAATCACAATGAGGCTCATTCTCCCCTGTGGAAACAAGGAAAATCTAGAATATATCCATCCTTCTGACTGGAATCACATTCTTGCTTTTTTTCACAGATTTTTACATGCTGGCAAGAGCCATCACCTGTAAGAACTCAGGTGATATCATAATATATATAAAGTAAATATAAAATATTATGACATTTATATTCTCTGCCATTTTTCTCACCAAAAAAAGGAAGTCCCAATAGTAGATCTCCTCTGCTGAGAATACATTTTTTTTCATACAAAAAAAACTCTTGCTATTACTTCTATAAATTGTTGTGAATTTATTTTTGTTACTTCTCCAACTGACTCCCAAAGCCAATTCATTTAGCATGATGTTACATCAGTAATTAACAAAATGATGAGTCAGTGCTTTCATTTATATTGCAGCATGGTGAGATTATACAGTACACTTTTCTCTTGTTGCTATTTTTCCTCAACCTCTATTGTGTCCTTCAGCTTACTACCTCAGATTTGGTGAACCAAACTCTTGGATGCTGGAAATGCTCCCTATCTTAAAGGAAGAGCAGTGCAGATTTGCACCATTTCTGGAACCCGCTATAAAATCCCAATCAGAATTGCTTTCTTGGAATACTCAAATACTCTTGGATCCCCCCAAATTTAAGTCAAATGTCCTGTCTATTACACAGTAAAACTAAAAGTGTTGCACACATCATATTATTTCTGAAGAGTCAACCAGTCTTAATATGAACTTCACGTTCCCCTGGTAACTGCTCCAACACCGTCAGCACGTTGTACCCTCCTCACTCTGTTAACTGCCTGCCACAGTTGCATGTGGGCTTTATTTCAAGTACGTATTGATGTTAACTATTACTTTGATTAACTCAGAACAGAGAATGGCTGTGCATAACAGGATTTAACCTTGTGCACAAGCAGTGACTAATGAGTGAAGGTCTTCAGAAACTCCTGTCCTTACAGCTAAAACTCTGCCCTCTAAGCTGCTGACATTTTAGTGATACCAAGCCCACTTATCATTCAAGCCAAGAACCTTCATCATTAGTAGCACTGGGAATAAACATTCATCATGTAGGCTTTATTGTCTGCAAGGGCTGCTTTTATGTGCTTAGTTTTAGAGCTCTCTTTAAAACAATTTGGCTTGCATTGCAAAGTAAGTGAGAAAAAGCATTACCTTTCCTATTAGATGGCAAGAGCTGTATTTTGAAATCTGGCATCTAGACCATACCTCTCTTAGGCTTCACTGATAAATATATAAATATTCTTCTGAAAGCAGTGGGTACCTGCGACAGAGAGAGTAGAAGTCACCACATAGCAAAGAGAAATTACAATTAAGTCCTTTAACCTAAATTGGTTATGTCTGGAATACACATAGTTCCCTGAATACCTTAAGGAAAGAAATAAATCTTCGACCTGTGCCCTTCTCACTGGAATACACTCAGAAAATAAAAAACAATTTCTCATAGAGTTTAAATTTGATTTCATTTTATACCTTAACTGATTCTTTGAGATAAGGATGAAATTGCACCTTTACCCCTAAGTAGCCTGATTAAATGACCCAGGTTTAAATCACTATTCCAAACACTGTTGAATGGGACCAGGAGCACCTATTAGGTGCTGCTTCTCTGTTTTAAGGTGGAACTCCTTTTTATGAAATTCCTGAAAAAACATCCCATATGAAATACCATCTCCAATAGACAAAACGACATTTGGAATGGAGATAACAACCCTAAGCCATTGCTGCCGTCTGTGCTCCATTTGGCTCTGCCGATAGGTTCCATCATGTTGGACGGTTATTTGAACTTCTCCTTTTTTCTACAAAAATTCTCCAACCCAGGCAGTTACATAACAGTTTAAAGAAAGACAGCAAGCAGAGCTTCAAGGCCTTAAAAAATTAAAATCCTATGTTAAGGGGAACAGCTTTAACCTGATGCTCTATTAAGGTCCTTATGGAACAGCACATAGATAACTGGGATACACTACCTACCCTAAAAATAAGTAATTATGTCAGAGATTATTAATTCCAAAAGACTAATTTCTTTTGTGATCTCCTTCTTCCTTTCTCGATTAGATCAGTGCATCTCTCAAACTTGGCACCAAAGAACAAAGACAACATTTTAAAAAGTGTGTGCAAGGGCCTGGCTGTCTTCTTGGCTGAATCAGCAGCACAGGTGGGACCTAATTTCAGGCAATACGGTGGCCTCGTATAACACAGAAGCCACAACATAATTTTATGTGAATAAAAATTCCAATGAGGCACTCCTGTGAGCACTGTTCTTCGCTACAATTTTAAATGCTTTTAAAAAAATGTTCTGCCATTCATATTAATTTTATTGACATTTGCTGTAGCTATAAATGAAACAGTTAAAGTGCTGGAGGCGTTCTTCTGAAATTACTGTCAGCTGTGAAGAATATGGTAAAGCCTGTGAAAGTGTTCCCTTTAGTGATCTCAAGACCTGCTTCTGAGAGAATGAACTTTATCTTGTTCTGTACAAAGTAGAGAATAATTTCTGTGGAAAATGCTTTGAGAGGAGATATGTATCATGATGGGTGGAATATGATTCAATAATTTCGTAATTGTGTGGAGGTAAAATATATGAAAGTAGACGAGAAAAGCAGATAGAAATTGTTATCAATCTGTGTTGCAGATTTCATTTAAAACAAAAGCCAGCTCTTCAACCAAATGAAACGTCCGTTCCGCTGCATCTAGAAGGAAGGTTTATAGCCATACCATTCCAGAACTTGCAAAGAACAATTTAAATGATAAAAATGGCTTCAATAGCTCAGAGTTACTCTATTTTATACTCAATTGGAAATACCTCACTTCAGTTTTTCTCAAAGCAGTCAGCGTAGTGCCACCATGTAATGTCCTTGCCCCATGCATATGTCAGCATAATGCAGCCTAGTCCCTGGTCAGGGAGATGGTCTATGTGCTTTGCTAGTCCTGGCCCTCACGCTTCTTCACTCCTCAGATTGTCTCTCTCTGACTGTGGAGAGTGACTCTCAACTACCTGAATTCTAAAAAGTGATTTCATGGGCCAGGTAGGTCACAGAACAATGCTGCTAGCAAAGAAGCTGCAGAATTGCATACACAGCAGTGTATGTAGCTCATAACTTGCAACCATGATGAAGAGGTGTTCCCTAATCACAAAAAGACCCTCCAATATCATAGGTCAAAGATGTCAAAAGGTATGAGGCTTCTAATATATTATTTTTCATATATTAATACCACAGGGCAGTAGACTTTTCTATTCATGCCCTTTTAAATATTTTAGCTGGGCTATAATAGTTATCCCTTCTATCTCCTCCTTAACAAAGGAACCTTCCTGAGAAATTGAATCCCTAGGGCTTTATGGGAAAGTTTCCACCTTTCATTTAAGAAGTCAGAAAACAAATGGCACAATGTTTGTAAGCCAAGGGAAAGAAGCACGTGATAATCTTCTCCCTGCAACTTCCTTCCTACTGCTGCAACAGACGCAGAGGACAAAGCATCTAAAACGTTCCTAGAAGTGATCTTTAAAAATGAAAATAAAAGAGCTGGTTTGCTCTCTGGAAATTTCAACAGTTAACATTTCACCTGTTCGGCAAGGCCCTTTTGGAAGCGTGTTCAAAAGTTCCTGAGCAGAAAAACAATTAGAAGAATTAATGCTATTTTTTATATATATATTTATATTTGTGTGTTCTTTTAATTCTGGTGAATATTGGCAAGCTGCTAAGTATAGAAATATTTTCAGGGTTTGTTTGTGGGTGTTTCAGGGTTTTTTATGTAGGAAGAATTTACTCTAATATTACTTTTGTGAATTTCTATAAGAGTTCTATAATTTAAAGCAGAATTCTATATGAATGTAATGAATGTACATCCTTTTTCATAAAACATAGTTTGTTTTTTGCAGAAGGAATTGGAAGGTTTTTTTCTGTGATGGTGTATATTCTCGTATAGAGAGACTGAAAAGAAGAGCAAAAGTTTACTTATGTCCCTGATTAGTTAATAGCAGAATGGGAATGATATAGCTAATGGCTACCTATCTTCTCTCTGCAACAAATGTAATTAAGATTAAAATATAACTTTATCAGAGAAGGCACTGAGGTGATAAAACAATATGAAAAATAGAATTTATGAATGTTTGTTACAAAGCTGGTTTTCCCTGACATCGTTTGTCATATAGCCTGGTGAAAATGAGGATAAATTGTTTGCAAGAGTATGAACCTGCATTTGAAACAGAGGCAATTGTAGCAGTCTTCTGAATGTAAGTTTGTAAATGAAGGATTTTTTTTTTTCCCCTGAGGATCTTTCAAGAGTTTTCAGCAAGAACTATTCACACAATCATTCTCTGATATCTGTAGGTTTAGGAGCAAGGACCAAATGAAAAGATGTTTGCTTTAAATGAATATTGCTAAGCAACAGAGCTTGAATAAATAAAAAAATATTTTCTTTATGAAAACAACTATATATGCGCACAGGTTAGAGCACATGGAGTAAGAAGATTGGAAGATAGCAAACTATTGAGATAGAGGAAATTAACTCCTAGAGGTTCCAGTAATTCACTGTCTGCCCTTGCCAAAGGTTGGTTATGACAAAATTAATCAAATGGGATAAAAGAAAAAAGTCTACACCCTGTATAACTAGAAAGACAATATTTGCGTGACATCCAAACTTCTCATAATGATAACAACAAGGATGCTAAGAATTTATGCTACTACGATGCTAAAAAGACAATACAGGAGATATAATTTAAACATTTCATGAACCCAAACAAATGGATCTCTCCTTCAGATATAAGACTTCAAGCATATAAGTACAATTGTAGAATGAAATACAGACTGCTCCTGGGCACATACTTACAGGACCTGGGTACAGGTTTTGTACCTGAGGTAATATAACTTAATTCCTGATTACTCTTTCCTATGTCCACAAAAGTAGTTTGATGTTTTCTAATAAGGAAACACAAGATATGATGTCCCTTTCCTGGAAGTGTTCAAGGCCAGGCTGGATGGGGCATTGAGCAACCTGGTCTAGTGGGAGGTGTCCCTGCCCATGGCAGGGGGGTTAGAACTAGATGATCTTTAAGGTCCCTTCCAAACCAAACCATTCTATGATTCTATATTAAATCTCTGTAGCTCTGGTACTCTACCTGACTGGATTTAATGCATCTTGTCTGATCATTTTCTTTCCAACGTGGTATGTCCAGAGTACATACACTGAAAAATTAAATGTGATTCAGTGTAGCTTATTACATCATCTGGTAATGGTCTGGTTTCATTGTACATTCATTGACGTTGTTGATTTCATGCAGCATCACCTTTCCTGTAGGAGATTTTCCTATTGTATAGTTTGTTTCACAGTTATTCCTACTTTTTTTCCTGTATGAAAAACCCATGTAAAAACAATGCATGAGGGAGGAGAGAGAGATGACTTACTAAAAGATTTCTACTTGTACACATCTGAGATTTATATTCAACAGAACAGAGCCCTTACCATAAGGTACATCTGCATTGCCCTTGAGTAAGTAACCTACTGTGTATTGGTAGACTCAGAATGCTTACTATGTCGTTATTAACTTAATTAATGAAAGAGCCAAGCACATTTTTGGACCAAGCCTTAGGGCACTTCTGAGTTTTCGGTGCGAAATAGACCTTTTGTGTGATCTGTGATCATTGTTCCTACCCCTTGCCCTCAGTGTAGCCTCTCCTCTCCGCAAGCAGGCAATCATCTTGTGGCAGATGTGAAGAATTTTCATAGCACTAATTGTTTGTGTGCCCTTATGGATATTACACTGAATTATACATCAGTCTCTAATTTAAACTTAGCCCACTGATATTTTTCCCTCCTCTAATCTCTATAAACATTTGGTCTGTACCTGGCTGAGCTGTTGTAGCTAAAATTGTTGCTGCTGAGCTAGCACTGGTGTTTGCTTTCACATAAATCTGTTCTCTATTGAAGCTTCTCATTGAGACTATGTTTTTCTTTTTTTGTGGTGTTCATATCTCCTTGAAAGTATTTTGACTTTTTAAAAATTTGCTGGATGTTCATCTACTTTACCTGTTTTCCTACTCTTTGAAAACACCACTTCCTTTTCCATTCTCTTTCAGAGATGCAAATTGACTGTTGGTTTATACTGTTGCTTTTATGGTTGACCAAAAGCTACTTAAAACCATGCATGTAATTTTTGTTAAGATTTAGTTATAAACAGAACTTCAGGACTGTTTCAACTGTTGTATCCATCTCTGTATGCCTGGATTTCATGAGTCAATCTATATGCAAAAGGAGTGATTTCCACTTCCTTAGAAGATATGTGCCCCTGTGGTTCATTCTTAGCAGTCAAGTTTTAGTAGACTTGGGTTACTTCAGTATTTTTAAAAGATGGTGTCATGCTTTGGTATTTTTATTTGCATACTGCGATGATTTAGGAAGTAATCATTTTCTATTAATTCATCTTGAGATTATGATCTCATTTTTCATTATAAAAAAAAAAAAAGCCATATATCGATAATTCCATTCCTCCTGCTTTTCATTTTTCATTTGAGTTAAAATTATTAAGACGTTCTGACAGAGAATAACAGTAGTCAATGACTTAAATGGTCAGGTAAGCAAGATGATAACTCCTATTAATACTGCTGGAAGAAAGTTGGGAAAATCACTTTACAAAAGAAGTTTCCTCGTAAATGCCTGTCATTCCCTGCAGCAGACTTGTTAACGAACTACAACACAGCTGGAATACAAAGTATAAGGTTACCCTATGGCCTTTGCTAATTTTAGCTGCCTAAATCTAAAGTTCTATCAGATTAGAATGAGGTAAAGTTCTCCCTTCTTAAAATAAGTTTTGCAAAAGAGCGCTGCAAAGGAAAAACACCTAATCATCTGTATTTTCCTCTGCTTTAAAACTGAAACAAAACTCACAGATTAAGTAGCTTCAGAATTCTACCCACCTCAGTGTTTTGTTTGTACATAACGGAAGAGACAAGCTTTTACTAAAGGCAGGAGATTTTGGTAAGACGTGAAATGCATCTAGGACTGGACTTGTAAAACATTGCTGGATTTAAGACCGGAATTCTTAAGAAGAATTGGGCTGAAAAAAACAGATCTCAATCCTCTCTGCTGGCCTGACTGTTGTTTCACTCCCTGTCAGAGCTCCAAAACAACCAACCAGCAGCAGATCCCTCCACTGGGTCTTCTGACAATAATATCATGCAAAGTGTAATCTTGAGAAAGACCCCTCTTTGGTCTTTCTTACCATGATATCTGTCCATGGAATGTGCTATTGCCTTATCTTTTAACTTTGTGGTGACAAATTCAAAAATTCGTTTGTATTTTTGTTACAAGAACAGAAACTGTGTATATTTATAGCAGATTGGGTCTGCGGGGCATAAATTACCATTTGGTTAAACTGTACATAAATGCATTTTGGTTCTTTTTTTTAATGACTTCTCGTTTAAATAATCAATTTAAAATAATTGCATGCACTGCTTTCATTCTAATGTCATTAGAGTAGTTGCCTAGAGATCACTCGATATTAAGCATAACTCTATTAAAATGTAATAAGAATTAAATTCTAAACATTTCAGGAACAAAAGTCTTTCACAAGTCTGTTTATGGGCAAAATTTTACACACTGCATACTTTTGCTGAGCACTGGCTACAGCCAGGAAATTTTTATCTCTGATATGTAATAAATTAACTTTTGTCTTTTTTTAAAAGAAGAGAGTATAGAGATCCTGCAGAGTGAACATTACTCTATTATAAATACACAGTGTTAATAAATTTACAACAGAACTTAGAGTATGTGTAAAGGAATTCCGATTTTTTAGGAGAAATATAAAATGATACTTAGTTTTAACAAAGGAATTTTGAAGGTGCACACGCTATTTTAGCTTTACATCCCCATCCTGTGTACGGCATATGGCCATACTTTAGGCATTGATTCTTCGGTAGTAGAAATGGAAAATTTTAAACAATCCAGGCAAATATGACAACACACTCAGGTGATGTAGAGTACAAGGTAATTGCTGTGGCATTTTTACACTACAGAGAATCAGTTAAGACAAAGTAAAAGAGTTGATTCAAAATCAGGAATATCTTTTTTATGTTGTTTGTTGACATCTGCTAAGGAAGAACAGAAACCTTGACTAGAAGATAATGAAAATGGATGAGTGTGTGTCTTGCAAAAAGTAAACACATCATCAGCTACAGTATTCAAGACTTTTATAGAACTCAAATAATAACATCCATTACAACAACATCAAATGAGAACTTTTGACCCTTGATATTTAACAATATGAATCTGGTAAACACATTTTCAGGAAGCTTGAAAAACACATCTATTTGGAAAGCAGAATAAAATTATCTTCCTGCCTTTTTGATTAGTGAAAATAATGTTAACAGTTCAAACTAAAATGCCTTTTTAAGGATGATTTGTGAAGTAATGTTCAAGTACTCATTAGCCTACACAAAAAATTGCTCATGGAATTTAGAGGTTGACCCTTTGGAAACTGATAAATTACTGTCCACATTTTAAAAGTGTCAGCTAGCAGTTCTTTCACGTGCAAAATATAACTTTGAAAATGCAGAAGAGCCTAAGTTGAAAGCATAGGCTGAAAGCAAATCATTACCTTTCCATAAAATTAACAAGGTTTTCCTGCTCTCCCACTAATAACCTTATCCTCCCGGGATGACATTTAAGAGCTAAGAAGCCCCTTTTTATGTTTTTGTATTCAAAATCTTATTTCAACTCTCTTTAGTTCCATGAAGGCATAGAGAATTCACGGAAATGAAAACTGAATCAGCCAAACCTTTATTAGCTGCCTTTTTCTTTTTTTTCTTGTTTCTTTTCTTTCCTTTCCTTCCTGGAGGATAGTCTTGTAAGGACACCTAGTAGATTTTAGTGAGATGCTTCACTCTTCCAGAAAAAAATCGCTAAGGAGTAGCTGATATTAATACCTTAGTATCACAAATTCCAACCATCTTAAAGCTTCTCTGAGAGATTTAGCTTCTGGGATCATATAAAATTAAATTAGAACTTTACATTGCATAACAAGTTTCTACGGTGAATTAAGAGGTGAACTAAAAGATGTGATCCTACTTGGTCTGAAAAAGACAAAACAAATCAGTCTTTCTCATAAATCCACTATTCAAATCTATTTATTTTCAGTACTTGGCTTAATATTTTTACATGACTGAGATAGACAATGTTCTTTTAATTCTTTCCTTGGCTTCTCACTGCTTAATTTGATATAAAGAGAAGTATTCAGGATAAAGAGTGGTTAACTGTTAAATTGGGGCATTAGGTATATAACTCTGAATTCAAGATTATTATAATGTCAGGAACTGCATCCTTTTTGAAGATGAATTCAAAAGTGGCAGTTTGATGTATTGCAAGTTTCACTCCTATAATTGCATTGCCGAGATGGAAAAGACACCTTAGTTGACCTAGCAATGAGTGGTATAGTGAGTGACAGTGGAAGTCTTATAGCAGTCTTCATGGTGGTCTGGCTTTCACCTGCTTTCTGCTCGTCTTTGAGATAATGGCTGAAAGCTTAATTTCCTTTTAATGGGGTAAGATGGGGAAAGGATAGAGAGTAGAGATTGGATGTCCTTTTGAACTTAGTGGTCATGAAATGAGTGCTTTCTCAAGAAGGACAGAAGAAGGAGTGAGTAGTAGATCATGTAAAAAGACTGCAACAGAGAAGTTGAACGCCTCCTCCCACCCCAAATTAGGAAGAGATAGAAGGAAAGAAAAATGGTTATCTATCTGATGAAAAAGAGTGAAAGACAATTATATAGAAAGCATCATGTCATCAGTCTTATGGAAGAGAAGATCCAATGACTAGGGATTCACTAGAGATACTAGTGGGTTTCAGACATGGCAAAGGAGAAGAACAAGGAACAGATGCCATTCAGATTCTACATTACAAGATCTGTAGGCATCTACTGAACATAGCCAATGAAATATATTGTAAGATCCTTTATTAATTAGAACTGATAATCTAAAGAGGATGTAGAGGATAGAAAGATGTGGGAGTAAGTATTTAGGTGTAGCACAGAAGCTGAGAAGGAACCTTGATTGGAGCATGGGAGAATTCACGGATCATCCTTTATGCTGGGGTAAATTAAATTACAGGAACAAAATGCATATGCCCAGTGATTGCAGATATTCAGAAAGTGACAATTTAAGTGATATTCAGTCATATTTTTCCAAGTCCTGTCAAAGTTGATTAGAAAGTGACAAGCTCAAAGATTAGTATTGTAAGGAATATATGACTACTGGGACCACTGATGGAATAAAGGAAGCTCTTTTGATGGATTGATTCTACCTGAGGTATTAGTTATTTAGGATTGAAGGCAGCATGAAAGAACACCTTTTACTAAAGAGTATAGGGAATGGGATCAGACAAATTAATGATTTCCACTTTTGGCTGTAATGACCAGGATAAGGGAGATAAGGAATATGAGGGTACACTGAGGATCTCAAGAAAGAAAATGGAAGTGATTTGCAAGACCTGTTATAGTAATGTGGATACCAAAAACATGATGAAAAGACATGGCAAATGAGATTTAAAAAATAGGAATTTTATATATAGAGATATATTTGTTAAAAAGTAAAATTCACGGTGTCCTATTGCATAGTAATGATACAAAAGATTCTAGAAGGGTAACACAGAATGATAGAACAGCTGAGGTTAGAAGAGACCTCAAGAGGTCATCTGGTCCAACCTTTCATGGTAAAGGAAGTCTGGATGAGATTATCCAGTACCCTGCCCAATCACATGTCCAGTGATGGGGACTCCACCTGAGGAGGTTGTTTCAGAGATTAATTGTTGTCTGTAAAAAATGTCTTTCTTCCATCAAGATGAAACCTCTCCCAGTGCGACTTGTACCTGTTCCCCCTTGTGCTCTCCATGTGGCTCTTTGTGAAGAATGAGCCTCTGTCCTCTTTGTAGGTGCTGTTTAAGTACTGGAATGCTGTGATGAGGTCCTCCTGAACCTTCTCTTAACATGGAGAGTTTAAGATCTGTTTGGGCTAAAGTCACTTTAGAGATTAATAATGAAAGGTTCTATGATGATATTGGTAGGAATTGCAGGAGGTTTAGTGACCATTGTATTTATATGTAGATGAAGAAGATTATCAAATAGCCACTAGTGGCAATTGCCAGTATGAATGGAAACCAGCAGTGTCAGGTTTGAACAAAAATCGCACAGCTTTATCACTCAAATTAACAAGAACAGACTGCAGATTACAGGAAACTGAAGTATTTAGCATTAATAATGAAAGTTTGAAAGGAAATATTTTTAATTATTCATGCAACTGTCTGACTGAAAAGGAGCAAATACAGTCCTTATATGTGGTGGAGGGTGTGGGAAAGAAAATAACATGGAATATCACAGTTTTAACAGTCAGATCCTGCATGCAGTGGTGCTGAAAAAAATATTGAAGATTTCAACATGGAAGTAAAAACAAAGTAAAAAACCCTATAATGAGGTTTATCAAAGGCCATTCATATTAGAGATATTAATCTTTGTCTTTGAGAGAACTATTAATTTTTCAAGACAATTAGAGATTTATCTCCTCTAATAACCACTTAGTAAACTTTTTTATATGGTACCACACAGAAGACAGCTAGCTCAAAGGGGGAAAACAGGATTAATGCAGTAACTCAGTAAAGATGAGACAATGGGCTGTACCGAAAAGAAAATTACTGTGCTAAAAGAGTTCTACCTTTCACTGAGAATGCTGGCACAGAAAGAAAGAGTGAGGGTACATCTGTTGATTACATGAAGCCACATGGCCATTGTGTAGATGAATTCCAAGATGTTGGACAGAAAATTACAGATGATCCTGAGATTTGGCAAAATATAAATCAGACAAAATTTTAACAAGCTAAAAACTTAGGAACTAATCTGAATTTACTCCATAAACTTCAGTTCATCAGTTAGAGAGTGTATTATTCATTTCAGTGTATATATGTGTGCATTACACATATGTATACATGTACACACAAATATATGAATTATCATTTTTATGCAGCTATGAATGGCCTGAAAAACATTAAAAACAGTTGCAGATGTGTAACTACCATATTATAAAGAGCAGAACGTCTGTGGTCCGTTGAAGGACAAATGAGGATATATGCAAGATAGATATAATATCACGCAGGGAGGATGAGTAGATCAGGAAATGGTCCGATATAGCATGCAAAGATTTAAACATTTGGCATCTGACCTTGAAAACATGCTTAGTGTTTGGCTAATCTAAATACCCATTAAAATGCATGATAGATGTATGACAGAAGACTGTATCAAATAGAAAAACATATGGATATAAAGGATAGTCATCCCTTGCAATCCCTGTTTGCCAGCTGCTGAAACCTCCTGTGTGCTGTTTAATCACTGCTACACAATGTTGTGCTCGTTATTTGCCAGACTGTGCGATAAAGGACACTGAGTGACAGCTTTGGTATTTGACCAAGCTTGGTGGCTGGACAAGGTTAAATGACTGTCGTCTCTGGATTGATGTTAGAAATAGCTTCTAAACAGTCAATTGTAGTCACTGAAGAAGGAGTCTCAGCAGAGCCAGTAACGGCCAGTGAGCCAAAATGGCCAGTTGCCAGTGGAAGACAGATCCTGAAAGAAGCCACCAGCAAAAATATCTGCTTTTAATAGTGATGGGGAAGTGTTAATAAAATTGTTTAATAACATTTTTCATCTAAACTTATCTATACAGTTCTAAGACATTCATGTGCAAGAGGAATTTTGGTACAGAGATGGGGTAATAGAAGAACCAAAGAACCGGTGGTCTTCTGTGAAGGTAAACAGAGAGTTTGATTTATTTAATCTAACAAAATTAAAGTTTGAATTGAAGACTGAATGTCCCAAGGATTACACACCAGCTATAGGGAAGACTGTTTCAAATTCAAAGGAGCAAATTCATATCAAAAAGAAGTAAACGTAGGTGTTGCAAAAAATATCTTTGGTTGGAAATTAAGAGAAAATTTCTCCTTCCAGTGCAGTGACTTTCCAAAAGACCTTTAAGTACGACTGGAGTGGAGATAAGCCCCTTAACAAGCTTTGATGTAGACCTAAATAAACACAAAAATAAGATTATGTGTTGTGGGGATAGCAAGATAATGCAGAAAGTTACTTTTACTGTTGTGCTCTGTGTTTCTGTGCCGGGACCATTTTGTATTCTTCTTCTTATAACCTTATTCTTTTCAAGTAAATAATTTACTTCATTTGTACCATGCCCAAAACATTTACCTTTTGTTTAAAATATAAACCAAATCCTAGCCCTTGTGCCTTTATTTCTCTGATATCCCTGTGGTCTCTTTCCAGCTAGTACAAATCAAAATCCATCATTCAATGAAGTTACTGGTAAAAGAGGCAGCAAAGAAACACAGAGTAAGCTTTAGGAAACCTTTGGCTTTGGATATATTAGTGCATGGAAAGCCTGGAGTTACTAACACACTCCTGTACTCTACCATAACACCCAAGGTTAACAGAAAGCAAGCAGCCTAGTGCAAATTTTACCTTAAGAACTATGTAGCAAAATGTTGCAGACTCTATACAAAACTACTATGATTTCTGTGATGTTGCCAGATGAGTTTTCCCAGGCTGTATTTACTGCAATCTTTCACTGCATGTGGGGACAACTAATGCACATTTATTGGCATATCTATGTAAAAAATTCCCTATCATATTGCCTACCTACTGGAAATGCCTAGTGACAACACGTGACGATATTAAGATTAACAACCTCCTGATTAATACCAGAGAGCACATTTACAATCAAATGGTCTATATCAATGAGGCATGTGGAGAACATTTTGTACATGAGTTCAGCAGTTCGTGGAGTGGTGCCATTACTGACATAAAAACACCCGTTATTCACCTCATGAGCTCTGTTGTAGCGTTTCAGAAAGCTTAATCTTATATAAAAAGGTATTTCTCATGTCTTAAAATAGAAGCTTGTGATATAGTTTAGAATTTGCGCATTGGCAGCCAACCTTGACCACCCTGAGAAACACAGTGCAATACAACGTGATCTCCGCTCCATGACCACAGGTGAACTACAGAAAAAGGTCAGTGGACATTTTGCCCATTATTCAGATGAAGACGCAGATGTAGAAATTAACAACTGCTGTGTTGCTTTGGAAAATGAAAATGACCATTAACTCAGTATAACGCAGGGGAGGTTTTGCTACTTCTGTGATTTCTGACATTAACTTTGGAGACAAGTATTTCTTACTGTCTTTAGGCACAATTTGTGAAACAGACTGCTTTGAAAAGCAACTAATTGACTTTTTTTCATAAAAAAAGAAGGTTCTATTCTATTCTATTTTGAAATGTGCACTTTTAAAAAAATTTATTCTCATAAACAAGTTTTTGCAATAATTAATGATTGCTTTTTCATTATTAATTGAATAATCAGTTCAGCTTTAACTTTAGACTGCTCTCCTGGAACATTGAGAAAAATGTTTTTGAGTCATGAAGGTACACACAGTTTTGTAATATTTCAAAGAAGACGGTGGCAGATTTTAGGACAATTATTTAACAACAAGAAATAACTTCAACAGTAGAGTGCAGGTGCTGTGCAGTCTGTTCTAGCAGCATTCACGACCTCAACTATTGCTGCAACTGGTACTTTTCTATATGTGTGTGAGGAACAGAGTTACTATGGGGCTTGTTAATAAAATACTATCTGTCTATACAAAAGCAAGTAGGTACTAGATCAAAGTACAGGTATATAGCAATGAAGAATATAGGTCATGGTTGCTGAGGTTTACAAAACCTGTAGCTTCCATGCCAGCTCCATGCCTGCAGATCTTCTCAGGGGTCTCCAATGAAACCCTGTCCCTGAAATCCCTGCTATGAGTTCCCCACTCCCAGGAGTTTAGTTGTGTGGGTACAAAAGACACAGGGTCCAGCCCTGACTTGGCTCAGCTGTGCTACTTTGACTCAGACTGCAGAGAAAGAGCCATGAGACTGACTGTAGAGGCAGAAAAAGGTAAAAGTTACAGAAGTAGGACCGATCATTAATAATTCAAGAGGAAAAACAACAGCAAGGGATGGTCTAATGCCCAAAAAGAAAACAGGGAAGCTAGCTAGTTTTCCTGGGGGTCATTGGGTCGAGCTGTCAGTACTGTCAGTTGATGAGACACAGGAGCTCAGCAACATCCAGGACCAGCCCCATGTAGCTACAGAGCCTAACCCTTCTCCCCTGGAGGCCACCTTTCTGGCACCTGTATGCTGTGCTGTATGGTCTTGGTGTGTTGTATCAGGGGAGGTGAGCATGATAATGCTTGGCCAAACAGCTCCCAAGAACTCCTTTACACTTTAAAGTTGTGTATACCCCACTTGCAGAGTCTCTCTCTGCCCAACTCTACCCCAGAGTCCCAGACAAGGGGCTGTAACATCAGGATGAACCCCTTGTGGTTCATCAAGGAAGGTGGGTGGCAACATCTGGTGAGGCTCAACTCCTTAAAGCACGTGGCTTTCTATCTGTCAGGCAGGATCTTAATCAAAGAAAATTGATAGACTTTTTTTCTCACTGAAGAGCAGACTCAAAGGGCAACAGGTTCTTTTATATTCATCACCTACTTGGTGCCACTCTGCAGCTTTTCTGTTAACCACCCACTCTCTAAGGACTTTTCTGCCTGAGCTCAGCTATAAGAATCCTGCAAACCTTACGTTTCAAATGTCATGAACAATGGCTTTCAGCAGTGAGCAAGTACAACTATTGCTCTTCTAGAAGTAGAAGATGACTGTAGAAAAATGTGATTTAGGTTAGCACATTGGCAAAAAATGCTGGGACTGTCTACAGAAGCTTTAAATAAAGCAAAAGGAAAGATGTATATGCAGTTTTTCGAGCAATGACAGTTGAGCACTGGATATATTTCTGAATGACAAAGAAATGGGGAGAGGTAAAGAAGAGATTTTAGCAGGATAAACTGGTAACTGAATGTTGGCATTACACAGAAGGTCTGTGAGCCTGGACTAAGACGTGGATGAAGCTTTGCCTTGTTTATTACAGACAAACTGCTGTAGCCTGCTCTAAAGCAGTACAGAGATGACATAATTTAATGTATAATGCACTTCTGTGAATTGATGATGACCTTACCCTTGGCATTTGGCTTTGGCATTCTATTTCTTTTCCTTGTTTCATTAATGATGAAGCTTCTCTCCCTTTGTAATTATCAGTGGTAATTGTACAAACAGAAGAAGAATATTTGGGGTTTTTTTAACACCGAGTGAGGCTGGAGGCTTTATTTTTTGGCTGTTTGATTCATGCAATTATAATATATATATATATCTGCCTCATTAACATAACAGACGATCTACTTCATTGTCACATTTGAAAATGTCAATTTTCAATTCAATCTTAAGATCCTTCTAGTATAAAAATTTATCTTTATGAGCAGATATAATTAATCTAAAGTGTCATAGTAAGTAATACGCTCTTTCACTGGTGTCTTCTCTTTAGGGGCATGATATATACTCTGCTGCCTTGTTTACCCATGTAATATAGATTCTCTTAAAACAAAAAGAATAAAAATACATATCAGTAAACACTGTTAGCTTATTTCTGGGAAAGGACCTTTGTCTATTCTTTCGGATGCACCTAAAGACAAACATGTCCATTCAAAAATTGTAATGACAAATATATAACATTGGGCCAACCTGGAATTGGAAAGTGCAGACAATAATAGAGCACGGTTGAAAGTGTCATCATCCTGGCAAAATAATTTTTGGCTTCAAAATAAGGTGTCATGATCTTCAATACTTGGTTATGTGCTTGAAAAGAGGTATGTTTATTCCTTACATTTCATACAGACCAAAAAAACAGATTATTGGAGCTCTTGATCTACATTATATCAGTGTTAACCAGTTTTTGGTCAATGATGGATAATTAGTAATTTTGTTATATAACTTGTCATTTAGAAACCAAATATTGATTTGTCCAGATAATGTGACTCAGACAAAGTGAGGACATGATGTAACATACTTGTGATTATAGCTGCTTGCTACAAATACCACTAAAAAATTCCAGATTATTGCATAGAACCAGGTTAATGATTAGGATATGACCATAGCACAACTTTTTGTGTCCTGCTTGAGAGCCATGTCTCGTCTGCAGCCACACTTTATGTCACTGACATACGATAGTCCATAAGGAGGAAAGGATATGGGAGAGACATCCCCAGACAGAACCTTGTCCTTTCCATTGGGTAAAGGACATGGAAACGGGCTGACTGCCAGCAGAAAGCCATTCCATACAAGACCTGCCCCCTCCTTTCCATTTTGAGAGCCCTGAAGAGGATTTTAGTGTTTTGGTGATGGTTTTCCTATGGAGTGCCAGAGTAGCACTCTCAAGAGTCAGAGCTGCTTTCTCCTTTTCTACAGTGTTCTGATCTTGTCTCTTTGCCACAGCAAGGAACAAATTTAATCTTTTCAGCGCAGAAATCTGAATACATATGCAGTACAAGAAGTCCATGTTCTGTTCCCATTATGGCTGTCCTCAAGGACCACAGCATCTTATCTGTGGGATCACAAGTCAAATGTTTTTTTTTTTCTAGTTGATCGTCCTGTGGGATATTAGCTATCACAATCGTAAATATATGTATACATAGTCTGGTATATTGTTATTCTGAGTTAAAGATTTTCCTTCAGAATTATAGATATGAGAAAAATGTATGAAAATATAAAAATACATTAGTGTTTTCCCCATTTGTTTGAATATGTTATTGATTTTAAAGTATTTTTCCTTATTTATAAGGCCTCCTGCAATGTTGGGCCCTAGTTCTTCAATTTTTCTTTTCTTCCTTTTCCAATTGTTATAATTTCTAGGACAGAATATCCTGATTCATGATTTTGTCCTAAATATAATTTAAAGACTGTGGGTGTCTGAGCTTTTAGTGTGTGTTTTCACAATGAAATGAAATTCTTATTTATATTTGGAAAGCTGGTTGTGGGTTTGGCTTTTTAAAGGAGAATTTAAAAGATCTGTTTTCTCTGTTGCTTTTACTTGCTTGGGATGCAAAACTCCCTGGACTCTGAGAATGGCACTTTATAAATGAAATTTACTATTATTATGGTTTTCTCCACAGTAAAAGCTATTGTTAGCGACAACTGAGTTGTAGACTTAGAGCTCCCTGTCCACTATTATAATGTTGCAAACTTCTCCTTTTGGTCTCAAACATCTTATGCTTAGGTTAAGCTGAAAACCTAGTTGACTGGTTAACTGAAGTTGGTTTAGCTTTTTTTTTAATTAGAGAAACATGTTTTAAAAGAAGAATCTGTATACAAACAAAACAGCATCTATTTAAAAAACAGGACATATTTTTAAATGCTCGTTTTTCTTAGACCAAAAATAACTTGAAGTTGAAATATGAAGGTCAGATGTTTAGCTGCTGTAAATATTGTAGTTTCACTCATTTAAATGAAGCTATGCCAGCTCATAACTGTTAATCCTCAAATGTCTGTCTCCTGCCTGCAACGTCTCAATGAGGAATTATCATTCATAATGGGCTGATCTTAAGTAGTGAGTGGGAGTCAGTGTGTACGTGTGATTGTGAGTGCTAGAAGTTACTAAGAAACTTAAGAAATAGAGAATATTAAACTTTTAAGAAGTTTGTTAAAAGTCTAGTGACAGTTGAAGCATGACTTCAAATTACAAGTTTTAAAATGGTGTTTTGTTCTCATTTCATTACTACTTAATGTTATGCAGCAAGATATTCAAAGGTTTTGCTGCAATATAAATTTTACATAAAACCATTTAGTGCATTAATACATAACCTTTAGGTTTGTGGATTACTTCTTAATGAAGTAGCATTATTTGTTATGGCTGAGATTATCTGGGAGACTGCCTGTGCTAACTTTGTGAATCTTATATGATTTATACTATTCCACCTGTATATTGCTGTAGGCTGCTGACACAAGTCAGCCTTCGGTGCCCTCTTTCATACAATTTAAACAGACGGAACAACTTTTTGGGTTGAAATTGGTTAACTGCCTGTATTTAGCATGGAAGTCTTGGTGTAGTATAGGAAATGTTTTCCCTCTTGATAAAATAATTCAGTTGACCTAAAATTACTCAATAGTATCTTCTACAAAAAAGGTAGAAAAGAGTAGATTAATATAACTTGGAAGAAAGTGATACAGATGCTGTTTCTTACTCTTCCCGCCTAGTGTTTAGGGCATTCATCTCGGTTGATGGAGGCACAAAATCAATTTTCTCCCCTGCTTGAAAGGGATTAATCCCATATTGTAACAAGGACTCCTTCCCACAATATGTGATGTATTTTGGGGTGGCTTGCACTCAGTATTTCCCCTTGACTGTGACCCTGTAAGTATTGGATATGTATCAAGAAGACTGGCTCTAGAAGCTGATGGCTTTAATGGGTTTCAGTCATTCCCCCAGGTTTGACGGACTTTGTCTTCTGAGCCTAGTGGTCTGCATTGACCACAGATAGTGAGCGAATGATGCCTTTTGATATCTTCCAGCCTGATGATCCGGGCCAAGATAGGAAAATCTTATTCAGAACAAGAATTTCAGTCTGCCCCACAATTAAGGTATTGTGCTGTTTTCTTTCTCAACCATTGAATATTTAACCAGAAAAGCATCACCAGGTGAAACTGAAACTAGCTTACCCCAGAGTATTTTCTTATATGGTATTTAGCACACTCTGGAGGTAGATGAAATCCAATGAGTCAGACAACAGCTCTGAATTTGGGTCAGGCACCATGGGGGGCAGGCATAGGGGGATACATAAATCACATGGTCTGGAGTATGTGAGAGAAGGGCTGTCATCAGCATCAACTCATATATCCTTCAATTCTTTGAATGGAATTTAATCTGTCTCATCTTCTAATTGATTTTTTCAGTAATTTTTTTTGAGAATAGAAATAAAATTGTGTTTTGTATCACAAAAATATTTCATCCCATCTACAGTTATTATATATTCCTTCTCATTTCTGAATTTTTATTTATGTAAATATATCTAGTTCTCTGTGTGTGCGAGATATATGTATATATGCATATATAGGTTCATAAATATCTATATGTAGAAGCTCAAATCAATTTTTTCTCTTTTTTAGGACCATGATAGATGGCATTTGCTTTTCCTGTCCGCTGTGTTTTGCTATGCCAGATTCCTTTAAGTAAGGAATGGTTGGATTATGTGGAAATCTCTGAAATGGAAGGGAATTTTCATGTTGGTATTAACTTGTCCCATTCCCAGCCCTGGCACGCAGCTTCCCCAGGGTGGGATGGGTCTCACAGGAGAGACTGGGCATCCCAAAAGCTGGTAAAGCCATGAGAGGTGCAGAGGGCGACACGAAGGCAACTCCAGGACACAATGGGGGGAAAAAAGGTGATGTTCCAGAAAGCCACATGTGGATTGCGTGGTCACAGCACAGGAAGTCCCCAGAGGGCTGCCAGGGTGAGGGAAAGCCTGGAAGAAGGGGGCTGCCCTTTAGGAAGGATGTTTGCAATGCCTTTCATTCTGTCTCACTTAACCAGGATTCTGAGCTTAAAAATCCTTATCGTTTTTTGGAGGTGGCAGGCTGCCTGAGCAGATCCAGTCAAAGCAGTGGCAAGTTAAGGACAAAACAAGAAAGCACTTATCATCTGCTGCATCCCAGTTTTACTAGTCTCAAAGTTATATTAAAGGACACGCAAGGAGCCAGAAACAATCCTCTTTACTTTTTCTAAAGAGAAAGAAGCTGGTGGGCTGAAAGGCCCCGAGAAGAGCAAAGTCTATAAGCACTTTGGTCTGGGGCTGTCAGAGTGGGAGCTGGCTGATAGCAGCATAAAAAAGGTCTAAATGATACAGGTGTGCCAGCAATCAACAGTCTTTATTCTAAATGTTTCATTCCTTTGAGGAATGAACAGAACATGCTGTATTTGGAAAAAATTCTTTCAGTTGCTTCAATCAATTTTTGCCACAGGCTCCCAGAAGGAAGCCCTTGAAGGGAAACCTTAAACCTTAAATCAAT
The DNA here is from genome assembly GCA_033628505.1 of Tringa tobata. Classification (NCBI taxonomy): domain Eukaryota; kingdom Metazoa; phylum Chordata; class Aves; order Charadriiformes; family Scolopacidae; genus Tringa; species Tringa tobata. Next base: position 3,477,411 of record JAHREE010000278.1, on the reverse strand, counting down.
TCAAATTGGTACCCAAAGGGGACTTGGGCCTTCCTCAGAGTGATACTACTGTAGTGTACTCTGCTGAAGGTCACACACCTGAGTGGGTGCACTCAATAAGACCCCGCAAGGAAGGGGTCCTGAAAGGTTTCTGTTAGCCTGGTAACCATGACAATAACTTTCCCAAATACTTTCTGCTAATGAAGAGTCCAAAATGTCACATCTGTTTGTTTGGCATTTTTTCCAGTGTATTCTATGGATATCTCCAGTACTTTCAGAAGGGAAGAAACTGAGGAGCCTGGGCTCGGTCAGAAATCCTGGTGCTTGTACACTGGGAGGTGGCACAGGGTCAAGGTGGAGAGAAAGGCAGGGCTGTGAAAGAGGGGAGGAGTAGTCTTAACTCCTCACCCAAACAAAATCAGAAAAGACAGATCACAAGCAGATAGACTGAACATGAACAGATCTCATGGACCTATGAGATCTCATGGACGTGTAAGCTTGTGGGAAGAAGGTTCTCTTGATTACTTTAAATAGCAATCAGCAGTGTATTCAGAACCTGTGAGCAAAGTCAGTCCCCAAGGGTTGTTTGGCATCTGTCTAACACACCATCCAAAGTGTTTTTATTATAAACCAGGAAGCTTGTTCCTCCTGAGGGATAATGGGGGAGAGTAGACACCAGTTGCATATAAGGCAAGTGAGTCTCAGCCATCAATGTGTCCTTGTGGCCAAGAAAGCCAACGGTATCCTGGGATGCATTAAAAAAAGGATGGCCAGCACATTAAGGGCGGTCATTCTCTCCCTCTCCTCTGGAATACTGTGTCCAGTTCTGGGCTCCCCACTTCAAGATAAACAGGGGACTACTGGACATAGTCCAGCAGAGGACTATGAAGATGATCAAGGAACTGGAGCACCTTTCTTATAAGGAAAGGCTGAGAGACCCGGATCTGTTAAGCCAGGAGAAGAGAAGAATGAGTGAAGACCTCATCAGTGCTTATCAATATCTGAAGGGCAGGTCTCAAGAGGATTGGGCCAGATTACTTTCAGTGGCACCCGGCAACAGGACAAGGGGCACAAGCTGGAATACAGGAAATTCCATCCTGTCCAACCTGCTCTAGGGGAAGATGTGTCACCTTTTAATATCTGGTATTTGAATTAAAGCCCAGTAAAACGTCAGTCTCCACAAACATTTCTCCCTAATACATGCCACCACTTGTTTTAACAGCTGCAGAAAAAAACAACAGTCCTTTTCCATGCCTATCTGCAGATACCTAGTGTATCCACCTTCTGTAGCTATTTGAAGAGTACTCTGTGGCAGTTTTCATGTATCAATATATATATATATTTATAAGAGTATATAATTCAGAAGGTTAATGTGCTTTTAAAAATATTATGACACAGAAGGAAATACCACATCAGTAATCTTAATTATATTCCATATCTTTATATTCAAAAAAGCTTTGTAAGATTTTTGGTGGATGAAAAAATGCACAGTAAAAGGATAATCTGACTGCTAATGGTACAATGGACTGGATGATGAGTACCAAAAAGGGTTCTTTTTGGGGGTAATTAAGAAATGAGCAACATTTCCACAGCATTTGAGAGAGGAGTGAATAAAATTCCTTTCACTTGGTATGTTTTTTTTTTTCCATTTGAACAGATGCTGTTGTCATTTGGCAAAATACCCCTTCATAAGGTCAATTCTAAAACATTAGGATTACTCCTCTTTATTTATGTTCTTATTGTTTTCTGCATAAATAAAGCTATGGCCTCTGCTTTCCAGTTAATCTGCCACTAGCTTAATTAATTTTGAAAGCGGAAGAGGGTGCAGGAGAGACCTGATATTAATGAGCTGTACTAACAACATTATGGACTGACTGAAACTAGTTATTAAAAATAAGCGTAGGGCTTGTTATATGCTTTGGAGTAACTTCAAATAGTAAATCCAGTAAACCCAGACTAAACCCAGAATTTTATGATATGTGCTTAAAAACTCCTGCCTACAAGTGACTTCTCCATTTTGAAAGCTAACTTTTCACTTACAGCTAAGAGGGGCCTTGCAGTTAAAATTTTGCAGTTTGATGGATCTACACTTCAGGGATTACTTCGTCTGTGGATAATTCTATTTCCTCCTCTATTTTTATACTAGTACCCAAGTGTCCCAGTTAGAAGGCCATTGTGCTAGGTACCATACATTCATATATATTCAAAGCATGTACATTTTTCTGTCATCAACAGCAAAATGTTGTGGAGAAGATGAGAAGAAAATAATATACCAACAGCAAAGATATGCATGAAAGTCAAGAATAGCTAATGGCAGCAGAAAAAAAACCCAGCCAAAAGAGAGCTGACAATTCACGGTATTCCAAATGACCTTGAGGGAAACCTGCCCTGACATCTTCAAAGTAAGGAAACGGGGGACTTCAACTACTACACTTCTAAATAGGTCTCCAAAGCTATTGTGGTCATGTCTTGTATTTATTTCAGTTTTAGTATCCCATGAGTTGGAAAAATAGTCTATTACTTCATTAAGTTCCATTTTGAATTGTTGCTGTTCGGCACAAATTTATTTCTTGCATTTCCTTGTGACTTTCTTCACTATTCTGCCCCATTTGGGATCAAAAGGTATTTTTTTAAGCTTTGATTATAAAGATTTCCCTCATGCATTTTAGCTTTGGCCCAGAGTAGTAATCCTTTTCTTTCTATTCATTACCTTCAGATAGATGCTTGGTTATTTTGGTCATATTTCTTCCAACAAGTATTAACCCTGCTTGTCAAGCTCCAGGAAATATTTGTTAAAGCCGAGAGTGAACAGGCTTTCAAGAATATGCAGGGCATCTGGGAAGGGGACTAACTTCATCATCAGCCTGGACACAGTAGAAAAGGACAGGTCAACATAATTAGACTTTTTTCACTGCTGTGACTCCAGAGTATTTGCAGTGTACACAAGAGCCGTGTTCGACCAAGTCTTTACCTCCTGGGTGCAGACACGTTCGCAGCTGAAGTCATGGTACAGCACTAATAGCTGAAAAAAGTGTTCTTTTACTCTTTGACACGAAATAATTTTCACAGGCATCAGGGAAGACGGTTGTGTAGTGAGAAAGGAAGATGCAGATACTAAAGAATGCGTTTTGCATAAGTGAAATTGTTTATCGTTTCAACTTGATATTACAGCAGAAGGAAGGAGAGCCAGGCTCCAGGGGGAAGGCGAGGCAGAGATACCCAACTGCCTGGTCCTAACACTGGAGAGGAAACTTTAATCTTCCTTGGAAGGGTGAATCAGCCTCAGTGGATCAGAATGAATCAAAGCTTATTTAGTCAGAGTTAATGTAGAAATCTCCTTTCTCTAATACTACATGCATAGTGTTTGGGTAGTTGCAGCATATATATTATATAGTTAGATTGTATATAGACAAAACATACTCTTCTCTGTAACTGTCTCAGAAATAAGAATATTTTTTCCCTTGACAGTCACTTCCATTACAGTGTATGCTTACACAAGATTGATTATAGAGTAAAAATCATATTTTTCACACTGTCCTCAGTGATTTCTATATTTAGCATGTAATCAAACATTCAAATGTTTATTCATGTGAAGTGATATTCCGGACCTTAGGATATTCGGATATTTATTCAAGCTGAATATCTCTTAATTTTGCAGAGATGGTAAAATAGCTTCCTCTTTATAATGAAAACCTAAGTATGACTGACCTATGTCCAGATTCCGTAGATAAGGTAAGTGAAATTTTACTTCCTGTAGTGATAGTAAGTATTACCAAGGACACTGGCTAGTATAAGACAAAAGTTTGATTGCCGTGACTTAGAAGAAGAAGATATCAGGGAAAGATCTTCAGCTGACAGCGTGAAAATCAATTTACAAGTAGATTTTAAAGCCTGGAAGTAGGTTATAAGCAGAATTAAGCTGTTGCAGCACCTGCAGAAAGCTCTTTAGTGAAGTGCTTATCCACAGAGAGGAAAGGTAATATACTTATGTCATAACAAAAATGAGACAATAAAAGTAAGTGATCTACACGTGGCTTCTACCTGCAGTAAGAAGGATGTAAATACAGACATGCACACCAAAGCCAAAGAAAGTCTGGATTGACTCAGGCATAATATATGCAAAAGAGAAGAGCAATTTTTATTTAGCCAAAGAAATAACTCCCACGACAACCAAAATTCCATATGTGCGGTGGTCAAAATAAAATTGGACGCCAGCAGTTATTCAGTGTGTTATGTAAGACATCCAGATAGTTCCTCTTCTGAGCAGCATAAATGGTTACATTCATTTGATGGCTAAAGGCCTTGATGTGGCTTCCAGTAAAGAAGGGAAAAGGAAATTAATTAGAGATGGAATAATCCCTGCCACCACTAGGAAACCTCACTGTGACCTTTCTCTTCTGGTCTTTCTCATCCAACTAGACTAGTGCTAAGCAATAGTTCCAGCAGCAGAGAATCTCCTTTCAGTACTGGACCAACTCCTTTGCCTTGGGCTTGAACAAGGAATTGGAAAAAAAAAAAAGACAAATTGGTATTTGTTACTTCTGGAACATACCCACTATCTCTACTCTGATAGTCACAGCTAAAAGTTATTACATAGTTACAATTTTAATACCTGCAGAAGGATACCATTACAAAGATAGATTTTCTAAATCCCAGCAGATGGGAAACTCAAAACTTTTCAAGTGCTAAATTAAGCTTGCAGACAATCATGAGGGATTTTTCCTTACCCTTGCATATGATGTGACATATGATCACTAGACTGAAGCAATCATATCAATTAAAACAGGTGGTGTCACTATGGAAAATAAAATTAATTGTAAAGTATGAAATGTATTTTAATACTCTGGCTACAGATATCTCTGAAATTGAAATAACTCTGGTAAAATAGACAGACTAAACATTCAAAAATATATAAGAAATCATGTTTATACATTAGTTTATCATTGGAATACTAAAGTTAGCACTACCACCTAAAAAAGAAAAGATTTCTGCACCAAGTTGTCTTTTCTGAAATAAATCCAGAGTATGTCTAAGCCAGTTAGAATAGAGCCAGTCCAAGATTTACGTTCAAACAAGTTAATCCATAGATTCTTTGGGCCTCTACTGGGGCTCCAATTTCTGGAAGGAAAATAAACACATAATCTACTGGAATGAAAGGAAACATCTATATGACCTTTATTTTACAGTTCCAGTCATCCAGTCTGATGACCTTTGGAATTCTAATCTTTGGCAGAGATTATTTTTGTAATGACTTCTATTGATGGTGAAATTGTAAATAATTGTATGTAAGAAAGAATGTGTCCAACTCAATATTGCTATATACAATATTGTGCATAGTTAGTAGTAGTATCACCTGCACCTAGCATTTTATATTTTAAATTCCTTTTGGTTTCAAACACCCCTAGTATTTACATTACTTTCTGGAGTTATGCTATTGAATTTTAGTCTGTCATTACATGAGTAACTTCTGTCTTTTCTGATACAATTTTGTATGACAAGACCTGGAGAAAGTTTATCTGAGTACCTTGTGTAGTGACTATAAAACCGATATATTATTCACAGCACAAGCAATGCAATCTCCTATGAATGTGGAATAAGAATCAGTTTCCATCAAAATAGGGTATTTTTTCTGAAACTCAAGACATTCAACAAGGCTTGCAAAACCAGAAATGATATGAATGTTGTCTCGCTTCATTTTAAAGGTCATAAAATACATTTATCACCCTTAACATCTTTTATGTCCCTGTAATTAAATTATATCCTTCATGTGTTTTTCAGGCACTCCTTGTATGAAACCCAGAGAGGTATAATGAATTCTATTTATAAGGGCAGAATTATAAGATTATTGGAATGAATGCTGTATGAACTATACAGTTAAAGGGTGAGTGAATAAAATCTTCCATCAACGATATTCATAATTATTACAGCTTTGCTACTTTAGGAAATAGTGAACTACTGAAATATGTCTCAGTTTTGACTCAACACTTAGTCAAATATATTGACTTCAGTGCATAAAGGCCCAATCACAGGCAATGAGTGCAGCCGTCGGAGACTCTGCCATGGCACACACTCTCTGCTGCGGTCCAAACTGCAACAGCCCAGGGACAGATGCAACTTTTACCAAATGGCATATGTACCTCAAGGGAATGGGTGGCCAATTCTTGTTCCAGTCCCTTCCACGTCCTTTCTGCAATGAGTCCCAGGGAGAGAAACATGGTGTATTACTTTGATACATAATAGTCATCCCCTAAACAAGACCTGTAAAACTTGGAAGATTTTTAAACTGGTTTCATACTGGTGGGACAACGTTTTTTAATCCCATCTTGTTGCTTCCAGGTGACAGGCACTCACTAGTAGAGGCCAATAATAAAACTATTATCTGCTATGTTGCAACAACTTTGACTTTGTAATAATAAATGGCATTCTATTTCTACCACTAAGCTGCAGTTTTTCCTGTAGAATATTCCAGTTCTCTGGAGTATCAATGACATCTGCCAACTTAGTTATCAGCAGATTTCATAACTACAGTTATTTGGTTTCTGCCAAAGCAACTAATGTTTTTAAGAAAGATCTGTCCCAGAACCAGTCCTTGTATAAACTCCACAAAACGCTTCCCTGTAACCTTATATTTCTCCTTTTCATACACCCCATACTCATGTCTAAAGTTCTCCTTCTCTATCCTGTCCATAGCTGCGGAAGTCAGACAGTAATTTCCCATGCAAATATGTCTATGACTTCTTCACATAGATACAATATGTGATCAGTTATTTCTTCAAAAAGACAGTGCGCTTGTCCACCATTACTCACTGTTAGTAAACAAATGTGGCATTTTATTACTTTTTCCATTAGTTTGTATTCCTTTAAATTATGACAACGTTCATCGGTTCTGTCAGAATTTGAAGATGGACATTTATTTTGCCCTCTCATGCTCAGCTAAAAGTGCACTAAATTCTGAGGTTTCCTTCCACTTGACTGTAAACAATTCAATTAATTTTAGCCATCAAGGTTTCTCTGTCCTTCCTAATACTGTATTCTTTATCAAAAGCTGAAAAAAAATATTTATTTAGCTTTTCAGCAAAACTTAGTTTGTCTTTAAAATTTAATCTTCCCAAGTTCATAGTGAACACATTTCGTCTTTTCTTATTCTCTTTTTAAAAAAAAAAAGTTGTATTTTTGATTATTGCTTTATTTATTATTTTCAAGATCAAATTGTTTTTTGCAGCTTCTTCTTAACCTCTGTCTTTCCTTTCTTTGACAATCCACCTTTTTAATTTTATATCATCACTGCTATTCTTAATGCACTTTTCAATAAATTACGCCTGGAGTCTTTTTCAGTATGTTTTTTTTTTTCTCCTTTAGTTGAAACATAGTTTCCAGAAAATCTCTGTGCCCTTAAAGCATTCCTGCTGAGATCTCTAAACTCTTCAGCCTAGATAATGTCATTCCTAATTCCTTTAATTTCTCAAAATTTTCCCATTTGAAGCCAATATTAAGTTGCAGAGAAATCTTTATTTTTATTAGACTAAGATAAAGTCTGAAGTGGCATGATTTCCAACTGGTTCAATGAACTGCAGCAGGTATCACACCTCAGAATACCCAGACTGTATTAATAGTCTTTGTTTTCTAGTGTCTATTTGGACAACAGTTTTACAACAGCGAGAAATGTCCTGGAACTATATATTTCTCTAGAAACAGAATATTAAAAGAATACATAAAACAGAAAACCTTTTTATTCCATTCTACTGACAACACCCTGTCATGAGGCAAAATTTGTGGAGGGAGAAAGAGGGTCTAAGAACATTATTTTAATGAATATTATCAACGTCACCACAATAAATAGGTAAGAGTAATTGCAAGCATAACGATGAGAACATTTTCTGGAGAAAAGGCACACTAAACCCTTAACTAAAGTCCTTATTAAATGCATGTTCTTCCTGAAAGGAATAAAGATACTTTTTTTTTGATGGAAGCTACACATTACAACTAGAGAAAAATATTGACCAGTTTGCTGTCAAAAGTTGTAGTTTTGCCAACACCAAGATGCTTCCATGGAAGTATTCCAATTGCTGACATACTCTATTATAAATACTTACTTGGGGAGCTGAAAGGTCTGGTCTTTCTGCATACTAAGTAGGATTGGTCTCCAAAGATTTTGATGCAAGTGGAATATCTTGCAGGGTTTGATCCTAGAGGAACTATACCTCTCTATAGTATCTACAGAATAATATTCCAGTGCTCAATAAGTCTTTGAAGACTGGCAGAAACGAGAGAAGGGGCTCTGTCAGAGTAAGAATACAAGCTAGATATTGTATTATGAATCCACGATCCAGTCGGTCCCACAGTATTACATTTATGGCTTGGGGGCTCAACATCCCTTAGTCTGATAAACTGGATAGGTGCAAGGATCCGCAATTTTACCAGTCAAGACAGATTGTGGAAGATACAAACTAGAACTAAAAATATAGTCTGAGGGGAAGCTTCTCTTAAAAGATATTCAAGAATAAAAGAGCTACCCTGGAAGAGAGATGAAAATTGCATACAGAATATTTTCTACTAAGAAACACTAGTCACATTTTTTTTGTTTTCATTAAATAAAGACAAATGTAAAATACAGTTATAAGCATCTGAAAAATGAAATTGGAACCATACTTTAGAAAAGGAAATGAATAAAAATCATTAATTGTGAGGAGATGTTGCATTGCTTGAAAATATGTCAATATAATCCTTTCCTTTGATTCATCTGGTGCTTTCAAGACATTCTATAAATTGACCTAGTAGTTGTTTTCTGGAGCAATGGAAAATTGTAATATCATCTCTAACATTGTATGACATTGTATGACACATGCTGGCTTTTAAAATTGTAGCTCCTGTGAAAGCTGGAGTTGGATCATTACATTGTGATTTAATAGAATCTCATTCCTGTTCAGCCAGATTATGAACCATTTATTCCTACTCATATTTAGTAACTCACCTGTTTCATCCCAGCTAAAGGTTTCAGAATTGTGGCACTGTGTCAGTTTTGCTGCAAGCGCAATATGGAATTAATCTATAAAAGTACTGACACAAAAATCTGATTTAGAGTGGTGTGGCTGAATGTTCTGAACAATTTAGAGTCTAAGATAAAGTAGTCTAAGTCTAGGAACATAATTCTGGCAGCTGCACTGGGTATTTTTTGCAGCATGTGTGAACAGGCTAGACCTCTTGAGTCACTATTGCACGCTACCCAACCAGATCATATTTGCTCTGAGAGGGCACATTCCATGCACAAAGGCAACTCAATTCATTCCATAACTTCATAGTCCAGAGAAATATAAATATTGATATATCTCCACCACACTCTCATCACTTCTGTGTGACAGAAACATTGTCTCCTGAAGTCTACCATCCTACAAAAAGAAGAATCCTATCAATAGGAGGGATCAAGCTCAAAAGTGATAAATTTTCAATTGCCTTTCATTTGTTAACTGTATAATCAGCTCTTGTTTAATATTAAATGAAGGAAAATAATTTGAAGAATTAAATTCTTCCATTTCCTCTTAGCCACCTCCCACCAAATCTCTTTTGTTACCTAGTAAAATGGTTTATCATTATTGCTATGCAGTGCATAACAACTGATGAAAATGATCAGACTATAGAGCTTAACAATGCATAGTGAAGGATGTTTCATTTTATTTTAGAATGCCTTTTATGACAGCATACTCTGGCAAAACATATTGATTAAACAACTGATAGTGCCACATTGTAAAACATGGAGGTTCTTGGTACTTTACAAGGAATGAGCACTCAAAACTGAATGGGACTTCTTATATCCGAATACAGTCCTATTGAAAAAACTTCAGTCAGAGTCCCACTATTACTTATTCTCTGAGATGACTATGCAGTATGATGTACCTCACTTTGCAGGCAGATAAAAAGATGAAAGTGAAGTCTAGTCAAACGTCTCTAGCTTTCTGGAAATAATGATTTCAGTTTTTTAAAAAATTCTGATGTCATATATGAGTTAACTCTATTGAAATAATGCTTTTATGTTGCTTCAGTTCATTACTCTGTGCTGATCTTATCACAAGAATGTTATTCACTCCTTTCTTTGATAATTAATATCGATTGCATGTTAGTCTGTGAGCAAGTAAAATGGCCTTCAGTCTCAGTCAGTAGAAAATCTACTTAGAAATTTAATAGTTATTTCTTTTCACATCTTTTAGCTTGCTTAATGGTGCACCTCTCTTGCCCAAAGGCAGTTCTTATTGTAGTTAGAAGGTGATGAGTAGAGGAGGTAACTAGTTTTATTGTTGCCCATCCACAATTTCATTTGCTTGCTAATGCTTCCACCTGAATCTTTCTAAGCTGCTTTCCCTGAAAGAAGATATAACATGAGAAAATGAAAGAGAATGTGAATGGATTTTTTTTGAAGCCCCAAAAGATTATTGTAGACTCGTTGTTTGATTATTTGCACTTGTTCATTTCAATGTTCTTCTGTCAAATGTAATATAGTCTGATAATTGGAGCTCAACCAAAATTCTTCTTGCTTTTCAGAAATGTCTCAATAAGGCCATCTTTAAAAAAAAATATAATAATTGTTCTGATCAAAGTAGAAAAGGGCCTGAACTAAAAACACAGCTCTGAAGATTCCTGAATTGTATTGGTACTGACTTCTACCTTTTCATCACAGTTCCACCAAGACACTGTTGGAAAATGTATATAACTCATCATACAAAAATATATTCCAAATAGACTGAAGTGATAGATCAGACTATTTTATGTTACGGAGAGGAAAAAAAAAAAAAGAGGAGAAAAATGTGAAAAAATTTACAAATACGAAGTAAGACATAAAGTAATTAATACTGGAGTAATGCTTCATTTCTTTATTTTATCATTTAAAGTTTTATATTTTTAGCCAGAAAGTAATCTGGCTACATACATTTCAAAACAAAGGTATGTATCTAATGAGTTCATAAACTTATGAGTTTGACAAAGATCAAAAAACCATGGCTTTGAAAATGAAGAATAAGGAGGTCCTAAAATGATGCCTGTTTTGCTAAGCATAGAATTGAAACAGTGTCCTAGAAGACTGTGTCAATGTATTTAAATGTCAGAGAATGGTAGGTGAGACAACATTGTCCCCAAGACAAAAAACCACCACAATAAAATATGTTAAGTAGATACAGGCATCCAATGAAAAAGAATATTAATTAATAGAAAATACACTTTAGTTACTGTGTTTACCACCAACGGCTATTTCCTCACAACAGCACCATCATTCTACAAATTTATTTTATATTCACCCGTATACTGAAGAAATCTAGTGGGTACCCTGTAGATTTGGGGTGAGATTTACATCCCTAACACTGGAGCATGTCTGTGTATGAACACGGTTAAGAGATTTTTTGCCTTTGACAGCATGCTTGTTTCTCCCTTTCCCCCACGTTAAATCAGCTGATAGAACCAAAGGCTACATTAGCATCTAGTTCTGCAGAAAACTATCCTGATAAAATGTACAATAGATGACAAAGGCAGAGGAAAAGGGATACAGCAACATACAGCACAGATGATAGACTTTGTTTTTGGAGTGGGTAGCAGTGATAGATAGGCACTGGAACACCTGGCTGGCCACAGTTCCCCGGGGGCACTCTGCAAATAGCTGACCTAATTGCATGTGCTGGGATTGCTGTTAAAGTCAGCAATTGCCAACAGTTTCCAGAGAGCAGTATCTAAGGAATTTCATTAATTCCAAATTGTGGCAGAGTCAATTCAAACATTGCCATCAGCAGAAATTATTTATCTTCACTTTACTGGTCTTATATGCACGCTATTCTCTTTTACTTTGCCAGCAAATTGGCTAATCTGCCAACAGAAATATTCGCATGTGGGAGGAAAGAAAGAGTAGGAGCTGCTTGTCAGCCAGTGTCATGTGAGAGCAAAAAGCCTCCAAGGATACAGCCACAACAGAAGATAGGTGGCCCTCCAGCTATTTTTATCATGGATGGGGTCATCCAAAGCACATAAAAAGTACTGAACTAAAAGTCTCTGGTGAGGACCATCTTGACATCAAATAGAAGAAATCAATATATTTTTTAGATAAAAGTAATTTTCTACTACACCCATAGATTTTATAGCTGGAGGGGGTCATTAAGAATGTGCATTCTGAGTTAGTGAATACCACAGAATTTCAGGGTGTCATTTATTATCTCAAAAACATCATCTGGATGAGCTAGCACAATTTAGAAAAATAGCTAATTGTCTTGACTTAAATTCTACATGAAGATGAGGATACACATCCTCTATAAATAAAATATTTCAGAGATTAATTATCCTTACTATTAAAATATATGTCTTATTTCTAGTCTTGGTTTGTATAACTTCAGGTTGATTCTTGATATAGCTACCTGTAACAGAACAAACAGCCAGATCTTCTTCCAAGCTCTCCAGACCCAAATATCCCACTCTCTTGGAAAGGACAAATTTGAATTTGTAACTAGCACACCTCTACTAAATAGATTTAAGACTAATAAAATTATTTGCAAATTCTACCTAGTGGAAAAAATATGTCTATTCCCATATGGAAAAATAAGAGAAATGGAGGTCCAGAGATGAGACTATTCCTGCAAGAATCCCAGGTTGCAGAAGAGATTTTTTTTCTTTAAATAAGTGCCAAACATGCCTCCTGATTTTAGTTAATCCCAAATAGTGTTAAGCACATGATGCATGTAGTTATAGACACATTTTTTTCCTAGAGAACTCAAGAGGATTGTGGGACTGAGATGTAATGTGTTTTGCTAAGAGGACCGTGAATCTATTAGGAAGTTGACACTGTCCTCAGGAAAGAAGAATTGGCAGGGTATTACTGGGACATCAGAGATTAAATGTTTTTCCACTTCTTACTTTCTGGTTTTCACCTTACGATGTAGGTGTTTCTGTAGCCGCTCCTCTTGCCATCCACATATTTGCCCTCTGAATCCAGACACAGAAAATTGCATTGGGTTTCTTCTGTGTGTTGATGTGGTTGGATGTATGCCCCTTGGTACCGCAAGTTGTGAGACTGAAATGGATACTTTTCACTTTAAAACACTAGGTTATCTGGAGAAAATATTTTAAAATATGCTGAATGAAATGTGATGAAGTGGGAATACCTAAAAGCTGGGGTTCAAAGTGTAGCCATTTCCATGCAGAATTGCTGAAGTATTAATGCAGAAGTCTATGAGCCCAAATGAATCCAGCGTGAGAAGAAATCCTTCGCTCTTTAAAGTAAATAGAATTTGAAGACAGATAGCAGCAGGACTAGAACTTTTAAAAGCCAATTTAAAAGAGCTTTTAGATGCCTATAAGTTGCTGAGAGAACTGAGACAAAGAAGTCCTAAAGGAACCCTCATATTTGCAGAGAAAGAATGCACCAAATTTTATCTTTCATTATTTGGATTTGAATTAATAAAGCCAGTCGCAAGATGAGTGTTCATATTGGTGAAAGAGTGTGGGAGCTTCAACTGCTTGAGTTCAGTAGAACAAAGCACTTAAGAAAGCTTAGCAATACAAAAATTCGTCATCTGACAATGGTATTTTTATCCCACTATCTGAATATTCAGGCACTCTTCTGAGAACAAGAAGTTTATCCTGAGAAGTAGAAGATAAGGCTACGAATCAGCTGGTAATTTTTTTTAGCCAATGAAAATATTGACTGAGCCATCACTCTTGGATTTTATACTCTAAATATACTTGCATTCCAAATCAACTGTTATTAAGTAAAGAGCTTATTGAACTCATAGCTAAACAAAGAAGTCTGCTCAGCATACCTATCTCCAGAATTTATAGGCTTGAAGCAGGATTAGTGAAATACCATTATTTGTTTCCTCATCATCTTGTGCCACGGAAAAAGCTATTATTTTTTAATTCACAGTTATCTATTTCCGTCAGTCTCAAATAGAATGTTTTTGTCAGTTGTGTAAGCTGATAGAAAGTTATTCACAGCATTTTACTAAGTAAAACTACAAATATCAGCGCCTCTAACAAGTAAACCCAACTCTTTCCAACAGAAATAGCTTTCGCTGCCTGAATTAGGGTGCGATATCTACACCCAGTTTAGGATTTTTTAGTTTTTAAATACCAGTGTGATATAAAAGTAAGCAGTGAATTCCAGCGCTGCCTCACTGATACGTTGAATGCTGAAAATTAGCACTACTCTTCCCATCAAGAACTGTAAATCTACTATCATGTGTGGTATTTGGAAAGTTGTTTGCTGGCTCAAGTGTCTTATCATAAAACAGTTTTCAATTCAGTATACTGACATTTTAATTTGTCTGTTCTTTACTGCTCAGAATTAAGGAAGGGGCATCATTCCAAGCTATTTCTCCAATATCATTTAGAAGCAACATGCCTTTTGACCTCTGAATTAAACTGCAAATCTCTTTGCATACACAGTATTTTGCAGTGCTGAGTTACTTCTTACATTAAATCTCCAGCTGGTTTACTTTGCCACTGAGAAAATGCAACCACTTGTTCAGCAAAAAGGAGATTACCCTGAAATAAATTAGGTTTTTTCCAAGGAAATTAAGGGTTTATGGAACACCTTGATTCAATGTAGAGCTTCATTGTTATTCTAGAACCCACTAGTTAGCTCAGCACAAAGCATCTTCATTTATTTTTATTTATATACATAAAAAGGTATATCAAGGTCAAGATTTCTTTCAGGAATGAAATGATGTGAAATTGCTTTGAGTTTATTTACTTCTCATAGTCACGTTGCACATAATCTATTATGCCTACCATATATGCAGCCGTTAAGCATCTGACCAAAGACCTTTCAAAACGTCTTCACTTCTATTATCTTTGGACTTAAAACAAACGCATATTTTTCACCAAAATAAAAAAAAAAAAGGATGAAAGTGCTGTGCTCAAGGACACACGGATCATGGCCAAATGTGGGTATGTCATAATAACGATGGAGTGAGAAGAATCCATGAAAAAGAAGGAGGAGCGGAAAAGGTTGCAGCAGGAAAAATAAAAGGGGCATCTCATTGGAACTGCCAACTCAACAGAATACTATTTATCCTTACAGAAAAATCCTATGAAACTTTAAGGGTATTATTGCAATAATGGCTTGGTCTTGCTCATACTAGAATCAATACCCAAGTTGCAGTTATTTTTCAAGGAGGAGGAATAAATGCATATGTTATTTCTCTGAGTACCTTGTGGATAGAGTAATAGAAGTGAATGACAGTGTTTTCTTTCTAGAATTAGACCCAGAGTTGGGTCAATCACTGTCTCTCTTTTGTCTCTGAAGGGAGAGCTCCATTCACTCTATTCTCTGCCTTTTCCTCATTCAGGAACTAAATGGTGTCAAACTGCTTAGACCTCATTTAACCTCACATGGCCACCTGTAAGACAATCAATCTTACCTACTTTAATGACTAAACATTCCTTCCATAGCGAAAGCAGTGACAGGGAACACAATCTGTGCCAGACTTTATACACATAAATTAATATAAAAAGGTATTTGTTAGGTCACATGTATACATGGGGCTGCAGTCCCATAAACAAGTTGCTGCAGAGGAGACAGAGAAGTGGATTTCAAGCACAGTACCTATTCTGTAGTCACCACTCATGTATGTTGCTAATCTATATTAAATAGGACTGCTTTCAGTGAAAGCAGAGAATGCAATGGAGGAGTTAAGGCCAACTTTAAAAACTGCCTCCCTCCATCCTATTTTCTAGTCTGCTGTGTACTGATTCTTTCTTTTGTGTACTCCAACTCAGTGCAATTTATATGTGGTCCCAAGAGATTGCCCATAGCAGAACTCAATATGCATATTTTTGTCGCCTGTTTAGTTCTGAGCTATTCTAAAAAAATAAAAATAAAAAAATCCATGCATTTATGCATGGAAAAACAGCAGCAGTCACTGTTAATGAATCTGCAGATAGATATAAAAAGAAAGGGATTTCTTAAGTGCAGAGTAGAGCTGAGTCAACCCTCAACAAATTGACTATGTTCAAAAGTTTGACGGAGACTCAACATCCATTGCAAAGTCTGGCAGAGATACGTGCAAGAATCTACGTGATCTCAGAGACGCTAGAATCAAATGCAACTTTATTTTGGGTTTATGAAAGCAGTGCTAGCTATGGCATTGCCCTGCACTAATGCAATTATACAACTGTTATTTTGTTTAAAAAAAATGCATGAACTGATTTTCTATGTTACTGTGCACTCTCGCATCTAAATTACATCTGTTCCTGAGCTGGTAAAATCCACATGCTGCTGTGCTATGTCACATATTGTTACTGGCTCTGATTTGCATTGGATTGTTTCTACTTTTTCTGACATGTCTCCTGCATAAAAGTAATATTCACATCTAGGAACTTAGCTCCAGCCACAGGATGTTTTCAGTGCTGTTTTTTTTTTTTCTTTGACAGAAACATTCAGTTATTTCAAAAGCTTCGCCTTAAAAATACTCAACCAGGCAGCCATAGTTTGGGGCAGATGTGGGCTGCTGTCTTGGGGCTACAGGAGACATAATAGAATGATTGAGGACCATGAAGCAGAAGGAAAGGTTGCATTTCTTCTCTCTTATATAATCTGTAAAACAGGACATCCTCCATAGGATCTTTTACCGAATATTGTACATTGAGAAAATGTTTCAATTATATTTGTGGCCTCAATTAATGTTATAACGTGACATTGAATCAATGTCTGTATGCTAGGGTTTGCCTATAGGTATGACACAGTCAATATGAGATTTCTCTCATGTATAAACTGCAAACATTTTAATGGGTAAACATCAGTCACTTAAAAGAACAGACTTCAAGTATGTGGTATTTAAGAGCTTAATCATCCTCTATGTAGACAGACATACATTTTTTTATCACCATCTAATTGTTCTTCCATGGAAACGAGAGAAATAAGATCAAGGAATGGATCTCAACACCTTTAGCTCTGAGGCCTACAAACAAGGTATTGCACAAGACGCATGATGTCTCATCTGCTGCACTCACACAAGTTGCTTATGACTGTGCCTTACAGAATGCATTGTTCTATAACAAACCTACTAAGGTGAAAAAAGCCATCTGTAACTTGTCAATATTCAGATCAAGCCAACAGAAGAATTATCTTTGGCTTACTGGTAAGAATGGGGCACTCTGCAGAAGCCCTTTCTTCACCAGTCTGCGATGGGGTGATCCTGGCCAGTGGTCATGCACCACACTCACTCTCCACCCCCTGCAACTGGTCAGGGGGGAGTACAGCAAAAACAAAAATGAGAAAACTCATGGGTCGAGCTAAAGACAGTTTAATAAGTAAAGGAAAGAGGAAGAAAAAAATAAGTGATACAAAGGCATTCACTCACTGTCTCCCACAAGCAGACTCATGTCCAGCAATGGCTACCTCCCCCAAAATTCCCTCTCTCTGTTTTTTATTGTTGAAGTCGGTGTCATATATTCCTTTGGTCCATCTGGGCATGTCCCTTTCAAACTCCTTGCCCATGCCCAGACTACTTGCTAGGGGTAAGGGGACAGGGGGCAGAGTGGGAAACAGGGGAAGCTCTGGGGCTGTGCAAACATTGTTTAGCAGCAGTTCAAACAATGGTGTGTTATCAACACTGTTTTAGCCATGAATCCAAAACACAACACCACAGGGGCTGCTATAAGGACAAATTACTCCTTCCCAGCCAAACCTAGTAGGCAGTCTTACTCTTTCCCTTTTTAAAATTAATCCTTGTATTTCATCTCAGCATACCCATTTTGTCATTTAGCCAGGTTAGCAGGCAAACAAAACGTGAGCATCCTAAAAGGTTCCAGCACCATCTTCACCTTCTGTAGGTGTCCCATCTACATCTAGAAAAGTCAGTGATATAGATCACTGCATCGAGGTGTGCATCTCTGGCTAAGATAAATTATTTTCTCCATCAGTCTTGGAAATGCTGCCAGAGCTTAATATAAATTAAATGGACTGCTAAAACTAGCATGCCTCATAGAGTACAGAAAAGACAGTTGGCTTCTGGAATCTGGGAAGCCAAAAGAATCTGCAAATATCACTTGGTAAGTCAAATTTAGTTACATATTGGCCATCACCCAAGACCAGTAGCATTTCATTAATCTGAGGAATTGGATGTACATCTGAACCAGATATTACATTTAGCTTCCAGAAATCAATACAGAAATCAGATATGCTGGTAAGGTTCCGGAACTAATGTAATTAGGCTGCAGCATTCTCTGTGTAATGCTGTAATGACTAACTGTAGCCTCTTCCATAATTTGCCTTTTACTATATTCCATAACTGTTCAAGATCTGAGTCATTTGTAAAACTCTTCCAGGTTCAGGTGTTTCTACTGTAGAAGTAATCACATCCAAAAGCTTTTAATTACCTATTGAAGTTCTCCATGATGCCCAAGAGCTGAGTAATCCCAAATGGTATTTCTGGTCCTTTCGTCAGATTTCTGAGGTTCCAGCTGCTTCTGAAACAAGCTGCTTAACACGTGTCTTCTATGTCTACCACTGTTTCGGGATAGTGGCATGATAAATCTGAGCCCTTCACCATTTCCTCACTAGCAAATTTTTTTTGCTAAATTTCCCTACATGCCCATAACTTCAAAAGTCTTTGGACCAATAATTCATTTTGTCCAATGGAAAACAACAATACCCAATTTCCTATTTCTATATCAATAAAATGGTAATCTTATTAAAGAATTCCTCTGAGTACTGCTGCTGACTGTAGGTTTTTTTTCCAGAGAAAGGATTGAAAATGTTTTGTGTTTTTTTATGTCCTAGTATGTGCTGTATAACATCCTGATTTGTGGTCCCTCATTTCTCTCACAATTCCTGAAGGTGGGCCAGCAGTCCCTGCAGGCTGTTTTCCAGAGAGTATCATAAAGGGTAAAAACCCTGTAAAATCTTCCAAACTTTGAAAATGTTACTGATTGTGGTACACTGATCATCAGCTTTTGAAATGTTTTGTTTAGTGTACATTTGCACCATGCAAACACAGTATCATGGGAAAAAAAAAGAAAAAAGAAAAAAGAGAAAAAGTTTAAATTGTGAACACTAAGCAGAAATTGAGTGTATGGGGAGTGTAAATATCCAAAACTGAAGCACACACAGACACTAGAGGAACCTGATATAGGGGCAGCATGGTAAAAGCCAAAGGGGGTGTCAGAACAGCCTTTGCAGTGGTCTTGCAAGTACTTGTGGGCTCAGGCACTGCAACACTGGACCTCAGCTGACGTAGTGCAAGGATCCCTGGGGTGTCTACTCACACAGAGGGACTGTGCCATTCCAGCCCTGGGCACCATTGATGGACTGGTAGCAGCTCCAGTAGGCTCCAGGTGAGTATAACCAAGAGTCTAAATCCATGTAGGGAAGCAGGTGCTGGAAACAGGACATGTCAGAAGAGACTTTTATAAATTTAAATCGGTGACCCAGCCTGTTGGCACCTGCTTTTCTTCATGTTTCCTGCTTCTTGCCTGATGAAACACCATCATAATTACTTCTGTTAATGTAATCTAAGCAGGCAATGTATCAGAAAAGAGATTAAGCAAATTCAAAATTAGTTACTTTTTTTCCTATAGCTGGAATGTCTTCACGGGGGTAAAGAAGGGAAATAAGATGCTTAGCTATAAATTCATAATATAAATTCATTCATCGGTCATAATTTGAATTCCATGTATATCCATGGGGACAAGCTATAAACAGCAAAATGCTAGCTTGCTTGCCATGTACTACATATTGTTATACACTCCAAAATTATTGTATAATTGCTGTCTGCTGCTAGTACTGTGTTAAGATGGACGTTGTAGTTCATGGAATTTGGACACTTTGAATAATTTCAGTTACATGGGTTTCCATCCATTTAACTGGTAAAGCACTTGTGTAACAATGACATCTTCCAAGACTTGCTCTTCAAGGGTTTTCATATTACCTTTGGATTGATTCAAGGGGAAAAATAAACTGTTATTACTCTCTACACCTGGTAACACTAGAGAGCCAAAACAACCACAGGGCGGAGATAAATAGCTGAATAATGTGCTAGGGAGGGTTTTCCATCTCATACATCTTCAACAGAAGTGTTAACTAAATTCCATTAATGGTGTCAAATTCTGCCTTCAGTTATACCTGTGAAACCTAACGGAGAGAATAGCGCATTCAAAGAGAGACTTTGGCCTTGTAGACTATTTTTTTGCCAGAAAATATATGACAATCTGAAAGGATCTATTTTGTCTGAGATCTCAGACTGAGCATGCAGGGCTGCAGCTGGGAGGATTTTCATTTTTTACCTAGAAACTGAGCAAGTATGATATAGAGTCACTGATCATAAAAAAGTCCCATCATGCTGCTGTTACACTGTCAGAAGACTGTTCTACAACTCAGGAAATAACGTCTTGTGGACATTGTATTCCAGCTTAAGTTAAATAATACGCGTGTCATGAACCCAGCTCACTTCTCAAAATCTACATTTTTTAAACTATTACATCATCACTTCAAAATTGGCTTGTTTGGTGAGAGAGGAATAAAAATTGCTGTTTCCAAGAACAGGTACATGGTAGCCTGGATATATTTTGTAGCCATTCTGAAATACATCTGAACAGTGTATTTCAGAAACCCACATAGAAAAGAATGAACAGACTGCTGTGTTGTCATTAAATAAGAAACTATATTGTAAATCTAAGATACTGTTTTCACGACCCAGGTGAGATTTCTTGAAGATGCTGGAAGATTGGAAATGAAGGGACACTTATCTGCTGAATCAGGCCTAAAAAGGAAAAATGGCTCCAGCAGTATATGACTAATCCTTTGCTATCACACATTGCTGGAGTATTGCACTTCAAAGTTACCTAGAGCAAATATTATTTGTGAAGTTATTAACATTTTTGGTATGAAACTCCCATGACAGCACTGCAGGCAAGTTTTGATGTAGTTACTGTATCTTTTCATAGAGCCCTGCACTGTGGATTCCAACAATTTTATAACATTTTTAGCATGCACTTAAAAAATCCAGAAAACACATTCTATCAACTTCTATTGACAGTTGCAAAGATCTCATTGCAGAAACCTTGTAAATCTAAACCCCAAGTGTTTAAAATGTAATAAAAAAAGATTTCCATATGTTATTATTTTTAGGAGAACATGATTATTGAAGTGTAATTTTGGGAATGTTGAGTAAACAGAACTCTTCCATTTCCTGGAAATCAATTTTATTTTACAGAAACATTTGTACTTATTGATACAAATGTCATGCAGAAATAGCCAATTAGAGACAATAATGGAATTAAAGAAGAGAAGACAAACTTGTGAAACAAAAGAAAACAAAAAAAAAAAACAAAAAAAAAGAAGAAAAATTATAATATTGAAAGCTGGAAGCTGAACTGCAAGCTTAACGACACTGCACAGGAGTAATGTAGAGAGAAATATGTTCAGACAGGTTTTCAGAAATGAACGATACTATAGAGTCAATCACACTCACCACAACCACAGAAAAGAGTATGGGAAGAGGAATGTGCTCAGTCCACACCTCTCCCTGAGAAGACGCTGCCAGAAACCTGAGTGCACTATCAATAGCTTCTACCTCTACTGTCCTCCCTGGAGAACTGAGGCACCTGTGGTCACAGTCATCTCTGACACACTTCAGCGCTGGATCAGGCACCTGTGGCAACATCTAAGTTATGCAAACGAGCTGTGGGAGCCTCCACCCACACACTCTCTTCTTGCAGTGCCTTGGGACCTGTATTTAAACTCCTGCCCTGGCTTTTCTTTTTGACTTACTGACTCTAGGCATGTATGTGCTAAGCCCTCCACATTGTTAATCCTTGCTTTGCCTCACCTTAACTTGCTGATTTGACTTCCTGGCTTGACCTCAGACCTGCCTTGTTGCTACAGGCTTTTCCAGCAGCTGCCGAGCTGTGGCTAACCCCAATTACTGCTGTGGGACTTGCTTGCTTTTCTGAAGCGCTTAAGGACTATATTGCTTGTTAGTGAGCCTATGGAGCCATCATCCTCAACTCCTGGCTTGTCATCTGTTGAGGATCAACTCAACTCTGGATGGTACCTACCACCTTTTCGATAAGTAAGTGTTTCAGCAGTTTTTACAGAGTGTACAGAATTGGTGGGAAGCCCACCAAGCTGCAAAATGACTAGAAAAGTGCTAAAGCTTTAGTTCTGTTGTACAACTTATTGTGAAAGTGGAAGCTTTTTTGAGTGGCAAGATGTGAGTAATATATGAACAATATATGAAAGAGATGCTGCAAGATAGAAAATGATAAATACTAGCATCTAAGATGTGGGATTTCAGTAACTTCTTTGCTTAGTAATTATACAATGCAATAGCATGGCAAAATACTCTTGCTGCAGTTAGTCAAAGGAGACACCACAGAACTCCATTCACAACATTTAAATTTTATAGGCACCTATATACGGGTCTACATAACTACACGGGCCTCTAAGGGCTATATATAAACATAAGAAATGAAGGATTTATCTGTTCGCTTTTGTCATTATTACATACCTAAATGTTTAAGGGCACTTAAGAATATGCCTTTTGTAGATGTGATGCTAATACCTGAATAGAAACAAACCTTTAAACACTGATATTAGTACTATAATATATATCCCAAAGAAGACAGACTTCCTGGCAGTATTAGAGGATTCTGAATGCTTGACACAATTATCTTTTGTAGATTTTTTTCCTGCAATGCCTGGAAATACATTAAGCCTTGGAGGCAATGAGTGTGGTCAACCATCAATAGGCTTTTAATTTTAATATTTGAGTTGTGGTTTATACTAATGACTGCAGCGATAAGTACTCAGTAAAGTTTAACAGCTGTTTCCTTCCCTGTTACACTGAGTAAAGACTGTTTAGCTACTTATCAGCTTAAATATTTCTATTCCTGCAAGTTTTCTTTCTCTAAGTGGAAAAGATGCTTGGATTCAGGAAGCACCTTGTGTCTGTTAGAGTTGTCGTAGGGTATGTTTATTAAAGTTTAAATAAGATCATGTAACCTGCTGCTTATACTACTAGTAAGCAGGCATGAAAACCTGAACAAGCTGTGCGTAGTCTCTGCAAACATTCTGGTGTTGAACTTCAGCTGAATTTTGCTTCTGGTTAAGAAACTGTAGGGATCAGTCATCATTAAAACAGCAGAAAGCAAGCTGAGCAAGCCATTGCAGTATTAGCCTGTACTCACCCAGCTGAAACCACTGCGCTGCAGCTGCTGACATTTCTTTTCATTCATCTGTGCCTCTGCTACCCTTTAGTGGGCCACCCACTGCTTGCATATTGCTGTACGGGCACACTGGAGATTATCCACTATCCTGCTCTATTTCTCTAAATTTTCCTTTAAATAAAATAAAGCCCTGATGCTTTCTGGATGCATGGCTTTCAACCAATATAAAGCTTGGATTAATGACGTCTATAAACTCAGCTCTCCTCTGATAGGTGTTTCTCAGTTTACTGTATGTATATAGGCTAAAATGACAAGTTCACCTCCTGTTGCTTCTATTAAGTAATACTGGTGTCAGTCTAAGTAGTATTGTTTGCTTATCAGAATATTAGGAATATGGTAAAACCCAAAATTATCGAGTGGGTCAGAGAATATTCCTAAAAATTAACTTTTTTCTATGAAGAAGCTACAAACCTGGAGCAAATATAGAAAATGAGCTACACTGCATCACCTAGTCTGAGAAAATCTTCAATTTTTCATGAGACAAGTAGTTAGGGTGACTGGTATTATGCTATTATTACTACTAATTAGCCTTTATAGAAAAGATAAAAACAATTATGTCCAAAGGGTTAACTGAAAAATGAATGCAGGCTGAAAGAATGCACATATTCAGTTGCCTGATTAGAAAATTGCTTTGCAGTATTTTTGCCTTTCTAACAAGGACAAAGAACAATTTAGTCAAATCTGGAGAGTGAAGTGGCCACCATAAGCCTATATTTGCACGAGAAAAGGAGGATTCCAGGTTTTTATTTATTGGATTTTCTTATAGCTTCCTTCAAATGTGTTTATGTGGCTTGTAATGATGTATATCTTGCAGAACCCCACACACTTCAGCGCACGGAATGCATCCTTCCCATACTTTGAGAACTTCGTATATTAGGGTTTAGGCTGAGGAAAGGTTCAGCTGCAAATAATCACTTTTTGGTTCAGGTGACTGGGATTTGGACTATAAATGCCAGTAGTACCATTGCTTGCTTGATGTTTTGACTTCTCTGCCTTTTGGCTAGGACTTTTCTCTCCTTTGTAGATTAGGGACCAAAGTCTTGCTTGTTTCTCTTTTGAAAACTGTTGCAGCCCAGAGTGTCAGAATGATGCTGAGCTTGGCTTTCTGGTCACGTTTCTCACCAGCAATCAAAGCAGGCAAGGAGATTGCACTGGAAATACAGTGTGGCTATCATGGAGCAAAAATAGGCACACAAACAAGATCTGCATGTGTGATACAGACAAGCAAGCGGATGTGTCTGTGTCAGACTAACAGTGGTGGAGTATGAATTTGTAAAGGCATGTTGAAGTTTGTTCTAGCAAAGATGCTGCGGGTGTAAACTAGCAGTCACCTTGACATTCAGCTGGATTGGCAAACTTGAGCCCAAACTAGTGCACACTTACCCTGAGAGGCAGTCGAGGTGTAGCCTTTCAGATTCTCTATGCCTCCATTAATGTAAACATCAATTTAAATTATTAAATTTAGCTTCTAACATTATACTATTCACTAAGAAGGCATAGATGCTGTTTGTTCTTTGTGTCTCTGCTACTGAAATGAATCAGTAATTGATCATTTATTTTTTTTAAATATGTATATATTTCAGAGAGGTCAGTACTAGATTAACAAATGCAGGGACTGGAGAAATTTTCTCATCAACAGGTTGGGTGGATGGCTCTTACAGCTGCTGTACATACTTCTCCACATCATTCACCGTATGTATGTGTAGCACCAGCCTATGAAGGCATCAATACCCACTTGCATCCTTTTGAGCCATGCATCCCCTCAAGAATTCAGTATGACAGTTGTCCCCAAAAGCAGTGTCTTTCATGATGAAGCAACCTTAAAACAGTGTATTTTAGAAAATTAACAGCCAAAGAGCTTTATACTGTGCAAGACTGCTTCAAAGACAACTCTGAAGGTTTGTTTTTTTAAAGTTGAAATATTACTGGCAGACACTTATCTTTACCTCTGCAATATTTAGTATGGAAAGCACTAGCTAGCACATCATCCCCTGGACTAGCAGAAGTGGGAGGAAAAAATATTAATCACAATATAGCATGTAACCTAGTTCTGTGATCAGCACTGAATCATACTACATAACTGTAAAAGCATTGGGTTGGAAATTCTAGAAGATGGGGGCAGGGAAAGCTCTGACTAGTGTTGTAAAAAGCCTTTTTGTCATTGCTTTATATTACATTTTACACTATTTCTTAGCATTAATTTAAAAAAGCAACTTTCCAGGCCTATCTCCAAATTTTACAGAATCATTTCATAAAGCGACTCTAGCTCTTCTGGAGATTTTTCTCATGATTAATACATGATTAGCATATAAAGAGTAACAGAATATGGAAAAAGGTCTGAAAATGTAAAGATTAGAGATATTTCCCCCAATCTGTTTGACCCATTCTATATGGTTCAAACAGCAGGAAATAAATTCATTACTGATTTCTGTGGGATGCTTCATAAAACTTTCAGGATGTTTTCTATTATTTTAGCAAATTCCTTCCTCCTAATATCAAAGTGAATAAAATGTGACAGGTGGAACTAGTAATAGCTAATGTTCTTTCTTTCATTTTCAAGAATCACTGAATATCTATGCTTTGAATTCTAAGTGCTTAATTAATAGGATACTTAACCTTCTAATATTACTTAGGCACAAGAACTAATCATTTCTGAGCATTAAAAGAAACATATTAACTAAATCACCCAAAAGTTCAAGTTTACAAATTATTCTTTTGCATTGTACCAATACACATCTCTTAACAGGCTTGGAGCTTTGTATTTTCTCTAGAACTTTCTCTTTTTTCCTCCCTTTACTGACACTTTCTAATCTCTCAAACAGGCATTTTTTTTTTGTAATCTTATTATAGGATGGCACTGTAAGAACTTGACTCATGTTCTTTTGTTGATTTTTCACTTACTGTTCCAGATAGAAAGACTTACTGATAACTAGGAAATAACTCTGAGAAATAATAGCCACCCCAAAAGAAAAGTACAAAAGTGAAAGGGGAATAGGTGAAGGTTTTGTTAGGAACTGAGGCCTGGAAAGGAAAATAATAATCTTTTAAGGCCAAAGCTATATAGGAAAATCTTTAGGACTGGAAGGAGATGGACACACAAAATAAAGAAACAGAAGAGTTAAGGTTCAAGAATAATGTTATAGGATTGGGGATTTTGGAAATGTGAAAACTAACATGAGTTTTGGGGTATTCCCTAATACTTCAAGAGGGAAAGGAGAGAGTAGAGCTGAAGAGCAGATGAAAGAAGCCCAGCCTTCAGAAGACTAGAGGCTTTCAGAAAATTCAAGGATGAAAGGCTTGTTTACACCCAGCTCTGTGAGCCTGCAGTCCTTCCAGACTTTAAATTGGGTTTAAGGAACTGCCAAGAAGCATCTCTAGCTAAAGCTGCTGCAACTTGATGAGTGACACACGCAAAGGGAAACCTGAAACGAAGGCACAATTCAAAGGCATGAATGCCCACTGGTAATAGTCTAAAGCAATAACTCATTGAGCTGATCAATATGATCAGCAACGATATGCTTGATGTGTTTTGCCTGGTAAGATGAAGTATAGATAACTTGTACAAATGCAAGCTCTCTCTCTTGTCTCTGAAAGAATCAAAGATTATTTCCACGTCAAATATATTTAAGTGAAATGTTGGAGGGAGCATAGCTTTCATCAGGAAGACTTGAAGTCAAATATCTGTTATTGAAGGCTGTAGCTCATTGAATCAATTTTTATCAATTAATCAATCTCTTTAATTATTCACTGGAATGAAGGTACACATAAAACTATTTATTAGTGATTTTTAAACTATTACCTGTGATTTTCAGCATAAGATGTTGGCAACATTTGACTTGAAATATATTGGGCTGAGACTGTCCTGCACCTTTTGCAGGAGTTTCTAACAGCATCAATAGCCTACTCAAGCTGCATTTACAAACTGGGGTCATGATGTGAGATCAGTAAGAGCAGACAAGGTGCAATGTGCTCTTATCTAGCTGTCATTGTTACGTAGCACAAAGTTGTTCAATTTGACTGAAATAAGATGTAGATCAAGAGACGTGTCTTAATATACATCTATTTGCTCATGTTAGTTACATAAATCAATCGTGTCCTACCTCCTATATTTTACCTCCTAATAATCCTTATGAATCAAGCTAAAATGTGATTTTAAGGTTTTAAAGTCTCTTCCACACTGATTCTGAGGCTTGGATAACTTTCTATTTGCAGCATATGCTTAATAAGAGAGGAAACATGCACTGCAAAAGTCTGAAGTGAGTTGCTGGGTACTGAAGACTAATAAGCAGTCTTTTCTATAAATGTGGATGCTACATGCTTTCCCTAATTCAAAAGAAAATTATCATGGTCTAGGAGACAGGCTTTATGAAATTTGTTAAATAATGGACTTTAAAAAGTATTTTCATTGTTTCTTCTATAACTCAATCTGACAAAACTGGATAAACTGATTATAAATTTCTCAGTTTTGGAGACTACCAGGAGAATTGCTATATTTGTGTTAGCAGAGCCAGCCCTGAATTGGCTTTGTATTTGTAGGTGTATTTGCAGTCATTAGATTTCCAGCTCCAAATCTGGAGTCATATGGATTTCAAGCTATTTAAGATTTTGGTTTCAGTTAAATAAGTTTCTTTCCAATAAATATTTAGGACCTTTAATACTTAGAGCAGCAATTAAATAAGATCAAGTGTTAGTGATGGAGAAGGCAAAAGAATTTGTATATGAGTCTACAGAACCAGATATTTTGGTGTAGTACAGAATTCAGTTTTAATAAACTTGACGGCAATACTTAGCCCACAGTTATATTTAAAAAAAAAATATATATATATATTGAAGAACAAGAACTCCAAAGATGTGGAGAAATCATGTGCTGAAAATCTATCCCAAGAATATTATTTAAGCCTCCAACTCTCCATGAAGTGTTCTGAAAGCTTAGTATTTGATCCCCATTGTGCCCTGCTACTCTCTAGCTCGGCCTGATGACATAGATGTGCAGGACAGACATAATAAAAAACTGTGGGCATAATTATCTTTTGCAACATGTATGCAAATCCCACTCATGTGAATGAGTGGATACATCCACATGAGTGGATACAGTGGATTACACTGGATAACAGTTGGGTCCATATTCAGAACTCTGCTCTTGCTAGAAATAGTTATCTTTGTATTTTAATAAGATGTTTATGTTTAAAATCAGTGCTTGAAGGGAAAGTCTGCACTCGTTCTTCCTGAATACCAAGGAGGGATATAGAACTACTTCTTGTGCTGTGCTAAGAACTGGGTGAGAAGCAGTAGTGTTTAGATAGTGAAAAGGAATTAAAATTTTGAGAGGGATTTTTTTGTAATGTAAATCAGCAGAGGAGGGAGAAAAATTGTTCTACATTATTTTTCCTTCAAGGACTTCCATCTCTTTGTAGGAAGAACCACATATGACTATTGTGCTATAAAATCCATGAACAGCAATTCAATTCCTTAAAGTCTCTTTGCTGTGCAGGAACAATGATCAGACTGTCTTTCAGTGCCAAGCACCAATTCCCTCACCAGATTCCTTTGTGGAGGCTCAGTTCCTCACTGTTCCCAGAGTCTGGCTCCCTTTTCCCTCATCATCTTCTCAGACGGAGCCACTCAACAGTGCTATAGTTGCTGCCTCTTTTGGGAAACGGCAGACAAGAGATGGAATTAGAGCCCACCACCATTCTGAAGGACTCCCATACCACAGCTGGTGTTGGACTGATGTGGAGTATTCCAGCCTTTGGCTTTCTACCCTCTTATTTTCAGAGTATTTCTCCTTTTTGTTGAGAAAGGGGTTGTATCATGGCACGGCTCTTTCTGACACTCCATGTTGACCTGTATGGCTAGGAACTTTTCCTGTTGAGGTAGAAGATGAATGTTGTCATTGTGTGTGATGAAGTGATGGTGTCCTCCCCTGCATAAGGTGAGGATGTCTGTGCTCTATGGCCACTGAACTCATAGCTGCAGGACTCTCCTACCTGAGTCAAGTTCCCTCTGACCACAGAACATGATCAAGCTGTGACCCAAAGCAGCAGTTGGCAATCATATCCTCCAACTTTACCAACTGCCCCAGTATACTCAGTTTTACCCTAGTACCAAATAAAACCTGGAGATGACACCCACTATCTTTATTTCTACTGGATAGATATAAATTAAATAAGACTTTGTTCAGTCAGGAACAAAGTCTGATCTGAACTCCCCTGGACAGAGATGAAGACACACAGGTTGTCTCACCTCATATTGCACTGAATATTAGATGATTTATATTTGGTAAGTTTTATTGTTTTTAATATAAGGGGACTCAGAATTAAGCAAATACTAAATGTTATGCCAAAATGAGTCCCAAGATGGAGATTTGTATAAAATGTCTATTAACATCTTTGTAACACTGAAGGCATTAATAGTGGTATAGGGAAGGACTGGAGGCCATAATGTTTGGAGAAGAATAGTAAAAGAGTGGATAAATAAGGAAGAGAACAGGCATTAACCAAAAACTCCGATGTCTCACTTGCCCCTTCAAAGGGATTTTTTTTCTGCTATCGTACCTTTGCCAGGTATCAAATGGATTTCTATATATAGATCTTCCTTCACTGATTTGTGTGGTACTTAGCCAGGAACCTTAGGTACCTGTTTTATATCTCATTGCATAATTTTAGTACTAGACACAAGTTCAGCTGTGATATAGCTCATTGATTGCAGAGAACACATCACATTCCTGTAATTTTATTTCTGTCTCATAAAACTAGAACTTCAGTAACTTTTTGAGAAACTATTCTCCTGTATTAAGGATATTCTGAATCATAAGCGGAGAATTTTTACTTTAATGAAATAGTTTAGGGTGCTTTGTTTCATATTTTGTTTCTTTCATATCTCATACTTTCAGAAAATGCTGATAGGCTTTTCTGGGGCTCCAGCGGTAGTCTTAAAACATTCTGGTAAGCCTGGCAGCTATCCCTCCCCTATAGACCTCTGTGGCCCTCTGAATGTACCATTTTCAGCTGTCTACTTGGGAAGCTTCATTTCCATATGCTCCAGATTCTAGTAATTTCAAATATACTTTCCCTGCTGAAATGTAAAACCATTTCCTCTCAAAAGTTTCCCATGATTAGTGTGGAAAAAAAACCCCACGAACAAACAAAATACCCCACCCAAAAAATCCCAACAGACTGAAAATACCTTGCAGTTTTTTTGCCATTTTAAACCATTGTTTTACAATTACTTTTCAATGCCCTCTGAAGTACGTTGATCCCAAACTGAAATGGCATCAGTTAATTGTCTATGCCTCTTTCCTAAAGTAAATACTCTTACTTACACTCTTTCCCCCAAAAATACTGGGAAATGGCAGTGGAGTTGCAAGAATCCACATTACTGATAACTACCACAGTGTTTGTTAGCACATGGACATAATTTAATGAGTTTCATTCCTCTATCTTACTAGTGCAAAAAAAGTTTCATTTAAATTTCAGCTTACTGGGCGAGAAGCACAGGGGAAAGGATCTTACTCTTGAGATCAAAGAGATAAAACCCATATAGATGCTAATCCTAGAATTTCCAGAGGCTGAATATAGGTCCTTAGTGAGTGCATTAATTAAGTTTTATTGGCAAGGCTGCAAATGACTATTTCTAAGACTATATTTTCAAGCTGTCACTTCTCTACAGTATAATGTACATGGAGACATTTTGGCTCGGTGCTGATAGTAGAGCACTGCAAATGGGGCAGCTGGTTGCCACCAGAAAGTTTACTGTAGTGTTTTGTAGATTTGTCTGCATGTTTAAACAACTAGAACTTAAAAAAGCCAGTGTTACTCTGCTACCCCATTGACGGAACTGCCACACGTGTGGGCTCTCCCAAGTAGTTTGTCTTATTCAGGATTGTGTGGATGACCCTGAAGACTGTATTTGGGATTTCCAGGTGTATTTCAGCTCTGTGTCCTCGGGTAACTTCTGTACATCCAGGAAATTCTGCATGTGGTCACCACAAGCAGCTCAGTCCAAGGGTATGTACACCCTACAGGGGATGCTCTTGAGCGCTGTCACACTGACTGGCATTGCAGGAGAGTAGCTGGTCTGGGTTATAGCAGACCCAGTGATGTTCAGAAGAGTCGAATGAATCACTGATGTGCTCCACATATGCAGTGAGATGGACAGTCTGAAACCCTTTGGTTGAGTGTGTTATTGATAAGCTGTGGTGATATGTACCCACAAAACTGAGAAGGGGTTAAACCATTTTCTGGCATTTAAAGGCTACTAAAGAGGGGAGAGAATGAACTGTTCTCCATGTCTGTGGTACACAGGATGAAAAGGAATGGCCTTAAATGCCAGCAGAAGGTTTCCAGTCAGACACTGCCTATGTTTTCTTATGTGTCAGAACTGCAAAGCACTGAAATGGGTGACTTAGGGAGACTGAAATCTTCATCGCTGGAAATACTTAATGACAAGTTAAACAAGCACCTGTCAGGAGACAAATCCTGCTTTAGAGAGGACACTAGGCTAGATGATCTCCCCAGGTTCTTTCTAGGTTTATTTTCCTATGATTGTATGCACAATAAGTCTGACATGTCCCAAAAGTTTCCAATTACTGTGCATGAACAGACCATCTGTGCAAAGCAATCTCAATATGCCTGATGCTTCCTGGAATCATTTTACTTACTGAAACAGAAATATAACAGTTCTACCCATTTATACAAATGACTGTCCAGAGTCATTGGGAAAAAGCCTGGTAGAGACAGTAATCCAAAGAAGTTTTCTTTATTTACTTAGCATCTCCTGTTGAATTTGAATAACACCTGATTCTCCCAAGAACAGTGCATGTTGGAGATAGCTAAAATCCTGCAAGTGTTAAGATGCAGTCATGCCTTTCCTTGAAAATTACCACAGAATTCCACCTCATAAGCTCTTAAGGGAGAAGACCTAACATTCACCTTAGTTAGACATGTAAAGCAGTATTTGTATGAGTGTTTTCGGGATCAGGTCTCTAACAAGAATTCTTGGTATTGTACTGAAACACTTATTCTTGCTTAAGAAACGTATCAAACCAGTTTCTTTAAACTTTCCTTCATGGAAGGAAAAAACACATCTAAAGCTGAATTACAATACTTGTTGATGGTATTTGACAGGATGTCTGTAATTGCAGTCTTAACATGATGGCCAGCTATTTGTAAACAGCTGAACTGAACGATTGAACATGGAATCAAAGTCTTTAAGCAAATTGAAATTCCTCAGCTTCAAAAAAGGTGACATTCAAAATAAAAATTGCTCTCAGATAAACCACTTATCATGGAAAGGTATGTGAAGAAGTACCACGACACTAGGGACATCTAAGAGCCAGTGAATCAAATCTTAAATCACCCGAGATCACTTTTGAATCTTTCTTCAAGTGATAAGTATACCTCTAGTTTATATTATTTCTGCAGAGCAGCATTATTCTTATTGACACAAATATTATAATAACTTTTGAGGTTTACATAGCATATGCAAAGAAAATTATTAATACATACAGAATAATACTCTTTAAAGCATATTTGGTAAAAATGCCATATATAGTTAACACAGGAGTGTGTCTATTCAAAGAGTGGAATTTGGTAAAGCAGCACAATGTTTGTATCATTAAGAACAAAAAAAAAAGGTATGTGAAGATATTTCTCACTGTCTTTTTCCTTTGTTTCTATTGCTGTTGTTCTTTTGTGATAGTTGCTGGTACTGATTAGATCTGTAGTAAGTTCAGAGATAAATAAAAGTGTCCTATCTGGGGCTCATGCTGCAACAAGTTTTGTGGTCTTGGAACTTCACTCTTATTTCTAAATGAATAACACTGTGATAATGTAAGTTAGGAGTTAGGGGGAATTTAGTACAGATTTTGAGCCTAAGACAATGAGACAGAAAAAAGGTGGAGGATACACACAGAAAGAATAAGCAGAGGAAAGTTTGCCCAAACCATCTAATATTAGTTTTCTGTTTTATACTTTCAGCTGATCTTGTTAAAGTTCCACACTGTAAATTGGACTCTGCTGAATCAACAGACACAGAAAGAAAGCTAGCAAAAACCCAGGATAATATCTGAGTTTCACTAAAAACCTGAAGGATATCAGATCCATCCTTCAGCCCTTGGGGGATGAAAAGGAATTCTATTCACAGGAATATGCCGAGAATCAAGTTTTCTAAACTAAATGTTTAGTAAAAATGTTTGATGTGTTAGTACATTCCAAAATTTTATTAAATAAGCTAAAACTTTTTAAAATTCAACTACTGTGTGCTGCTTTGAGATAATTAACTTTTTGAATAGCATAATAAAAAATCTTAAATGCCTGTTCCCTCCACATAAGAAAAGAAGACAGTGAAAGGTCAAAAGGCTGAGATCTGAATGGGAAAGTCTGGGTGTGGAAGCAGTGAAGGAAGGGTAGAAGAATAAAATTGGCATGGGTAAATAGCATCTTTGTCAGAAGGATACTGATGAATATTGTTATACATCTACATGCAGCTTCCAAGACGCCTAGATCAGAACACCAAGACAGCCTACAACATCAAAGGAGACACCCAGAAGAAAGTGAAGGACAGGTTGAACCAAACAATAGGTTGAAGCCAGTAAGAGATGATGGCAAGAAAACAAAAAATGAGTTGGAGCTATTAGACACAGAGATGAGGAGAGAGAAGCCAGTGAGTATGAGCATTATGCTCATCAGCATACCATCAGCAAAGATGCCCAGTAACTCACTGGCTTGAGGTTGGAGAGACAGAAGATCACAGCCACTGACAGCTCCTAATGGATGTAAAAAACAGCACATTGTCCCCTGTTGAAAAAGAACCTTGAAAAGGTGCTGAGGACTTGAAAGCCAACATGTTTTTTTCCCTTCTGCACGCTGAAAGAGCCTTTCATCTGGCATCTACAGCACTCCTGGGAAAGTGGCTTTGGTCCCTGCTGTAGATGAAAGCTGAGACTTAGTCTTTTGCTTCCCAGGGACTTTTAGGAGGGGGAGAAGAAGCCTCTTCAGTGACGCAATGGAGGTGAAAAGGAAAAACAACACTCTGGTTAAATCTGAAAGGGAAGGGGAAGGAAGGGTGTGGAAACCTTTTTTAGGGGATTATTCTGGGTGATGGATAGAGGGTTGCCTAAAGCAAGATGCCCGAGGGAATCTGAAGAACAATTTTTGTATCCAGTATTTTCTATTAACTCACTGGCTTCCTGCTCAGCTTGGTGGGTAGCTCTATCCCATCCCAGGGCACTGACCTGCCTCAGGATCTCTGTGTCGAAATGTAAACCACCTAAAATAGGTGCTGAGTTTAACAGGCATCATTTCCAACTATTTCATTGAGAAAACACCTGTTAATTTTTCCAAGAATCTTTAAAATCCTGTTCCACTGTTAAAATTTAGAAACATTGCCTGAAGTAGTTTGGTATTTCTTTAAAAAAGCCTTGTCTTTGGCTTTGCTTTAATTGGTGAAGTGACATGCCAGTTGCTTAATTATGGGAACAGCTGAACACTTTGGCTTAAATCAAGTTTATATACCTTCTAATTTGGAGTAAGGATGGCAGGAAAATATGCTGACTGTCCCTTCAGACAAAAAATACCTCTCAAAAGACATGCAAAGGGTGGTGATGAGAATAGAAGCAGAGTTTAGGTGGGATAAGTTTGCAATTTCAGGGACAAATTCTTAGATTATATGAATCTGGATAAATTCACAGAACAAGACTTTTATGCCACATCAAAGATTGTATCTGGCATCATCTTCAATAATACTGCAACTTCTTAGAAATAACATTTTGTTGCATCTTTGGTGCTAGGATAGCTCCTCATTATAATCCCTTCAAGATAACTCTATTTGGGAAAAAGTCAGGAGAGAAATTTATGTCTGTTGAATGCTACTTCATTCTGTACCCTCTGTTGACTCCAGTTACAGAGCTTCCTCTGATATTTTCAATGTAATATAAAGACTGAGGCTCTTTGATATACTGTATGTTGGTGAATTACTGCTTAACCATTGGTGTCTGTGTTTTATATATATATTTTTTTTTCTTCATATCCTGCAAGTCTTAGAGTATGAAAGAGAAAATTCTTTTTTTGTTGTTGGGTTTTTTTGTTGTTTTCGTAGCGTGAAGCCAAAAGAGAAAATTAGGTAGTTGCAGTCTATAAACTTGTAATGGCCAGATGAAAAATCAGTGTCATTCCTATGTATGATTGAAGTATTTGATCAGTTTAGGAACTGCCTATTTTCGGATGACATTAGTTACCGCAAATTAGTAATCAAGCTAGATAAATCTGGAGGAAAAAAAAGAAAGATGAAGGATGTAGTGAACAATTCATATGTCTCTGCCAGTCATAACAGCTGTTAGAAATGTCTGTTAGATGCTTTCATCAGCTTTGCTTTCATCCTCTGACTAACATGATAGCTGAAAAGAAATGTACGGGCTTCTAAATTTTCTTTTAAAATTTATTTCACAGGATGAGTTACTTTAGAGAAGAGGTGAATAAGAGGGCATGTAAGAAGTATACTCAATGAAGAAAAAAATGGACACGTAAATTATATAGTCAGACCCTCTCTCACAACAAAAGAACATTAAAAGAAACTGGAAGACAATACACATGGTAAAGCTAAGTATATTTGCAGCAAAACACTAAATTAGAAGTACTACAGATGGCATAGGCTTGATCCCTTATTGAAAAGATGACAAAGTTTCTCATTGGCTTTAATAAGCTTTAGTCTCTTGTTATGAGATTAATTTGAAAGCCGAAAGAGGGAATATGAAAGGGACTTGTCCCTAGTGGGAGAAGAGCACACCTCGTTCCATTGGGGTTTGTTTTGCTGTATTTCTGCCAGCGGAAGTCTTTGCATTGTAAGGAATCAGCTCAGAGCTGGAGAGAAACTCCCTCTCTTTGATCACAGCAGAGAAGGGAGAGAGATTTTCTAGACTCCTACCAGAAGACAGGTCTGTTTGTCACCAGCTTGCATGTCAAGAACAAATGTAAAATATAGCATCACAATTTATGTTACAAGATATGCACCCGAGGCTAAAAGGTATCCTTTTCAATATGCAGATCATCTGGCAAATTTTGGAAAAGAATGTGTATTAGAACTTACCTGAACAGATGGAAAAAGTCCATTGGGAAGACAGTTAAAGCAGTGGAAACTTTTTATCTTCAGTGAAATTTTTTTGACCTATGGGAAGAAAGGGAAGCACAACGAGGAACCTGAACAAATGGCTCAAAGGTTAATAAATCTTCAAGGGAGGTTGGAGCACTTGGAAGTGAGAATAGAGAAGGGATTACTTACTTCGCAGCCTAGGGAAATAACATTGTTTGGGCTAAGGTTGGTCTGAACTGGCAACAAAAGCTTTAAAACATTAATAATTTTGAGAGGTATGTATGTAGCTTCACAGATTACTATAAAATACAGAGAAGCACTGATAAATGAGGGTATAGCAGTAAGTAGAACAGTATCAGAAAGATGTATATTTACAGTAGAGAACTTCAGGTAAGTATTGTAATTAGTGAATGGCTTAGATGGAAGTAGCTGAAAGGCTTGTGCTCGGTTCAGGACCGCAGACATCAAATAAGTGCAACCAGAATTTCTAGTGTAGAACCTGAAAGCAGTTATTAACATGGCAATCATGGCACAGCACAGCAACTGACAGGTACAAATCGTTCAGGAAAGATAGATATGAAAGTGAAGATGATGAATACCACTGCTTGTGGTGCTCTGTGAGATGCAAAGAAAAAAAGAAGAAATAGAAGAAGAGATAGCCAGGAATAAACTAAATCTGCTTCGAGACAAAATTCATTTTGGGAAAGGTTAATAAACCAGATTGTATTGGGATAGTGCTGTTATAGAGTCTTTGGATCAGATTTGGATAGGGGAAAAAAAAAAAAGATGCAGAAATAAGCAGGAGAATTAGTACAGAAGACTGTCAGTATTGAGGGCTTGACTTTTTTAATGATAGAACTGACAACATAGTTACACATCTGCACGTTCTTTAATCTTGTAGCTGACGAAGTTTCTCATTGGCTAATCACTAGCAAAAAATGCTGCCAGGAGTGATTTGGTAAGACATGAAAATGTGATCAAAATATGGCTAGAGAATGGCGGGGAAAAGTGTTATCAACAATCATAAATTTATTCTATTTCTTTTAAACAGAAGATTGAGAGGGTTCTGTGATAAATTTTGGATCTCAGAAGCTCAAATTTGATCAGTGAAGAAAACTGCTTATTAAAAGTATCTGAACTAAGAGCTTAGGGGCTTGAATATAAAAGAGGCTCAGAATTTCTTGAAATCAAATAAATCTGATTTCTAAACAAGGTAAAAAATTAAATAGATTAAAAATCCATTCACGGGGCATATTAAGATTAAAGGGTGAATTTAGAAAAAGTAGAACAAAAAGCTTGATTTTAAAAAAACTGAATGTTAGAGATGAAGAACCATAGAGATAAAATGGATATAACCCAAAGTGGGGCTGAGTTTGATCTTACAATATTAAAACCAATAGCAAACACTAAACACTCTACATACAAAAACCAAGCTACACATATAAAAGCAGAATAAGGAGAGTGGTCATTAGCAGTTTGGATGATACTGATACAGCACATTATTTAGATACCGTCCAAAAGGCAAAATGAAATCTTAATCTTAGTTTTTCCTAACAAGGGAAAGGAGTAAATAAATTGGAAAACTGAGTATTAGAAGTGAGGATAGAGAAATTTACATTGCAAATTCAAGTTGAAATAATTCTCTAAGAGCTTAATGCACTGATATTTTGAGGAACCAACATACTCTTACTCGGAAATTCATTGAAAAAAATCACCACAGTGATGAACAAATGAAGTGTCTGATTATGTAGCAAGGATTTTTAGTAGGTCGGCATGTACCTACGAGTACCATGACTCAGCATCTATGCACAAAGCTCAAACAAAGATGTATCAACAAACAATTTGATATGTTTTTTTTTTTTAAACAATACTCACAGAAAAGATTCCTGATCAAACTTGCAGGTGTCACTAAGAAGGAAAATGGTGTCAGTGCAGAAAACAGAGGAGATATTGTACTGAGCATGCTCAAAGAATGGATGGAAGTCAGTGCAAGGTGCCTCATGCATTAATAATTCCCACTTTGACCTCTGTCTTGTTACAGAGAAATAACTGAGGCATAGAAATGGTTGAGTGGTGCATCCACAAGCTTGGTGTACTAGAGGATGCCTGCACTACCACTGACATGAGGCTGTGCTGAAAGAGGGAGGGAAAAAAGCAGCTATGTCTACTTGATGCATTGGAATAGGCATTT
This sequence comes from Tringa tobata, assembly GCA_033628505.1. Taxonomy (NCBI): domain Eukaryota; kingdom Metazoa; phylum Chordata; class Aves; order Charadriiformes; family Scolopacidae; genus Tringa; species Tringa tobata. The sequence goes on along the minus strand of JAHREE010000278.1, from coordinate 3,438,962 downwards.
CCAGCAGCAATAGGGGGGGAGAACTAGAAGTCGGCTCAGTTCAAGGAAAGGAGGTCTGAGGGGATAAGATTTCTCTCCATAAATAAATCAGGGGCAGGAATATACATTGGGAGGGAGAATTGTTTGAACTAAATGATCTTGCTGGTGGAGAACAGGGGGTTTAAGCAGGTTGCAACAAAATTAATTTAGAAATGGAGCAGCAGGAGTCAAGAAAACAGGTTACAGGTAGCGTGGTCAGTCTAAGGAAAGAATTGAGTGCTATACTGAGCTGTGGTATCTCGGGACTAGACCTGATTACTGGGAAGGTCCCTTCTAATTCCTAATTACTGGAGTAACCTTTTTTCCAACCCTTTTTCCTAAACAATTCTTCCCTCCTCCATGGCTTTTCAGAGTTTTAAATGTCCGAATGAATTATGCAAAGGAGTTCTCCTCTGTCACCTTCAATCTGACAGACTTCATTCATATTTTAAGCATAATTTTTCTGGCGAAATTATACTGACTATTCAAATACTCAAAGCAAAAATCAACAGAAATTGAAAAAAGAAAAATTAGTCTGAATTGAATGTATAGGTAATATGTATTAAAACTCAAGTTGTAGACTTTGTTCATTGTTCCATTCCAATAATTTTTAGGATACGCTACCTGAAATTATTGCAGAAACATTGAAAGGTATTCAAGCTATACTAAAGTAAAAACAAAGCCAAAAACCTAACAAAAACAACAACAGAAACTACATAAATAGAAGACTAAATTCTTTGCTCTAGCAATCAGTTTTATTTCAAAACTGACTCATCTTTAGTTCCTGCTGTGCCTCTTTAGCAAAAATGTTAGTGCCTGGGTCCCTGTCTGGCCTTTGCTGTAATTAGTGCTAAAGTTCTGTTCAAAGCACCTCTGAACAAGTTGTCATCCTTCATTGCAGCTTCCGTCTTCAGCAAAGCTAAGCTTTTCTTCAAAGTATGAAACATCAAATGAGTCTTAGCATTTTCAGAAACAAACCTTAGTTTGATGCTCCCTTTGTCTTTTTCCCCACGACCTAAGCACTCGTGTGGTTCAGTGAAAACTAATTCCCTCCTCTGGGAACTCCTGCCAAGGACTGGGAATACCACATGGTTTTGATTTCTTATGCTGCAGAAGTACAAGCCGTAAAATTTCAAAGACCCTCCAGCTAATTTTATTAAGGAAAATGACATCACTCAGCAGTCCTGAAATTCTAGTTCAGTACACATGGTGGGGGGGGAAGTTAAAGAAATCAAACAAAATCTCTCTCAGAAAGTATTTTAGTTATTTAAGTTTCAAATCTCAGATACCATAAAGAGTAAAGCGTTTCTGCCTGTAAGCTGTCTGCACAGAAATTGTGGGGGCTTTACCTGCCTTTGTTAGACTTGTAGGAAATTTCAGTAGCAGAGATGGAGACATGCAATTAATTTGCTGACATAACATACTTGTATATCTTTGCACACACGAATTTTTAGGTCTGTATGCTGGCACATATTTGCACATCACTGCAAACTACCACCTGAAACATTTATTAGACAATCCCTGAGCCAGTAAGAGCTCTGTTTGAGTTGCACCAGGCCCTTCATCTGGCAGATGAGCTCAGTGCCTACACTGCAATTCATTAGAGGTCACACACGATTTCCTTGCGTCTTTGACCAAGTGATATTGTCCAACAGTATATTCAATATAGCTTGCACTGAAATTCAGATTTCATTACTTCCTGATTGTTTAGAATGCTTTAGTTTGTATGTCCCTTTTATTGTTCAGCATATTTTCCTCCAAAATCTGATTCTGTTCACACACACAATTTGTTTTATTCTACGTTGCTATTTAGTACTTTCCAAAAATCTTATTCCCTACCAATGAAAGCTTTTTATTGTTTGGTCTTTTTTGGCTTATGCCAGGTTTTAAACACACTTCTGTAAAGCAGGCAATCGGGGTTGATAGGTTTCCTTGAAGACAAGTAGCCCATGACAATGGTGGTAGAAATTACATAATCAAAGAACGGTTTAAGTTTGGAAGGGACCTTAAAGATTGAGTTCCAACCCCCCTGCCATGGGCAGGAACACCTCCCACCAGACCAGGTTGCTCAAAGCCCCATCCAGCCTGGCCTTGAACCCCTCCAGGGATGGGGCAGCCACAACTTCCTCGTTCTTGGGAAAACCTATAGGAAAATGCCATTATGCAGACTTTTGCTCCAACCATTACAGTATCCGTTTTCCTCTACTTAACCAGGGTCCCAAATGGGCAACAGTCTGACAGATTTTTCATGCACTTTTAAATAGTCCCTTTAGATGTACTTTAAACCAGAGAGAAGTAAATCTGTATGTGTTACAACCAAAATAAAAGTCATACAGGAAGCTGTATACAAAATCATTGTTAAAAAAAAAAAAATATATATGGTTTGGTTTAGAGCAGCATTAAACTTATGCTTAATTAATTAAAAAGACTCACACCAACTTTATCTGAAGCTGAACTTAGTCTCTGAAGAAAACCGAAACGTTCTTAAATTGCATACCACAGCACGTCAAGTGTTGTGTGACACTGGAGATACATTTCTATGCCTGCTGCTATAATACTCAGTCTTTTATCACTTTGACTAGGAGAAGCACCGTTAGTTATTAGCAATGTTGTACCCATAACACAAAATCAGGCAAGTCTGTTTCTGTTCAGTAGAAATCACAGATATGCTGTAGATGAGAACATTGATCACTCTAATCCAATACATCCTGCCTGGCAATGATCAGTGTAAGTCAGAGAAAAATGCAAGAACAATGCAGTAACCTACTTTTAGAAGTTTCTTTTCAATTCCCTCCAGTTGGGGGTTACACGTGTCCTGAAGCATGAAAATGTCAGCAGATTCTTTTCATTTTCCCTAACGTAACTGTGGAATATTTTATGATGAATTCTGAACTTGCCTGTAGAATCCATACATTTATAAAAAGATATACAGATTCTACAATGGATTAATTACACATTCAGGTAAATGAAGCATTTCCTTCATCAACTTTTAATTGTCAGTCTTGTAACTGGAGCACAGCTGATTTTGAATGACATGATGAAGTTACTTTTATTTTGCTTAACTTTGAAATCAAATGCTGTTAATGCAATTTTATTTAGCCATCTCTTGTTTTTTTATTCTCTTATATTTAAGTGGTAGGAAGATTTTCTGTTGAGCCATACAATTTGATTTTCATTTTGCCATTCACTTTTTAGAATAGCCTTTGTAATATGAAAGCAATGCTTCCATTTTTCAGATAAAGGGCTTCAGTGCCAATGTTGATTTCAGGAGTTCATGTCACCCTTTGATCCCTCACCATGCCTGCTCTTGTTATTGTTCCTTCAACTTGCTGTGTCAAGCCAAATGATAGCGTAGCCATGTTCAAGCTAGATCAAAATACTCTCTATAAACACTGGTCTCTCTTCCTCCCTCCCTTCTTCTCTATGTTTTAAGCTGCCCTCAGTCCACAAGCGAATCCAGCAAACAGCTGAACAAAGGGGAGGGTGGGCTGTGACGGCTTGCCAAGGCAGGAACTCCTTTAGCCGTACTATTTCTACAAACCCTGCAACTTCAAATTGAGGCTTCTGTCTGTTAGAGCGGCTATTTAGAAAATTGGATTTTTCCAGAGAGTCAGGAAGAAAGTTTCATTGCTTACCTACAATCATCTGACAGCTACAGTTATGTGTCTGCATTAACCCCCTTTCAGAGGAAGCCTCAACAGCTCTTATTTCTAAACTTCTTCTGATACAGGTGCAATTCTTGCAGGCTGGGCTTTAGTTAGCTGTAAATGTTGCTTTAACTTGTCTGAGGAGATTTAAACTGATAGCTTTCCCTTGTATAACCCCACTGCTTCCCAGTTCACATCAAGCGCAGATCAGATTATTATTTCTTTTACAGCCTTTTGAATATAGCATGCAATTCTTGTTCTAAATTAGGCCGGGGAAAGTGGTTGTGTGTAGTCATTTCCTAGTTTTATATAGAGCAGCCAAAAATCCAGATTATAGTAAAGGATTCAGTAGATAGTTGACTGATAACAAGGTCTAATTTGCATATATCGATCTGCTCAAATGTCTGTGAGCTTTGTATTTTACTGCCTATTCTTACAGCTGTTGCTCAAGGTTTTGCAGATGAAGCCGCAAACCTAGAAAAGCTTTCCGTCTTATGAAGGCTGAGCAACAGCCGAAGCCTTCTGTGACAGTTCTAAGAAGGATAAATAAAACTATTTTACCAGCAGCTTAGTTCCTCTAGACCTGCTCCTTGTTCAGCTTTTTTTGCTGAGATCTCAAGCAGTTTTCAGCCCATTATTTACATCCAGGATACACTATTTCTGCCTCAATTCCAGCATTGCTTATCCTGATCTGTTGCTGAATTCTGTTTTCCTGAAAGTTGTAAGCACTTAGATATAAACGAAAGACGCTGTAGATCATGCCCAGAAACCGTCTTGGCTTTATAACTTCACAGAGAAAAAGTACTTTCTCAAGCTGTGTAGCTCCAAAGATGTTAAAGTTCCTAGTAGCCCTGCCCACAGGAAGTAGATGACATTAATGGGCTTTTTTATGCCAAGGAGACTTTACATTTTTCTAGAAATCTAATTTTGTTTTATGTCTTTTTTTTTTTTTTTTTTTTTAGACTGAAGCTGCGTTTCTAGAGGTGAGAATCAGTCATTAGAGAAATAAACTAGATCTGGAAATCAGATTTAATCAGATTTTATCATTCAGCCTTGACACCGGAACTTTCCATTTCAGTTTGAGACAAGGAGGGAATATGAAACACTGACACATGGGGGTTTCTCCTGTATTCCTGGATCATTGACACTTGCAGATATCTGGTGATGTCTGTGGACTATAACCAGTTCAACCATACAGTTCATCTACATTAAGGCCAATGTCACACCAGTTGTGCATGAACACATGATACAGCTTGCTCAGGATTTATGGATATATATATATATGTGGATATATATGGAGGATATACATTCTCCATACATTTTCAGTTCATGCCTGGCTGGTCCAACTCTTCCAGAAGGTACGAGGCTCACTGCACACACGCCAACCACCAGCTGTGTACATAGCCCTGGCTCAGAAAAGTCCCAGCCAGAAATAAGGCAGTCTTTCCTTGAGAATCAGCTGGCATGTATTAAAAAAATATTAATGTTGACAATAAAACCAGTTCATAAACAGTGTAATTTTCTCCTGTAAATTACAATGCTGTATATAAAATGACTATTAGTCTGGCAAGTATTTTCATAGGGAAAGAAAAGTAAAAAGAAGTGCAATTTCTTAACAAAATGAAGCACATTTAGGACGTGTTCTTGGGGTTAAAGTTTAGCACTATGAGTCATCTTGTTCATAACTGGTAAAGGTAAGGATATTTTTAAGAAGAAATCAGTCATTATTTAATTGATTAATTACTCCATTATAGAATACATGCCCAGTTAAGAAATCATTATACTGTGAACAAAATTTCTAGTTTAATACCATGGACTATTTGGTTAATCAGAAGTTTTGCTGCTGGTCATATGAAGGTGCATATTTAAGAGCTGAAAAAATATTGATGCATATCATAAAGAATTGAGCTTAATTGTCCTTTAAAAAGGTGTTGCAAAGCATTTATAAGCATTTTACTTAAAAAATGCAAATGTGGTCAAAGTGAGAGCGACCACCATTCACTTTCTAAAAGGAAAATTATTTCTTTATTTTTGGGGAGAAGAATGGAGGTGAAAGGAAGAGGGAGAGGGATGTCTAGTGAGAGCTCTTCTGTAAATAAATACTTAACAATGACAAGTAGCAGTCCCAAATGCATTCTCTCTCATCAAACTTTGAGTGGTGAAGACGCAATGTAGCAACAACACTGGCATTTCAAACAGTCCTAACAAATAAAGATTTTTAAAAATCCCTGTTTTCAAGAAAACATAGTAATGCAACATTTGGTGTTTTTTTTTCCCCCCTTCTTTCTTAATTCCCATAATGCCTGGTACAGAGGAACCACATGGACTGCTTAAGCATTGTTAGAAATGCTCAGTGCTAGAGATTAGGACATTCTATAGTTTTCCGTTTGTGTTCCGTCACAAAAAAGGAAGAACATTTATTTCATTCATTTAATTTGCAACCACAGCACATACTAGTTTCTTATCTGGCATCAAGGCCTTTTCTGTTTCTCATGTTGCCCTGCCAGGGAGTAGGCTGGAGGTGCACAAGAAGTGGAGCCCAGCTGACCAAAGGGATATCCCCTGCCATAGGACACCATGCTCAGCCATAAAAGCTGGGGGAAGAATGAGGAAGGGGGGACCGTGGAGTTATGGCATTTGTTTTCCCACGTCAATGTTATGTGCGATGAAACACTGCTTTCCTTAAAACGGATAAACATCTGTCTGATGATGGAAATTAGTGAATGAATTCCTTATTTTGCTTTTCTCATGCACGCAGATTTTGCTTTACTTATTAAACTGTTTCCAGCTCAACCCACGAGTTTTCTCACTTCTACCCTGCCAATTCCCTCCCCTATCCCACTGGGGTGGGTGAGCGAGCGGCTGCGTGGGGTTGAGCTGCCTATTGGGGTTAACATCTAACACCAGAGTTAGTGAAACCATGACAACAGTAGCACTGAATAGGACCAGCATTGTTAATGGTTTTTTAAAAAAAAAAACAGCAAAAAAACTCCCACAGAAGTATTTGATTTTTAAGAATATAGTCATGCATTTAAAGTAGAAAAGTTGTACTATACTGCCAAGTTCAAAATTAAATAATTGGTATGATTATATATCCAGGGAATTGTGTTACTAGGGCTGTTGACATGAAATGGTCAGAGTTTATATTTCTGTTTATTTTCTATGACAGAAGCAAGATCTCACATACAGAAACCTTTTCTTTGTGTCACCACTATCGTAGGACGGAGAGAGAGAATCAAAACCTAGAGTGCAGAGAAACCTCTGATTGTCTTAATGCTTATCTAGAAATGCCAAAACTAGAGACGTGACTCAATTCTAGGAGGAATTGCTTGTCACTGGAAAAGAGTTGAAACTTGCCATAAAAGTTAGTTTATTAGACAAATAACTTCTTGGGACTGAAACTTTCTCATCTACAGGGAAGCTCTTATCTTGTTTTAAGAATATAAAGGGTTCATTAGGCAATGGTATGTAACAGAAGACAGTGCTTAGCAGACTGGCAACCTACCCTGTACTCTTGTAAAGAAAGAGCTTTCCACAATCAGGGCTTCCTTTGAGTTATTAAAGATGTTACTCAATGGATAAATGTGGAGATATTTGTGTTCTGTTGTATCTTTCCCTTAACAACTGTAGCCTGTGCAGTCTCTTGTGGAAAGACATTTTAAACAATGTGGAGGTTCATCACATTTTCATCCCAGCAGTTTTATTAAAAAATTTATGGGAGCTTGTCTGCAAGGGGGTATTAGCACACAGCATTCACGGCTGTGATTTACAGCACTTGCTACTTGATACTACTTCCACATGTTGGCACTTATAATGAGTGTTAATTGCTCACAGGCTTACTTAGCTTTTAGTTTCCCTGCCCTGGGTGTACAAGCCAGCAGATGAAGGCAGACATCTCTGTCTACACTATCTCCAAAACAGAAGTGCAAGGGAATAGAGACGCTCAAGTTGAAAGGCTCATCTCTGGATCATAGAATGGTTCAGGTTGGAAGAGATCTTGAAGATCATCGAGTTCCAACCCCCTGTCTATGGGCAGGAATACCTCCCACTAGACCATGTTGCTCAAAGCCCCATTCAGCCTGGCCTTGAACACCTCCAGGGATGGGGCAGCCACAGCTTCTCTGGATGCAATGGTCTGGTTTGTGGGATTATATATATTTTTTAATGCTACAGATTAGTAAACTATGCTTAATCTAGACACGAGCTAATTCCCTGTGGCTTTAGTACTCTAGGTGTCCATTGCTCAGATGCGTTCTTTAATTCATATTATGACATGTATCTGCTTTCAGTATACATTCAGAGTATTCAGGCTAGGAACTAATAATGGTTTAGCAACAGGAACCATAAACTCAGAATGTAAACTAGTTGAAATTAACTTCAGATAAACCTTAAAAGAGTTGTCATGGTCATATTTGGAGATGTAAACTAAACAACCCTTTGTCTTTTCTCTTTAGTAGGGGTTGTTTTAGAAAATCAGTAAAGCAGTTGTATGAACAGTAAACCATTAAAAACACTACTTTCTCTACTAGTGATCTTAGTAAGAAAGATGGATATTTTTCTTTTTATCATGACCCAATTACAGTATTTTCCACAGTAAGCATAAAAGAAAGGAGCTATACAAAGACTTACTTAATTACATACAGACTTTTACATTTTTATTAGGCCAGAATTACCTCAAAATATAAACTATTATTTCTGTTATGTCTCTATAAAGGGAAAATTCAATATAGTACTAAAGGTTAGGCAGTAAGAGGACAGCATTAAACAGCTCTAAAGCAAAAGCTGCATCTTTTACGTGTCTTTGGAGATAGTTCATGGAAGTGAGGTGTTTGTTTCTTGATTCAGCTGCATTTCACATGTGCCTTTTGGAAGATGCATTTAAAGAGGTGAGTCCATTGGCTTTAGAGGAGGAAATAAAGCACAAGTGATTCCCATTTTGATTCTTATAACAGGCCAATAATTGAAGCATGACAGTCTGTGTGCTTTGTTTCATTGGCAAAGATGTTATAGAGTCCCGAGTCAGCAGTATCTGTGTTAATGTAGAAATAGGGGTTATACAGCTTTACACTGAAGGCTTGACAACTCAAAAAAGATCAGATCAATCTTTCCTGGGCCCCAGCACACACTGGGAATTGAAGTGATTCCCCAGCACTGGGAATAGAAGTGATCATTGTGATCGTTCTTGAAGAGCTACAACTCCTTTTGCCACTGGCAAGTACCTTCAAAGATGCTGCTAAGCCAGGAAGGATGGTTTTCTTGCAAAACAGATGTATATTACCTCACAAGGGGCCATACTGTTCCCAGAAATTATGCAGATGTATGCAGAGAGAGAATGGAATCAACTTTCTCTCTTCATCTAGAGCCTGTGAAGCTTACATAAGGACATTGCAGAATTGCAGCCTTTGGACTTGGTGGAGCACAGGGATTTCTCCCTCGCTACATTTCTAGGAGTTTGAGACTGCCCCAAAAGGGAAGTGGGAGAAGAAGAATGCTTCTTCTAAGCCATCTGTGTCAACTTGAAATATGTAGAGGAGAGAACATAGGTGACGCACTTCAGAGATCAATTACCCAAGCAGCATTCAAGTGACTTGGCTTTATGGCTAAATACAATTAAGAAGGTACCTTATATGCAAATTATCAAAACACACTTGATTTACTCATTTGCCCTTGAGGCATTACTGAGAAAAACCCTAAGTTAATAGTAATTACCTCTAGAAACAAACTAAGAAATGTCTCAACTTACTCCCAAGGGCAAATTCCCTGCATCAGTTTCTGAACTGTGAAGCCTTTAAGCTTAGTCATTAACACACAATTTAGATATTGATTATGAACACTTTAATTCTGGTCATAGAGTTGCTCATAAAAATCTGCCCATGAAGTCCCGCACTTGCTTCTGAAATTGAGATGTTCTGGACCTCCCTATGCAAACATAGGAATAACCTTTTGTTGTACTTTTAATTAATTTCTTTAAAAACTGTCTGCTTGTACTTTAAACTCAGACACAACAAAATCTTTCAAAAGTCATTAAAAGAAACTTAGTTCCTATCCAGACATTATGTAAAATAAAATCCTAATGCGGAATAATAAGGTCTGGCATTCATGTTGTGTTTTGGAGATACTAATGCTGCAATTTAAAAAATTTTCTTTTTCTGTAAAGGACTTGTTCTTAACTAGACTGTTACCAGTTCTGTTCTTCATTCAGGATTATTTTGATGTAGCAATAAATAGCTGCCAAAATATTGGAATCAATTTTGGCTTTTGCTGATTTGTTGCATTCATTCTTTTCTCTGCAAAATATAGTGCATTTGTCCATTCATAGAATTAACTTTCAATCGTTAAGAAAATATGTAAATGAGGTGACAATCATTTTTCATTAATCAGAACTGAAATGAATTTCCTTATGGTTGGCAAGAATTATGAGATACTCTTCTCTAGTACTAACTGTACTAGTATTATAGGATAGTAGAAGGAAAGATACCCAGTTAAGGTTTTATTGTCTACTAAAAGAAAGGCTTAGTTAAGAATGTTGATTTTATTCTGTTTTATATGGCTAAATCACCCAAGTAATTGGATCAATTCTTATGTTTTAATACACAAATGACAATCAGAGGCAAAAGAACAGCACAGAGTTTATTTATCTAAGGAAGAATAACTGAAATGAATGTATTGCCTTTGATTCAAAGTTTTGGACAGTTTTGACTGATTGCCATTGATTAGTTTGGCATGCTATTATGTGATGGGAGAGTACATAACATAGTGGGTTAGGTGGGAGCCAGGCATTACTGATGCCAGCCTCCTGATGCAGAAGACACGTGCATTGCAGTGTAGTCACTCAAGATCTGTTAAGCATTCCTCGGCTATGCGTGGTGAAAACTCATCTACTGATCATCTGCTTGCTAACTTAACGAAGGATAAAAGTAACTTGCTCTTATCAAGACAGAAGCAGAACTATATTTTGTAGGGCTGCTCTATTGCCACTCAGATTTTTGTCTGCACCACATCAAGATTAACTCAATTTATATACTATTGTTTGAGTTGATTATGTTACATGAATTAAGTAGCTTTTTTTGCCACATCAGATTTCTGATTGTAGAGTTCAACACTCAAAGAAGTATACACATATTTTTAGCATCTACTAATGAAACTAATTATTAGCATCTACCCTGAAGCACACCAGTGAACGCAAATACCATTTAGCTTTGTAGTTCTCATACTTAATATTCATAGAGGTTTAGAGAAGGTATTTTTTATTTGTGCTTATGACCAGAAGGGAGCATTAGATCATCTACTCTGACCTTGTGTATGATATCTGCCTATGATATCTGCCATTGAAGTTCAGCCAGTTGATGCCAACAGCTTATTTTATAAAAAGACATTTGGTCTTGTACTGAAGATTAACAGTTAGACTCTGTCTCTTTCCCTCAGTTGGAATCAGTGCCCAAACAGCCTTCTTTTTAAAAATGCATGTCCTCTTTCTACCCTGACTGTGTCTGGCTTCTAGTTATTATGGTTTATTAAAACCTTTCTTTGCTGAGATAGAAAGACATTTAATGCCAGGTACTTGCTCCTCAAGGAAATACTTATGCATTGTGTCAAGTCACCTTTCAATCTTCTTTTTGACATCCTAAACAGATTAAGTTTGTAAGTCTCTTCCTCTAAGGCATTTTCTCATCACTTAGTAATTTTTAGTTCTTTTCTCTGCCTCTTCTAATTTGCTAAATGTGAACTGCAGTAGAATATGTAGTATTTTGTCACTGCAGTCAGTGACATCACTGAGAGACTAAGTCCCCACTTCTTTGTTTACAGCCAAGGATCAGACCACACTGAGGTTACTGTGAACTGGTTTTCTCCTGTAAATCCTTTTCAGGATTCCCCTGTCCATGACCAAGGACCGCAATTCTTCTTTATAGATGTATAAAACATTATTTTCTTGAATATCTTCAGCCTGATATGTGTTCTAAGTGATCCAACAAGACTTTTTTTTTTTATCATCACCAGAATCCAGGTTTTGTTAGCAGCGTGTCTAAGGACTTTTTTTTTCTAGGTATAGAAATAATTTTCTAGTAATAAAAATGTTTAATAGTAGCATTCAGCTGCTCTCTGCAGAGCCCCGCTAGAAGCATCCGGATTTGATGATTCTTTATTAACAAATATTCTGATACGTCAAGTAGTTGTTCTAGATCTACTTTATTGAAGCTACGTAATGTTAATTTGTTAAAACACATGCTGTTGTATGTAGAAAACCTGTCAAAAGACTGGGTTTATTAGATTTACCTTTATTCACCAAAACTGTAATCTCATCAAAAGCTGGATATAGTCTATGTGGATATATTATATCCCAAATAATTCAAAAACCCCAAAGATTTTGATGAATTTTGAAACAGCTGTCATTGCCACCTGCCTCAATTTCACTAGGACGTTTACGATTTTATGGTTGTCATCCCAATTTTTTTTCATGTGGAGTTTGGGATGAAAATTGCCTATTCTTTTTTCTTTCTTCATACTCTCATCTACAGTTTCTGAGTATAGTAAAAACACACAATGTTGCATTGTGTCTCTTGTATTATGCTATGTGTTGCAATATTTAACACAGAGAATTTCAACAGCCAGAAGTAAATAAAAGAAACTTACGAACAAAACCAATGTGCAAGTGTAGCATGTGTGCACCTGTATCACAACAGTTTTTAGTCAAGCATCTATTTAAGAAGTAGCTAGACAGATTTAGAAAGTAGCTGGCTGTACTTCCATATCTGTTGCATTTTTAATGTTAACTATTCAAATAAAACTATACCAAGAGAATATTGTGTTTGCAAATTGAAACAAGCACACAAGTAGGGAAATACCAACAGAAAAACCTTATGCATACCATTGTTTCCAAAAGTCTGCCACATTTAGGGTTAGACTGTGCAGCAAGAAATTGTATAGGAAGTCTGTAGTAAAGCCACCTTGCACCACCAGCATCCCAGTTTGGCCCAAATTCTGCTCAAACATCACATAAGGAAAGAAGCAGCAAAATCACACTGTACGACGCAAGGGTTAATCAAGAGATGCATTTACATAGGTGGTAATAGGTTCACAGCTCAAATATGTTGCCCTGCCAACGTGTTAGTTTTGAGTAATGAGGTACCTCATAATGTCTCAAAAGAAGCAAAGGTAACAACAGTCTCAGGAAAAACTGTCTGTGTCACCAGTGAGCTAAGTCCTTGCACTGCTCCATGTACCTGCTCTGGTGAGCTTAGGCTATGCCACGGCTGGTGGACAACCCTACAAGTATTTGCTCCACATGAAGAATTGGTGGAAGGCATTGTTACTCATACAGCATTGGGAAAAAACCAACCAAGCAAAACCCCCCCAAAAAAGCAACCAACCAAAAAAAAAAAAAAACAAAAAAAAAACCAAACAGAATCACCTGGTCAAATAAGGTGGCCAAGGAGGAACTGATAAATAGCTGATCTTGTAACAATGTGTTACTTCTCTTGAAAGTAGTGCTAACACAAAATAGACTGAGTTACTTCCACCACCAGTCCTGTAGCAAGTAGGAGTGGATGAACTGTTAACAGTAGATGTGCCAAAGACCTTGATTTGGCAGAAGAAATGAGTTCTGCATAGCATGCAAGCCTGATGTGGTAGGCTGGTGGAGATAAAGCAGTGAAAATGGTACTGCCTAGGACCTGAGGTACACCACCATCAGAATGCAAACTCCCCTACACATTAGATCAAACTGTGTCAACTACAGCTTTGCATGTTGGTAACAGGCCTGGAGTTAATCTGAGTGTTGTGTAGCTGTTAACAGTAAAGTTACACTAGGTGGCATAGTGAGTCACTCTATTTGCACGTCAAAGTGTAACAGAAAGCCAGAATAGCAACTCACCCTCACTGTAAGTTTTAATAACCAACCTCCTTTAACAAAGGAGTGGGTGAAGTGTCTCTGCAGTTGGCTGACCTTACTGGGGAGGATGTTACTAGTCATCTGATATACAACACCTATGACAGAAAAAAATAACTGGGAAAAATGAAAAAAGACTATCATAATTCTGCTGTAATGAAAGTCTGTTCAAGCATTTGTGGACACCACATTACCCATTATTAGCAACCTAACTGAAGGTCAAGAACGTATTTGCAGGGACCATAAAAGTTTGCCATTTTCCTGATCCCTTAAAATTTCCTAAGCCAGCTAAACAGACTTTGCTTTCTGAAAACAAGTCATCAACAACCAGACACCAAATCTAGACACAGCAAACAGGAGTTGAAAAGAGAAAAAAAGTAAGTGAAGAAAAATGAGAGCATAGTACAAATATTGGGTAGGTGGAAGGATTTTCCAGAACATATTTCTCTTAAGTAACTCTGCTGTTTTCTGTTATTGCCTGATACCATATTCTATGACTATTGTGTTAGAGGGTTATAACTGTAGCAGTTACCTCGCAGTTAAATAGAAACAGGTGATCTCACTATTGGAGGCTTAACTGCCATCAGCCTGAAATTGTTTTCCCAGACTCCTAGGAGATTCTCAGTAAAGCCTACAGGATTAAGATTCTTACATCCCACGGAACTGCCATAAGGACAGGACATTTATTTCTACAGGTTCCACAAGAAGCTCCATATAATTTCTTTCAACTTAAAGATTAAATTTTTAAATTTTAAAGGTGCTGCAGTTCAAATTTTCAGATATTATTCTTTGTTTCAGTAATAACAAGCATAGAAATCTGAGCAAAATATGCAGGCACGCTTGTCTTAAAGGTTAGTTATCTATAGCAATGGAGGGAAGATAGATAAGCAAACAGTACCGTGTCCTCCTTAACCTGCACCATTCAGGTGTGACACCATCACAACCACACTCTTCAGTTTAATGCCAGCATTATAATGAGGGGGTTCAAGAATGAATGGTTTGAGACTGACGGACCCAAAAGTAGAATAATGTGCAATATGCCTGTCACTGATATTATGTCAGCAAAATTAAATTGGAAAACGTAATTAATCTAGCATCCCAACTAAATTTGTGTGGATAATTTTAATTTACACCTGTCCAAAGGCAACGTAACAGCCTACTAAAAAGGGATGGTAAAGGATTTGCCCTTTGCATTGCTTTAAAGGTCTTTGCAAGGCGCTGTCAGTGGAGGATTAGGTACACAGATTTACTTAAGTATCCTTTTGGGATGCTGGTAATTCATCTGTGAAAGGTCTGATGCATCAAAAGATTTGTGAAGAGCAAATGTTTCTGAGTGAGTGTAGTCCAGATCATCAGAAATGTGTACCTGAAATTTAGTGAACATGCTACAGCACGGTAATCAACTTGCATTGTCTGCAATCTAAAGACAAGACTGGGATGAGACCTTGTAATTTAAAAATTTAAAATGTTTAAAAATTTAAGTGCCTTTCATTAGGAGTAAAATGAGCACCAAGTAAGTATGTCAACTCCTTACACAGTTAAGGACAAAATAGTTGTTTTAGATGGACAGAAATGAATACATATGGTGTTTCACATGTATCCACTATGATAGTGGCAGGCTGTAGTAAATTGTGACTTTTGTAATTTTTTTATTATATTTTACCTACACACTCCCAGTCCTACCGAGGGAAGGTTTCCTAATTCATCTGCCAGTGTATGGAGGTTATTTCTTCCAATGTTTAACTTTGTAAGGGAGTGTGGTTTTGTTGCCTGTTGGGAAAAGACTTCAAGTTCACTGCAATTAACTTTCAGATCCCTTATGTGTTGTAACTTTCCTATTTCATCTGGAACAGAAACCAGTATATAATTATTGATAGTTAAAACTTTAAAAAGCAAGTCAAATAAATATTTTGAAAGAAAACCAGTGTAGGTAAGAGTATGAGAGTTAGGTTGGGTATATCTGATAATCACTAGAACAATCTTTTCCAAGCTTTTTATCAGGAAGGTATCTTCTACCCATGCTACAGAGCAGAGGTAAAGAAAAGCAAATGCTCCTTTCCATTCAAGCAGAACATGGAGCCGAAATATTTAGTTTATAAGAAAAACCTCACTAATGATTTAGGGTGAGGCCTTCTCTGAACTGAATTCTAAGGCTGACCCATTTTATCTATTTATGGTGGGACTCCATCTAACCCTGGCAGAAGCAGTTGAAGTTCAACTGCTGAATAATGTGGTTGAGGCTCTGAAATTAATTTAAAGCCCCTTGCTTTACTGTGGGCTTGCACCCAGTTTGGATGTAAGGCAGGTTTGGTGTGAAGTGTGTGTTCAGGCCTGTGCTTAGAAATACAGTGCAATGTGTTCAATGCAGCTATAGTTTGGTAGTTTTACCCTATATCTTCTCCTTCATCGTTATTTTTGTTCTCATCTCCTTTTTTATGTTATATTTTTTGTTCATAACGATAAACTGGTAAGCTCTTCTGAAAGTTAATCCCTTGTTAGCTTTGTAGCTTCTATGCTAATCTCTTGTTAGCTTTGCTGCTTCTACTCCTGCAGCTGATTTGCATTCCCTAATCCAGAGCTGAATCTCTTTGCTCCGAGTACTTACTTTTGTATGGATATGTATTTTTTAAATAATTAGCTGAAGGATCCTCCCCATAGAACTTAACAAAGATTGAAGACATTTTATATAAGCTGATGTTTAAATGGCTTTCAAGCCAAATATGACTTCTTTTTTTTTTGATTTATCTTTTCATCTGGGAACAGACAAACCACATGTTTATAATTTTTAAAACTAATGCTCAGCTCTAACTGTAGCATAATATTTTTGAAAAGCTTGCTTTAGTGCTTGCAAAAGGATTGCAGCAAAGTTACGGGCCATCCTCTGTCTGATTTTTGCAACTCTAGACACAAAACTCTAAGGTTCCTTTCCCTGGGATCCTTGGGAGGCAAAGATCTGCTACCTTCATTGTAGTTTAGCCATTCATGCACCCAGAAAAAGGGATGTGACCACTGCAAGCGTCGACTCAGATTATGTGGTTTGCAAACAGGCATTTACAAGCTAAAACAGCTCTACCTTATGTGGCTACCAGTTGTGCCCAAAGGTGCCCAGGATTTCCATCTCCTAACTTTCCCTCCCCAGTGACAGTGACAATTGGATATCTGTTATATTAGGAACATTGCAAAGACTATATCAATCTTAGAAGTCACATAAAATCCATTTTTTCAAATGTCTATTTTGTTTCTGAGAATTCTGGCAGCATAACTCCCAGTGAGCAGTAGTAGATGACTAGGGGAAGAGTATAAAAGTGGAGTACAAATGGTATTTCTGGTTTCTTTAAGATTGATCTACTCTTAATTTCAGTTAAAACCTTTTAACTTTCAGCTGAAACTTTTAAAGCTCCATTCTGTCCTTTTAGAGCACCCCTTCAGTACTGTACTTTTCATTTCTAGTTTAGCACAGACTCCACAATGGTCAGAGAACCCACCTGTTGTAAAGCTGTTGTAACCAAATATAAGAAATGTCCCTTATTCCATAGTTCTCAGATTTACCAATTTTGAACATAACATTGGGGCTTAGTCACATTTAATTTCTAACAAGAACTATTAAACTATTCTCATTTATAAATTTATGTAATGAATGATTCTAAGCTATGTATTACATCAGATCATTGCAGATATTGTCAGTGATTTCAGGGGAGCTGCCAAGTCACAGAAATTTTGTTCCCTAGGAAGTGGGAGGTCTAAACGGCGAGACTGCTCTATCACCATGTGCCCAGTGCAAGGTCAGATATTCCATAACACCTTCTCAAGGTTTGAAAGTCCAACTGGAAGCCACAATCACAGGGAACTAATTAGGGAGTCCCTTTCAAGAGAAACTATTAGCTCAAGTTTCCTTGCACTGCAGCAGAACAGTGCTTCTGTTGGTGGAATATTTGGCAGGCTACTTGAAGGAAATAACAACTTAAGTCATGACCTAACATGAAGTTTATTATGTTCAAGTGCTAGGTGGACTAGTACACAGAAAAGCTGGCCAGCATTCCCTTTGATGCCCATTACTTCATGAAATGATAACAGTATGGGTAGTGCTGTCAGATTGACATGAGGTTTGTTATTATGTTTCTTTCTTTTGTTTCCCCAGGATGCTTCAGGTTGCCTGGGTATTTATCTCATTTATATATATATTTTATGGCAAATAATCATTCCTGAAATGTCCATTTTTAGCTGGGGTTGCAAACAGCCATATGGCTTGCCCTGTCAAATGTAAACTGGCAGCTGCAATTAGGCAAGGGCAGTAACAGAGCGGTGGAGGCAGAGGTTGTGCCTTATAACACTCCCAAATTGTGACTCTTCACAAATTAAACTGTAAGTGGTACTAGCAGAAACACTGTTGTTCTCTAAGGAATATAACAGTCTGAACAAAGCCTTCTTCCATTACACTTATCTAGAGAGAAGAAATGCCTCCTTCCATACAACTACAGCAAAGACACTCATACAAACATTCAATTTCGCCCTCACTGACACAAGTCCTGAATATAATTTATCAATTTACTATGTTCATGTTATGGGTTTGGGGTATTTTTTTTGGACTTTGTTGTATTGACTGCAGAGTGGACATGTATGTGGATGTGGCATTCAGATGTTTTACACTTGCAGTGTAGATATGTTCTTTCCATACAATGCTGACTTGACTCTCACAAGTGTTTTGTTCAAAGAAAAATGACCAAAAATGTTAATAAATATTAACACACCTCATGATACTGGAGGTAGTAACTGTATAGTAACACAGAGAGCAGATCAGTTTATTGGATTATCCATAAATTACGCTTTTTATATTTCCATGTGTACTAGAAAATATATTACTGAGGGAGAATATAATTTGTAGTGATTAGATTAATTAGACTGCTGGGATTCATTTTTCAAGAGGTTCTATCCTTTTCGTGCTTATATAACCCTAAATTGTGACTAAGCCATCATATTAATACAGAGCTGAAGAGCACTCGCATTTCATATTTTTTGAATACTCCCTAATTGGGAGAGGTGATTCAATCTGAGATTCCCATTAAAGTGTTTAGTAAAGAGTGTAATTTTTTTTCATTTGCCATGATAATGATAACACACGCATGACATGACAGTTTCCTTAAGTTCAGCCAAGGAATGAATAGTTAGCTGTTTGTCTAAAAATGGAGTCTAAGTCCTCACTTATGTAGCAAAAGATTATTGCAACACTCTTCTGCAGTGCTGTATTTTTGCTGATTAATCTGTTTCACAGTGTATGGTGATACACTCATCTGCTGACATAAGATTCATTGCCCATCTTCTAATTAAATTTTTAAAGAATGATGGAAGACACTCCATCAATGATTGGGATAATACTGATTATATTTTAATAATTTCAATCCACTTCTAAAACCTTAGATTTTAGAAGCTGATTTGAAGCCTACAAACACTTAAAGTGTTACGTCTTTTTGGGGTTTTAATCCCAGCACAGCTTTTCTGCACAGTTAGCATTTTCTTTTTACACTCTTTTTCGATGTTAAATATGCAAATCATATACAAATTAATATAGAGACAGAAATAAAGAATATAATTATTTTGGTACTAGGCATATGTTCCCAGGCATAATTGTTTCATTCAAATAATTTTATCTCTTGATATCAATTAAACAATCATCATAGTGTCAATGGTAAGCCTGGAACACATTGAACACATTACTTTTATCTGAGCTAATTTTTATCACAAATAGAGATCTCAAAAACTTAAGCATATTGATTCTGTAGGACTGGTGATTACACCCAAAACCCAGCAAGTCTTTCTATTGACCCAGTTTTGGAAAACAAAGGACAAGAAGTTGTTCATTATTGCAGTTCTCTTTGCTCTAGATCATCTGAACGAAATTTGTTTCATCACAGATTCTGTCCTTCAGATTCTACCTATACCACAATAAATTCCAATTGCTTGGCAAGAAACTTTGTTATTGAACAAATATAGCCAAGAAGTTCTGTAGACTGAGGCCAAATTTTTAGGAAATTATGACTACATTCTGAGTGAAACAATATAAGAATGACATCTCTTGCTTAATCAACCATTTTTACATATTTCTGATTACATTTGTATCAAGAATAATTTGTTTTGACATAATATTTCAGATAGTTTATACAAATAAAATAAAGCAAGTAATTTTACTTTCCATAAACATCCTTGAGCTGAAAGACATCCTTTCAGCTTCTTTACTGTTGACTTTTTCTTAAAAAGCTGCAGATTTTTTCGGTGTTTGAAGGTTAAGAGCTTTCAAAATAAAATTTAAAGTATCGATTACTGAAACAAAACAAAACTCAAGGTAACCCATTGTATTAAAACAACACACAGATTATAAATGCAAAGAGTACTCATAAATATGCTTTCAGTTATCTGAAAGAGGCCACTGAATTTCATTTAGTCACTCCTGAAACAAGTTGTATCTTTGGACTATAATATATCCATAAGAACGGCATTCAATCTTGATTTCAAGTGATAGAGAACATCTAGAGAAGTCTTTCAAACAGAACACTGCTAATATTGTTGACATTTTGCACCTTACTTTGAATGAATCTAACTTCAGTTCATAATTACTGATTCTTGCTAATGTCATTTTCATGTATGTTGAAGATTTATTGTCAGATGTCTCTGTCTACACATACACCTGTGGACCGTAATCATGTTATGCTGTACTCTTCTTTGGAATTAAATAGTTTGAACTTCCTCAGTCTTTATCATAAAATAAGCTAGAGCTCACATTAATCTCATGAATAATTAGCCTTTATATATTATTCTGGTTATAACTGCATTTCATGAAGTGTAGGTACTATATGTAGATATAATGTTCCAATTTCAGTCTCACTAGTTGCTATAGAAGAGCAGTAATGCTATTCTAATTCAATTTTATACCTCTTTGCTTATGCATGGAAGAATTGTTAGAGAACCACCACATGGCTACTTCATGGCAACAAGAGGTCATATTATATAAATTACTAACATAATTCATAGGTCACATGTAATTGCTGTTTTCTATCCTGTAACGGTTCTCTAAATTTGTTCTCATGTTTTGGCTTTAATTTACTGTTATTAGAACATGTTACCCAAGTTTAATAAAGAATGAAGAATGAAGCTTCAAAAGGAGAAGGATTTCCTCCCAGCTTGTGAAGCTGATTCTATTAGTGGCAGCAGCTGTAACGAAGCTCACAAAAGTAACAGCCTATTAAATACCATACCTGGCAGACTGTTCTTAATCATGCAAACATTAGAACTCTGCTTTGGCAATGGTCTTATCATAACAGAACCAGGTATTAGGTCACTGCACCACAGATAACAGCTGAATCGCTATGTAGGATGTTTGCGTGGTGTTTATAATACGCTGTTCAAGACGGATGGTTGTAAGAAGTCAGAGAGCACATTCAAGCTGGATGGGGAAAGGGTGAGGTGCGAGATTGTCTTTACCAGCTAAGTGTGAGAGAGATGATGTGTGACTGGCAACAGTGGTTCCTGAAGCTCTCAATACACACAGTTTATGGATGTATGTTAATCGTCATGTTAGGGAGGGCAGCACTGATTAATCTTACCAAGTTTACCAGATGCAAGTTGGCAGTTCTTAGGGTTACTATCAGTTTTATTCTTTAAGATATCATCCCAACCTAAATTAGGGTAACAGAAGGATGTAGTGAACAAGTTGTCCATTAGTACCATGTCTTCACAGGCTAACAGGGGAAGCAGGCTTCAGATACAGTATATGAAATACATGTAAATGAAATGTGAAAAATGTATTAATATGAAGGGGAGAAGAATGCCTGGTGATAGCTTGAAAGACTTGTTCAGTGGAGAAAAACTCTTTTTCTTAGTACGAGTATTAAACAGCTTGAAGCCCTCAAAGAATGCTGAAATAATTTCAGAATGATGAAAATGAAGCGCTACTGGGAGAAGGAGAAATAGAGTGTGTAAACTGAGCTGCCATCCCAACAGCACCATCTAATAGTCTTCCCACTCGGAGAATCTCTCCTAAAGACTTTCAAGAGGGTGACTAAGACCCGTCTCCAGTGGAACTGATGAGTTTTTTAGGAAGTAAATAGGTAGCAGCAAAAATATCTCCCATAACATTAAATACAAAGTAGGAGACATACCAGTAGTTTGAATTATGTGACCTTTCAGGAACACTAGTATTAAAAGTAATAATAGCTAGAAGCCTAGGAAATTCCATGTCATTTTCTATCCACAGGAAGTTAGAATTGCTTTCTCAGAGGATTAAATATCCATAGGGATGCAAACGAAGTCATTAAGAAAATTATAATATTTTACTCTGATTATTATAGGCCATTAAAATGTTTCCATTACCTTCGCTAAATATCAGATGTTTAAAATTATCCTCATATGCTTGATGAATATAATAATTTACATATTTATGTTGTTGCTTACTTTATTAAGTAAAATATTTAAGATAGTTAAACTTACAAAATCCTTTTCGTCTGAAAATGTCATATACAAAAAGCTTCAATACGCATGTCTATTTTTGTTATGATGGAGGGATGCACCTTACCGTAAGTTACCATGTTTTCTTTTCACCTCGATAGGATAGGACCATTTGATTTTGCTAGATCACAGGGAGAGCTATTGAAAGCCGATACTTATGGCTTTAACTAAACTTATTGTTTTGGTTAAAACAATAAACAGCACAGAGCAGAATCCTGCTTCCTCTTTGAAGATTTTTATTTTTCCTAGGATCTTAAAGAGGCTTATACATTGCCTATCCATCCATGGTCTAGCCATCTCTCAAATCGAGTCTAGGGCCCTTAATCATATTTTCACTCATCGCATACTCTCTAGAGAAAATTTGACCTTTTATGCTCATACAAAAAACTCTGAAAGTGATGAGCACTAAAAAGGGGCAATTAAAATTTTGTGCGCCATCAGCGTTCACCTAAGAGCATGCTTAGGTGATTGTACATTAATTCTCCCTTAACATCATTCCTTAAAAGATTATTTATAACTGAAATGTTGCTATTGCAGCTGACTAACTTTGTAATGGCTTATTTAAAGAGACTAAACACTTATTTTTTAATTTCATCTGATATTCACCTTTACCAATTAAAAATTGTTTTGACTATCCACAACAATGTAAGCAGTATTCAGTGTTCCTTAAATTACATTCTTTTGACTAATTAAACATTAATTTGTTCTTCCATGAAAAGTACACAATCTGAACTGGTATTTAACAGAAATATTTAGTATCTTTGAGTAAAACAGCATTTCAATACTCCATTGCAATTATTATTGGAAGAGATTAAACCTTATTTTGCGCAATAAAAAGACTCATTATTGATGAGGAAATGATGTACATTTGTCTTAACTTTCCTAGAGAAGAAATAACCAGCATTCTCAAAGGTGTAATTTTTATTTAAACCTTTCCACAGGGAGACATGTAAAAGAGATTGTTACTGAAATAACCACCTGTGCTGCTTGGCTTAGGGTTTTTTTCATACACCTTTCTTCTCATTTGTTAATGAAATATTCATGCCTAAGACTAGTAAGTATTTCACAAGTCCTTGATTTTAATGATCCTCAAAACATACTAAAAAATTACCTCTGAGCTTTGTGTGTTGCACCACATCCCTAAAATAGTAGTCACCACGACAGTTATCAAGACAGTCATTAAGACTGGGACTATAACTTTTCAATACTATAAATTTTTAGTTTTGTGTGCTTTGTCCCTCCATATGTTCCTGTCTTCCTCGTAGGCCCTATATCGACTACAGATTTACTATTTGTACCTCCAGAAATCAAAAGCCAGGCTTTGTAGGGCAAGAGAAAGCTCCTGTTGTAGGCAGCCATTAGGAAATGCAAGGTTCAGGGTTCTCTGGGAAGTAATTGTTGTGACTGTACTTCAAAATGCAGACCATTTTCCATTCTTTCACCCAAAGTATTAAATTTATCAATTATTTTTCCATGAATTGTGTTAATTTGTCCCGACTTCTTCCAACCAGCAGTTTAATGTTTACTCCAAAATAAGCTACCTATATTGTCAATGAAAATAAGTACTCTAAAAGTGACATGAATCCACCCTATACTCCTGGCAGGGTTCACTTTAACATTCACATCATGCCTATTGGTGTTCAAGAAGCATTTGGACAGTGCTTTTAGATATGTGGTTTAACTTTTAGGTTGCTCTGTGCGGAGTCAGGAATTGGACTCGGTGATACTCATGGGTCTCTTCCAACTCAGGATACTCTTTGATTCATATCAAACATGTACTTTGGCCTTCATTCTGGTGTGAGCTATTAAAATGCATGAGTAATTTCACATCCTTTTTTATAAAGTGACAAACTTTGAGTTTTCACACAAAACAGCATTGCATGAATCATGGTGACACTCTTTTAAAAGCTACAGGTGGCATAGTTTTTAAGTTTTATTTTGCTACTATTTGCCAACAATGGAAAATTTAAAAAATCTTTTTAGCCCAGATGTTCATGAGCAAGAACGGGACAGCTGATCCACAAATCAAGTATATAAGCTTCTATATATATCCTTCTAGCCTATTAAAGCTATTGAATATGCAAACTTCTTAAAGACAAAATAAAACAGAAGTTTTAAGTTAACTGGAAAATTCTATGAATTTGCAGTTATTACAGAGTAGTTAAAAAACTATTCATTATTTGAAAATGATTTTGCTGTTCATTGGGGAACTGAAAAGTTTTTTTATAAGTTTTTTGGTTTTCACTTTCCTAACTCAAGTTTTTCACAATCAAATATTGTGGATGTGTGTCTGTAAATTTGCTTCAAGGTTAAAAATATTTCTACAGTATTATAGGTGATACAACACTGCTTGTAGATAAAGTAACTTCTAGAGTAAGATTAGCCAAAATCCTCTTAAACAACCAAACCAAGACAAGGTTTGTAACAAGGCTAAGAAACCAATCTAAATCCAAATCCACTCAAAATACAACTATGAAAACAAAGATCCGATTATACATTTATTCATAATCATAAATTCTTTTCCTAATTTAGTCTTTAAGTATACATTTGCAGAGAGAGAGGGAGGCACACTCCATTGATACTTTCTTGCCAGACAAAAGCTCTGTTTGCTTACAAATTTTTATTGCATGTACTGACTTACCAGCTCTATGTTTTATTTACCTGCCTGTCACATTTTTTTCGGTCTTTTCCATTCCCTTATAAAATGTTTCTTTTGGAGTCCCAAGAGATACTTCCACAGTGTTTCTTAGTACCTGACAGTTTAAACAATCCCGGGAAGTCTAAATGTCATCCCTGTTGCTTATACCCTCATCTCCCTATTCTACTGCTGTACTGTAACAGCCTGAGAGTTAACAAGGGTCAGGATCCCTAACCATAATTACTTCTGTTTTATCAGTATGGCTGCAAAATTAGACAAATAGCAATCTGAGCTTTGGTCTTGTCCTGAAATATAAGAACCCATGTTGCTGGTATAGACTTATATGCATCTGTGTACATATTGATATCTTTAAATACAGTATGTACTAAGAAAATTCTTGGTTAGGCTTAGATTGCTCTTTTAGTTTTCCTGAATATATGTATTACTCTAATCTGTATGCAAGTCTGTTTATCCAAGATAACATGCAATGCATTCATCATAATAATATGAAATTAAGTTATTAGCCAAGCAACAAGAAAGTTTGTAACCAAAAAAAAATTTAAATGTATGGTGTGTTGGTGTCAATGTAAATTATTTTGTTGTTCAATTCCATCTATTAGTTTTTTATATAATATTTCTTGGAATCTTAGTTGAAGTCAGTGAAATAGGACAATGACAGAAAAATTTACATCACTTGAATTGTATACATAAATAAGAGCTTCACTAAAATTAAATGTAATGAAAAATACCGAAGTGAAGATGGTATGAGGTTTTGTAGTCAATCTGGTTTCATAGCGCTTATCTTTTATATAAGGGGTATAAAGCATGCTAATAAAATTTATGTGCAACAGTGAACACAGCATGCTTTGCTATAAGTGCTACAGCTGTATTCCTGAGGAAAGGATCAGTGCCTTGTTCAGGAAGAAAAAATTGTGAAAAAATTGTTAGCATGGTTTCAATTTAAGAAGGCGTTTTCAGTATCACCAGCCTGAGACACTGTTGCCATTCTTGTTTTTTTTAGGGGAAAAAGCCCAAACAAACAAGCAAAAACACCCCAACAAACAACCAAACCAAAACTAAACCAAACCAAACAAAACAAGAAAAAAAGAAGGAATGTTATAGTCCACTTCTTAAAGTGGTAAGCTTGGATGGCTGACATGGAGCTATCTTCTTTACTCAGAGTAAATGAAGTCCAGAAGAGGAATCAGCAACTGCTACACTACTGCCAGCCATACGCCATGAGCGGATTTTTCCTAATGGCATGCATTAGGACCTGTGCAGTGCCAAAACCCAAGAGCCTCAGTATCTTGAAAAGCATATCTGTGAGAGGCAACAGTCCTATTAATGACAGCAACTGATTAATGGGAACTTCCCTCCTTGCTGGGAGCCAGCATCTCCCAGCAACTCTTTAAGTTTTGTTTTGCACTCTTGATCTTTAATAGGAGAAAGAAAAAAATATAACTCGGTACACTACCCTTCAGACCTGACCTGGGTGTCATGTGGCTCATTGGTTAGAGAGAGATCAATGGGGCATGAACGAAAAAGAGCTCTCTGAAGGCTGACGGCTGAAAGCCAGAAGAGAAGACACCTTTCCATTTGATTGTAGGAGTAAATCCATCTTTCAACATTAAAGTTTGAAGCTTCTGACCTGTGACTATTAAATGACCATATAAAAGTAGTAAAAGATTGTCCTTATGAAACCGTATTTGTCCAGAAGTTTGTAACCTTTTCTGTTGGAAGCAGCCCTTGCTACTGCCTTTGACACTTTGTCTGTATCCTAACTGACACATCACACCCATATCCTAAGGAATGGGATTATACTAACATGGATCACTTTCCAAGACTATTACCTCTACAGGTTTCAGATACAGGAATTAGAACAGAACCCTGAATTTCTTGCAGAAAGTTCTGACACGTTACTTCTTTTGATCCAAAATCACAATGAAATTCACCTTTTTTTTTCATATCCTTGAAATTTTGATTAAGAAACGTCAAAATATTTTAGCATCATTAGTTTTACAGGAACACTTAAGCATTCCCAGAGCGGAGATGTTTCATCATAGCTTAATGAAATGACCAAAATGCTTCATTTCAGGTAAGTTCAATATTAAATTGTACTTAACAGATGCAATTCATATTTCCATAAGCCTCATGTGATATTTATCTCAGAGAGCCAGGCTGCTGTCATAACTAAACATTCCAGTCATGACCTTGATAAAAGCCAACCCCACACTGCTGAACTAGTGTGTAGTTTTATAGGATGCAACGTTGTACTCCTGCAGAAAATGTTGGGGGCTTGTGGAATTTTTTTCCCATTAAAGAAAAAAAAGTACAACACAAATATGTTAAACAAAACTAATGGTGACTCGAAGAAGTAGCGGACAATACCTGATAGCCAGGGCAGTAACTTCTTTTTTTTGTATGGCTGGATATGGCTGTCTAACTTGTACAAGTCTTCTGTCAGGACTCGGTTTCCTGTAACGAAGGTCAGGTTTAAATTTAAGGGGATTACTTAAAAAGAAAAAAACACTGGCTTGAGTTCCACCTATAAGCCTTTGGATAATTATATTAAACTTTCTGGTTCTGTGAGAGCTGATTTTCCTCACTCATGAATACAAATTAAATAGCATGCAATGAATACTCTTATTACAAGAAAAGAAAAAGGTAACAAAGTAGGTACACAAGATAATAATAACTAATTCTTAAAGTGTTACTAAAATGCTTTTAAACAGTTCTTCTAGGGAACCGTTAGGCTACTGTTTTCCTTTCATGCAATAATCTTGACTTGCTCTTTCAAGTTTTTTAAGTCTGCCTGTACTGCAAGGTCTGATTTGAGCCGATCTGATCTGCTGGCTTGCCATGTTCATGTTAGCTGCTCCTTGTTTCGTTCTCCCCAGCCAAGCTCCACTGGACCCTTTGTCTCCAGAGCTACATGCTGGGCAGCTGCTTGCTCCATTACCTCTTTCCATTTGCGATTGTCTCCATTGCCTGCTCCTGCACTCATCCCATCTCTGCTCCCGTCTCTGAGCCTCATGCCACTTTTTTTTTTGCTCTGATAACCCACTCCAGCCAACTCCCACAGCTCTGCTCACTGGTTATCCTATCACCTCTTAGGAGGGCTCATGTAATACTAAGAAA
Organism: Tringa tobata; assembly: GCA_033628505.1. Classification (NCBI taxonomy): domain Eukaryota; kingdom Metazoa; phylum Chordata; class Aves; order Charadriiformes; family Scolopacidae; genus Tringa; species Tringa tobata. The sequence goes on along the minus strand of JAHREE010000278.1, from coordinate 3,411,139 downwards.
GAGCAGTCTTCCAGCTCATGGTAGGCTTTTAGACACTCTTGCAGGAAAGTTTAAATTCACAAGAAAAGCATAGATCACTTTTTTTCTCTCTTAAAACTTAAGAAGTCTTTTACCCAAAATTGTTGTCCCAGGGTCTTGCATTTGCATCCAAGTAGTGAAAACTGTTTTCTTCTAAGGTCAGGACACTCATCTCTGGTATACGTACACAGTTATTTGGGCCAGATATGCACATGCTATTACAAATACAAACTCTCTTTATAATTTTATGTCAGAAGTAACCCAACAGAGCTAATTCTCAAGAACGTTAACACAACAAATGTAAAACAATCAGATTACTCGTAATCCTTTCCATTAATCTCCCCTTCTACAGCACTGCATTTCTTTTCCAGGTTTACATTCTTTCGTCATTCCTTGAGGAAAGAAGGAAAGGATGGTTTACTTTCACTTATACCATCACAAAATATCATCTAAACATCCTGTGCCCTAAATAAAGATACTTTTGACTACTCTCTCAGTGCTGCAGTCTTCTATTTTATTATGTTGCTTTGACTACAAAATTCATAAAATTTTTGAGTGACGTAGCAAAATGTCTGAAGAAATGAATAGTCCTGTCTTTGGAGTCATAAGCACAGATGTGTGTAAATAACTAATGTAACATAAGGTGAGTACTTGGAATTCCAGAAATAAAAAAGATTAATAAATTAAGTATATGCTTATTAATTTAACACTACCTAGCCCACGCTCTGCTGTGTGTACTTTCATGGCAAAAAATATGCAATCACTGAAGACTGTACCATGAACAAGAGTATCAAATTAAAGCTGCATGCTTTATGCTCTGGGAGTTAAATTCAAATTAATTGTATTAGTGTATTACATTAATATAATTTTCTGCAAAGAAACTGTCTGTGTGATTACTGAAATCTGAAAGGTGTATGTGTGCAAACATGTAGAAAAGAAGGGTCTTTGGTGTTCATTTTTTTTACACAGTCTTGATTCATGACTGGACCTTGTGCTGCAGGTGCCTGTGGCAGGGAATTCGGAGCAGCAGGTGAAGCTGCTCAGCCCCAGAAATACCAACCACCCCACTGGGGGCCACCACGGCTTCTGGGGCCGCAGCTGTGGTACCACACACTGCCTCTCTGATATAGCTGACAGCAAGTCTCCATCATACATCGACTGCCCATGCGGCTATTTGTCTTGGTGCCCACCACAGGCCCAGCACCAAGGCCCTACCTCGACGACGACCGCGGGACGCGCCCCTTTCCCGCCTCTGCCTCCAAAATGGCGCCGAAGTCCCCTCAGAGAGCGGCAGAAAGAACTACACTTCCCAGCAGCCGCCGCGGCCCCGAGGGGGAGGGAGATGCGATTGGCCAAAGGCTGGGCCCAATCAGCGGGGAGGTCTG
>JAHREE010000278.1:3329851-3409504 GCA_033628505.1 Tringa tobata | reverse complement strand
AGCTGCCGGCCCAGGGCGAGGAGGCGTGGGGAGGAGGGACTCAAAGCCCCGCGTTTGTGGCGCCGGGTGGGAGCGGTGTCCCCGGGGTCGGTAGGTGTCAGGGAGGCTGTGGCAGCAGGTCCCTGCTGGAGCAGGGGGGTCCGTAGGTGTCAGGGAAGCGGTGGCAGCAGGTCCCTGCTGGAGCAGGGGGGTCCGCTTTCTCGTCAAGGGGTCTCCCGCGTAAAGAGGGACCCGGAGGAAGGAGCCGGTTTAATGCCGTGTCCGTAGCAGCAGTCTGTCTTCTGCAGCTTTTGTATTTAAATACAGAAATGTGCCAAAAGGGGGTTTTATGAGTAGTGTAAGTGTTGGCCTTTTTTGGGATTCAATGCTACTGAAACTTACTACTTTTTACTCCACCTAGCTTGCCCTCAATCCCAGGCCAGGCTCTCTCCTACCCACTGCTCTCTCATACCCACCAGTAGAGTCTCTTTACAGCTTCTCTATAACTTCATTTACGGGAAGGCATAACTCTTTACCAATCTGTGGATTTTTTTATTTATTTTTATTTTAACATCGGCTTTCTGTTAGTGTTGCCAGAAGACTTGTGCTCTCTGGTGATGCAGGGGAGGGAGTGAACAATTTTATTAACAGATCCCTTCTGAACTCTCTACTCAGACAAACAGAAGGATGATCGAATATTTTTTGTTTGTGTTGATAGGACAAGGGGAAATGGCCTCAAGTTGCGCCAGGGGAGATTTAGATTGGATATTAGGAAACATTTCTTCACCGAAAGGGTTATCAAGCATTGGAATGGGCTGCCCAGGGAAGTGGTTGAGGCACCATCCCTGGAGGTGTTCAAAAGACGGGTAGACATGGTCCTCAGGAATATGGTTTAGTAATTTCTATTCCTATTTCTTATTTTTTTTTTTTGTCAGAGTTAGGTTGATGGTTGGACTAGATGATCTTTAAGGTCCCTTCCAACCTAGACAATTCTATGATTTTCTTATATATATAGGTTACTAAGGCTTATAGGCCGAAGAAGTAAAATGAGGGGGAGCAGAGAAGGAGGTGCTGATGGCTTTTCTCTGGTGTCCGGTGGCAGGACTCAAGGGAATGGCTTAAAACTGCCTCAGGGGAAGTCCAGATTAGATATTGGGAAAAAGCTCATCACTGTGAGGGGGTAGTCAAGCACTACTCAACAACAAGCTCCCCAGGGAAGTGGTCACGGCCTCAAACCTGTCAGTGTTCAAGAACATTTGAACGATGCACTTAGGTACATGTTTTAAATTTTAAATTGCCCTGTGTAGAGCTGATGATCCTCATGGCTCCCTTCCAACTCAGGATGTTCTATGATTCTACAAGGCCAAAATTAATATGTAAAATCCGTATTTAAATATCTAAATAGTGATCTGTCTTTGTGGTCTTACCAAATTAAATGATGATCTGATCATTGAGATAAATCCCTTGGGTATCGATGTAAAAACTGAACATGTTCCCTCTAGGCATTCTCTTTTTCCCCTCTTTCTGGAAAGTGTAGGCGGTACAGCGTTGCTCTTCTGCTGCTATAATTAACTTGTTTTCAAAAGTTTGTAGGCTTTTTTTTTTTTTTAAATAAAATGTCTTTAATGTTTGACGCTCTTGATTCTCTCTTGTTGTGACGTGCTGGCCTTGCAACTTTTGCTGACACTTTTATGTGACGTGCCAGCTGTGCTACCAAGATAGCTGAAATAATCTTTATTTCTTTTTAAATTGAATCCATTCCTAACACGTAAATAATGGCAAATTAAAATGGACATCTACAATTACTTTCTATAAAGTTTTCCAGTCCTGCTGCAGAGGTGGTACATAAGAGGATTGAAATGGATATTTTTTGCCTGGCTGTTTGGTGCTACAGTTCAAGCTGGTATTTCTCCTCTGTAAATCTTGTTATGCAATTTTTTCCTTTTTAACTGATTTAATTGATGAGTTTTCAGTCTCTTGCATCTTTTTACATCCAGTTTTCATTCCTCTAATATTTTACTGTTAATGCAATGGGCTAAATACTGCTCATAGAGACAAAACACTGGTTTTATGTAGACACACTGTATCTGCTTGAACTTTAAATGCGAGATTAAAGGAAAGTGTAACTAAGTCAGTTTCAGGCTTTTATACATTGTAGGGATGTTATGAGTATTGCTTTTTATGTGTCTGTGTTGTATATGTTACCGGTAAGGTCTGGCTCTTTTTCTTGTCCTACTAACCTCATGTTGAAAACTGTAGTAGTTTCCCCCATGTATGGGGGGGGGGAGGAACATCTGTATGTGAAAGATGAAAATTGAGCTTTCTTACAGTAAGCAGTTTGGAAATAACATTTTCAAACTCTTCCGAGAGAAGTCATATGAATGGAAAGAGCACAGGATCTTGTGCTATAGGAGATTGCCATTCACAACGCTGTCCAGAAGCACAGTGGTAAAAGGCAAAGATGATGGAGGTTAAATGTGTAAAGTGAACCTAAGTTTTTTCAATACAAAGACTGATAAGATTGCCATAGCTTTTGGGAAAATGGTTGAACATACAGTGAATTGTTTCAAAATGAACACTGCAAGAGGGAACTTAATATCGTAGGGTCAAAATGCATATCTCATGAGATAAAAAGAAGTTACATCTCAGTTTCCTCGTTCCTGCTTGCTTTGTGTGTGTCTTTGTTGGGGTGGTTGTGTGGAAAGAGGGGTTAAGGACTAGAGAAAGGAAATGTCTTTCCAAATCAACTTTTTTGAAAACCTTGAGTACTTGAAAAGTACTTGACAGTGAAATACTTAAAAATGAGAAGAACTTGAGATGTTGGAATTGGATCTTAAGCAAGGAAAGTATCCTCAGTGAAAACAGTGATTTTTTTTGTTTGTTTTTCATTTTTGTTTTTTTCTTTTTAAGCATTGACTACATAGAAAATTATGCCTAAAGTCTGAATGATTAGAGGCGTCTGGATCATTTATATGAGCCTGGAAGATAGAAATAAAGAATTTGCAGAAAGGAGAGGACTGAGTTAAGGTTTTAGATGTTTTTGAAGGACTTACTGCTAGCAGAGTAATATGAGTCGGGAAACTAGAGAACATTGGCATCACTTTCCATCTAAACTGTGAAATACTGTGTTATAGCTGTATTCAGAGTGGAAAAGATGCTAGTTTTTAAATTATTAAAATACATTGACCTACAGTAAAATATTATTAATGATAACTGAAGAAACTTTCTCCTGTGGCAAGTTACTGAAAAGTGCTGAGATCCATCTTAAATTTGATTAAATTTGTGAAAATTTAAAGAACTATCAGAGAATGGATTTGAAGTAGTTGATAATTAGTAATCTGTTGTCATGGAAGCTATTTCTAGAATGGCAACATGAGTAAGTAAACATACAAACATTCCTAGTGCTTCTCTTTGATCCTGCAGTTCACTTTTCTGTATAGTGAACACCCTCAACAGCCTTTGCCACTGAGGAGATCAATAGAAAACATTGGACTGTCTTAAAATGATTACAGATAAAATATAATAAATTGGAAATTAGATCAAGAGCAGCACCATAACTTTCTCCCATGGCTCGCACTGAAGAGCTAACTAGATTTGAAAAAAATGCTTTTATGATTTTAATTCTGGTGCTGAGCAGTATCTTTAGGTAAAGTGAAGTAAAAAAAAATTCCTGGTTATGTAAATAACAGCAAGTAACTGAAGAAGGGCTGTTCTCTTGGGAACTATATTCATAGTAAGAGAAAATACTAATTGACTGTTTCCATGGCGTCTGAGTTAATATGCTTGTTTGAACATACATGTGTTTTCTGGAAGGCATGTTCCCACTCCTTTTTCATGCCTCTTTTATATCCTATACAGATTCTAAGTAGCTAGAACTATTAAAGATTGGAAGGAATCATAAGGAGAACATTGCACTTTAAATATACCGCTTGGCTTTTCATTATAAATTGCTTATAAATTTTATATTAAATTTATATAGATAAATAAGATTTTGACTGAAACACATAGAAGGAGACCATTGGTTTTGCGGTGTTAAAAGCATAGAGAATAAAGTTTGGTTTTGAACTTTCAGGTAGGTGATTCAGAAGCTTAACTAAGCCACTGATACCCAATTGGAGTAGCTATTTTTCTGTAGATAAGTTTGTCATTACTGCAGCACCTGATACAGGGATGCTGTCTGTGTAGACAAACATACCGGTTTTGTTCAAGTGGAACTGTCTTGTTGAGCTTAAATCTACTCAGAAAGATGCTCATGATGTCTAACAACATGGTAGTAACCTTACTCTTCTGTACTATCTTAGTTTGCCTGAGTGATTTTGAAGTATTTCAAGACTGATACCCTTGTCATTTTTCTTTACCTTTTCCTCCCTGTGTCTCTCACCCTTTTCCTACTGAGTGTAGAAGTTACTTCATTTGTGAGAAATTGTGGAAGGTAGGTTGGAAGGACAATCTAATTGATCCTTTATCCCAAAGCTCAGCTGTGCTTTTACTTGTCCTGACAAATGTCTTTCTGATGTGCCCTTAGAAGCCTTTAGTGGTGATGACTCTACAGCTTCCTCTACAACAACCTATTACCGTGTCTTATTGTTAAAATGATTTTTTTTCCCAAAGATCTAACCTAGATTTCTGTGTGTGTTCAATCCCCAAATTTTTAAGCCTGTTATTTCTTGTCCTCATCATGACTATAAAGAACAGATTATTCTTTGATGCGTCGTCACAATTTAGACAGGAACTAAAGGTAGCATTTGACAGATTTTCCAGGGTTGTTGTTATTTTTCTTATAAATACAAGCATTTGTGTTGTGGTTGTTTTTTTGTTTTTTGTTTTTTAAAAAAAAAGCTTTGAATATTAATTGTGATAATTTTCCTGAGAGAATCTTCAGTCCTGAACATACTTTCCTCTGTTTTATGTGAAATTAACTGGGGTAGATTGACAGGATCCTCCTCTTTCTGCACCATGTATTCTTGTTTTCCTTTGGGTTTGCATAATGAGCCTGTCTTGTTTACTCAAGGTTATTGGTGACTATTACCATGTTTTTTCCCTTGCAGCTAGGTTGATACTTTATGCTTTAAAATTCCTTTCCTAGTCTAATTGGTGGCGATGCTTTACCGTAAATGTAGTTTTCATAGGAGAGGTGCTCCAGCCCTCTGAGCATCTTCGTGGCCTCCTCTGGACCCATTCCAACAGGTCCATGTCCTTCCTGTGCTCTTTCCTTCCGGTCAATGTTCTGCCTGCATATTTAATTTAAAGAAAGAAGTGATGAGATACATGGTAGAGCAAGTGGAGAAAAAGAAGAATAAAGATGGATCAGGAGCATTCAGCATAGATTCAGTGGCACGTGTAGTATAAGAGACTGAATCTTGATCTCTCAGGTTCTCTGATAATATTTCAACAAAATAGTAGATGGTTAAAACTTAAGTTTCTTCTCTTTGTCTCTTGAAATTTTGTTTATCATTAAACTTGAATATAAAACCTTTTTGGTCTTTTAATCGTTAACAATTTTGGTTTGGAACCCAGACTGTGGAGCGCTGCATGTTTTGGCTTTTGCAGCAGCGTACAGGGAAATGTTTTAGTAGTTACACCAAGTATAGACTCCTCTTTAAAAACTTCATTACAAATTGAGATGTGGCAAAGGTTGACCTTTCGAAGGGAAACTCAGTCCTGATTATAGATTCAGCTTCAAGCAATTTTAAAGGTGTATTTTTAAGTAGAGGGTTTATATCCATTTGTGTAATTTGCCATTTTTTCTATTATTGCAGTAGAGAGAGAAGAGGTTTTTTTCAATCAATGCTTAAAGCTTTAACATAACTGTCCTGAGTTGGAAGTGAAATAACAGCAATAAGTCATGCCTGAAAGTGTAAAATTCTTTAAATGTAATTCTAAATGTTTTTCTCTACTCTGTCCTAAAAAGAATGGGAAAAAAGTGTTTTCAAGAATTCTTTATTTTCTGCTGATTTTTACAAGCTGCAAAGACATCTATATCCCTTCCTTTTCTATTCCTAATTAACTGAAGTTCTGGAGAAACTTGACAAAATTATCCAGCGTTTCTTATTTTAACAAATCTTTATAGAAAACCTTGATGTCTTCAGTGATTGTGTACAATAAGTGAAATAAAGGATGCTTACAGCAGCCTGATGGCCTTTTGTAATTGGATTACTGAAACTTTTCTGTCCCAGATGTCTCCATTTGGCATCCTTGCTGTCATAAGATACATCAGTGGCGTAATTGATCTTTCCTCTGTTCTGTTCTATAATCGTTTATACAGCACATCCTGTGCAACCACATGGAAAATACAGATTGTATCTGTTTGAGTTCTAAGTGCTCTGGAAAAACCAGTCAGTACAATTAGAGTGGGAAAGAATCAGGGTGGGTTTTTTGTTATTGTTTTGGATCTTCAGATTTCTTCTCTTTATCTTTAAAAGTATTTTGAAGGTTACATTTTGTTGACTATGCTAATGATCAGAAATGAAAGAGGAACTTTACCTGGTATTTGTTTTCGGCATCTTCCTCTTGCTCTAATAAATCCGACAACAGGCATAATAAAAAAATAATTGTTATCTTTTCATCTAATGCAATGAGATGTATATAATAATATCTGCTTCAGTGTTTGGTGTGTATATTAAATGTAATAGCCATTCTCTTTTTTTTTTGTTAGAACTTTCAATAAGGAGGGATTGCAATGAAATAAATTGAAAGATATTTTATAGTGATCCTCAAAGCTGCATTTCAGACAGAAAACCTCGTAATTTATATGCTATTATTACAAGTTCTTCATATTCTAAGGAAGATAAGAAAATTTGAACTTGCATTGAATGGCTTGCTCCTCTTATGACAGTATTAAAAAAAAAAAAAAAAGAAACAAAACTGGTGATATTTTGGTAACAGCAAATAATCCCAGAAATTTAAGATGGAAAAGATTTGCCCCCTTGCCAATGCAGACTGCTTCGTAACAGCACACCCCTTCATGATTGCTAAAGTGGTGGCAGGACTTTTATCAATTCTCTGAGCGGACTGTTCTCCCACCTAATAGGATTTACTGTCAGAATTTTATTTTCTTCTGATGATTGTATCTGATAATACCATTTTGGAATACCCCAAGTTCTTCATCTTCCTCTGAAGCAGTTGCAGTCCTTAGCCTCATTATGCCATTCCGTTACTTTTTCTTGTTCTTTTCTTCAGAATCTAAAGCAAATTATTATTGAATTTCAGACTTACTGGTTGTTAAGCTTAGCAGAGTTTGGCTGTGTTGCATAAAAAAATTGTATATCAAATTTATAACAGAAGTGGTAATTACAGTTGTGCAGTCCCTTTGTGGAATGACATTTTGAGCTCACAGAGTTGCTCAAGGTTATAGGCTGTAGCATCTGCTGCTTGAAGGATAAAAGCTATTTTCTGCTCTGGTTTTAGTTTAACTTTTTAATAATTTCATATCACTATTGCTGTCCGCTCTACGATTACAAAATTAGTGTGTTCAGTTACTTGCTTTCTGTTGCCGTACATAGGCCAAGTAAGACAGGGACTAATCCTGAATTTTTCGTATTTACATTTCTGTTTAACTTTTCTATATTTTGATGTTTATGTGTTCATGCCTGAGCCATGTAAATGCCTCTTCAATGGAGATTTTGGAGCTTGTAGAGCAAAAGTGTAGGTAATATAGTAAAAAACCTACTTGAAGTATAAGGTTCATTTCTGAGTTTTATTTTATAACTTCTGCTAAACATTTTTGTAAACTTAATTATTTTATGAAGTCCTTTGATACTTAGGCTGTTTTTCATGACTTATGAAAGTAATTGACAGTTGTACAGCTAACTAATTAGCTAATTCTCTTAATACAGGTTATTATCAGGTCCTGCTGACTACGCTTTCAGGCTTTTCCGTGTATTTTGTTTCTTAGATCTTGTCAGTAATACGAGTCTGAATCTAAAGTTAAGCCTTTAAGTGAAAACTGCGCTATTCTCTGAGAGTCTGGGTTTTTTGAACAATAAATTGTTATATTTGCATTGCAGTGTGTTTTCCTCCACTGTACTGAAGAATATGGTTTTTTTAAAAATAACTGAGAGGTTGGGTTTTTTTTTGTTGGTGCTGCTTAAACTTTTCTTGGCAATTGTAGCTGTTTTGCCTTTGTTTACTTCAGTGGTTTAAATTATTGCTTTAAATATTTTGTTCTTTTCCCTTCTCTTAGTTATCATCAAGTCCTTATGACCCTTCTCTACTTTCTAGTAGAAAATTAGAGTGAAATCTAAATTGCATTTAATCCGTAATTATGAAATTCACCGGGGTACTGATATACTAAAAATACCAAATTTAAAATAATTTTTATTCTTAATCCTATTAAAGTATTTTAAAGTGTATCTTTAGCTTTCTATAAAAGACCTGACTAGAGACTCAGATCCTGCAAGGGAGATTAATGTAAAGGATGATAAAACTGAGCAGACAGGGTGCTTTGAAATACAACTCCTTTCCCTACTCAGTTTTTTCAAGGTTTCAAGTATAAAGAAGGTATTTGAATACAAGTAGAAATCTGTTTTGACTGACAGAGGTAATGTATATTTTTCTAGATACCCTAAAAATTACAGGGCTCAGGCTACATACAGTAAAGGAATACATTAGTTGTACCAGTATGTTTGCAGGTGTTTGTCCATAGAGAAATTCAAGCTACAATTAGGTGAGGCAATCATAGAGCAACTTAGTAATGGAAGGTGTGGGGCACCTCACCATAGGCTGTGGTACCAGCACTCTGCATAGTTGGTGATCTTGAACTAGGAAATAAGAAATACAAAAGGCTGTTTTTGAAACCTTGTCCTTCACTAGATCCTGGATGCGAAAGTCAGAAGTATACAGCAGTGCTGTCCACTCTGTCCTGTCCATAATTTGGAATAATTTCCTAATGTAGAAGATGTCTTGGTAAGGTAGTGCTACAGGAGGAGACAGTGGTGATAATTGTATACCAGTTCTTCAATGAGGACTATGTACATGGTCTTTAAAAATGATAACAATAAATAAGTAAAATAAGAATGTAATCACTTGATTAGAGTAATGCTTTCTTTTTTTTCCTTTCTCTACATGGTGATTTATTTATGGTTAAGGTGGTACATACTCTGGTTTCTGGTTGGATCATATAAGGTGGTGCAAGCATGCCTACGGATTGTGGTTTATGGGATATGGTGTAAAGGATTTCTCCTGAGATGGGACTTGAATGCTTCCAGGTTGATGAACATCGCATTGAGTCCACTTCTTCTTGCTTGGCCAAACACTCTAAAAATTAAAGTGCACAAATGCACACAGTAATAAGTGGGTTTTATTTTGAAGCATGCTTTTTAAGTAAATGCTCTGTGATGCCTTCTAGTGAGATGTTTTTGCGTATTAATTAGATATTTTCAGATTGCATTTAAGATCAGGTGTCTAGGGGAATTCTCGTGCTTGCTACCTACTCTATCAGTATTTTTGGTGGGGCCATAGACTTGATTTCACTGTGAAGACTGGCATGTTCAAGTGTAGGGCATGTTGAGAGGCCTAGAGAGACTTGAGAATTCTTTCTTTTCCTTTACTGCTCTGTTTGAGAATTTTTTTCACCTGTAGGTTATGCAACTTGGTGGTTGGCTATGAAGTAAAATTACTACAAGTTGCAGATGCGTGTGGTTAATGAACTTTATTACCTTCTGTCCACAGGTCTAGCCATGCAAACCTCATGTCCAGTGTAAGATTACACATCCTGGTGACTTAAATGGAAATCCTATCACATGTTTCTCTGAAGAGTGTGTTTTGCAAAGGCAACTTGCTGAAGTTAACTTCTTTGCAAACGCTGGTGGTTTTTTTTTATTACTATGGGTCTGAAGGATACAAAAAGTGCATTCAGGAAAATATTCAAAGCTGTCTTGAAATGAAGGTGGCATAAATTGCTAGAGATTTATGTTTATTCCAGCTTTATTGTATTCAGCAATTTCTTTGAGATACTACCTTACCTTACTTTTTTGAAATAGTCCTGGAAGATATTTTTTTACCACAATAAATATAATAAATATACGAGCAGAATTAAGGGGATATATACATAGGTTAAAATGTCACTAAATGCAATACTTACCGTAAAAGCATGAAGAAGTGAAACTTTTTATATGCTCTTATGCTTGTACCTTTCTGACCTCATTTCCAAAAAATCTCTTTCGATTTGCATCAAGCATTTATGTTGCCATTAAGCTGCAAGAAGGCTTTCAGGCTATCTATGAATCTAGTAGTTGAGTACTACTGCAAAAATTGGATCGAGGTGGATCAATCTTTCTGGTGATAGGTGACTGAAGTTGATAAGATTTCTTCTTACCAGCTACCAGACATATACCTTAAATGGAGTTGTTGTTAATGGCACAGAAAACTTCATTAGTAGCCAGATTCCTCCTGTGTGTTTTCTCAGCAAGTCCTAAATTCTTCTAACTTATCTCATGCTGAAATGTGACTTACTCGGGGAGCGGGCTGATCAGGAAGAGTGTTGAATTTGATTAACTTTCTTTTCTATTAGCAGTTAGTTAATCTGAATTTGCAGCAAAATGCCTGTGAAATACGATGCTGCACAAATTGCATGTAAATATATTAAAAATCATTCTAATGGTATTCTTTTTCTTTAAGGAAAGATGACTTGACTTAAAAATAGTAAAAAGGTTTAACTATTAAGCTGCTAAAAAGGTTTAACTATTAAGATTTAAGAGAAGCCAGGTTCAATGATCAAATGTATTCAGAAGTAAGGATCCTTAAATCTTTTAGAAATCTGTCAGAGGGTAGAAACTGGTAGTACTAAGTTGTCTGAATTCTGTATTATTTTAGTCATAGTTTGTACTCTTGGTAACTGTATGATGGCTTAGCTTTAATGCATTTCACTGGAAGCTTTTTCATCTTTCATTTCTATATGCCTGATTTCTACCAAACCTTCCAACTGAAGTGGAAAGTGAATGGCAGGAATTTCATTGGAGTTTCAAGAAGGACATCAGTCCCAGGAAGCTTAATCCAAATTCAAGATACATAGTGCTGTTATGCCTCTTATTTGTCCACAGCAGGTGGATTCAGTTATTGTCAATGTGATGGTGCTTTGAGTGGATGAGGCAGAAATTGACAGGAATGGTGCATATTAATGCTGAAATGAAGCTACTGTGTAAATATTTTCTTCCTGTTGTGAGACACTTACTCTTCTAAGCTAGATATGGGTAGAAGTTCTTGTCTATATTGATAAGTTTTCTTCAAATCTCTCTTTATTGATAGCAGTGAACTAACTTCTTTAGCGGGCAATTTGTTTAGAAACTAAGATAAAACATTATTAATATCCACTGGACAGACAACAGATACTATAATTGTATTTCGTTTCCTTTATGCTTTTTTTGGTTTGGGGCACTGCTAATCATTTTCCACTTAAGATGCTCAGTAGGCTTTCTCATTTTTCTATTTGTTTCCTCTAAGGTGGATAAGTCAGTTGATACAGATTATTTTTTTTATACGTATATGCATGCACATGCATGCACATGTGTGTACACACACTGGTTTGCCCTGGTCTATATGAAATAGCATCTACCTTTGTCTTGACAGCTGTGAGTTCTTGTCTTCCTATGACTCTAAACCTAGATCCTGTAAATGATCAAAGGGCTTTAATCAGAATTCATCGATAATGTAACTTTCAGAGTAAAATTTGAATCTAAAATGCTTTTGTTGAACTGCGGATTGGTTCTGGAGGCTGATAGACACCTGAAATTCTACTTTTGCACATAGAGAGGACAATCCTCATCTGATTTGTTATCTTGTATTTTAGCCCATTGATAGAATCATAGCATCATAGAATCCAACTATTGAGTCCAACTGTTAGATTCTAACACTGCCAAGTCCACCACTAAACGGTGTCCCTCAACACCATGTCTGCCCGTCTTTTCAATACCTCCAGGGATGGTGACTCCGCCACTTCCTGGGCAGCCTGTTCCAATGCTTGACAACCCTTTCAGTGAAGGAATTTTTCCTGATATCCAATCTAAACCTCCCCGGCACAATTTGAGGCCGTTTCTGCTTGTCCTATTGCCAGTCATTTGGGAGAAGAGACCGAGCCCCATCTCGCTACAACCTCCTTTCAGCTAGTTGTAGAGGGTGATAAGGTCTCTCCTGCCTGAGCCTCCTTTTCTCTTTTCTTTGTTTCTGTGCACAGAAAGTGGACATTGAGTCATTGTTTGCTATGAACTTGTAACATTCACAGTAAGATTTAATTTGTCAATGAAATGTGGCATCACAACACTTAGAGTGTGTCTGGGAAGCTGAAATAGTGGGAGCATTTGATATTAATTTGGTTTGTGGGAAATGATATCTTGCTTCACGTAAAGTACCCTAAAGACTTGGCTGTCTGCTGCTCTGAGTGCTTGGATCCTCTTAAGGTGGTCTATATTATTGTTTTAATTCAAAAAGCAGGCTGCTGCTCTGAAGTGAATCAGTTGTTTTCCCCCTGCAGTGCATTGTTTGCACTCTGGAATGTTCGCTTGAGTGTGTGAACTGGAGTCTGTTACTGAAATTAAACTGAAGCGTGCACTCCAGAAACACAGGTAATGCACTCTAATTGCTAATCCACATTCAGTCTTTGGAACCAGTTTAGAGTTTAGTTTGAAGCAAAATCCAGCAGGGTTTGGATATTAAGGTTTCAGCACCAGCTATTTTCCTCTACAGATGTATTTGTTGTTACTGCACTGCTCGCTGGTATCGATCGCGTCACACTCTCCTCTTGCACAGGCACAGAGCTTCAGAGAAGGTTGTAGGATTTACTGGGCCACAGAGGAGTGACAAGAGGGAAGATAATTTTCTAGCTGAATGATGATCGTTCGGAAGAGGGAAGTCCCAGGTTCCCACAACTATTTATACATTTAATCCAATAACTGTTTAGTGTAAAACATTGTAATACAATCTGTTCAAGTAGATTTACTTGTCTACCATCTGGACATGAGTGCTGCCTGCCAAACGTTTAAGTTGGGGACCACACAGAGGACAGGGAAAGAAATCAAGGTTACTTTTAAGTAGTGAGAGTCCGGATAACCTCTGTACATTCACTTTCTCTATTTAAACTGCTGTCACCTTCTCGGTTTTAACTGTCAGTGGAGGTGGCTGAAGGAAGCAAGTGTGGAGTGCACTATGCCCAGTGCTCAAAGTGCCAGCCCCTGAATATTTAGAAGTAATGGGGACCTTACTGGGAACATAAAGGTGCTCAAATCAACCATTTCTTTTGTAGGCTGTGTGTGTATTACAAGAATATGGAGGAGGGGAAGATTACACAAAATCTGGGTTGTAAGTACTTGGTGGCAGGCAGGAGAAGCCTGTTCAGATCTGGAATTGCTACGTCTGGTCTCAGTTCCTATTTGGTGTGGAACCAAATTCCTCAGTTCACTGCTTCTGTGTGTCTTAATTAAACTAAGTGCTGTGTTACCTCTACAGACACCAAGCAAAAGGGAGTATAGCACAAGATTAGAGTGGTGTTTGATTTAGTTTATAGGTGGTCAAGTATCACCGTATTCAGCTTGGTTTTGATGGAATGCTAGATGGGGAAGAGAGTTCCACCTATGTAAGAACTGAATGATATTTCCATCCTTAGCCCCATCATAAATTCAGGACAAATATGCTTATGCCTTAGGCATGTTCCTTTTAAAAGAGCCTCAAGTGAGCTATGTTGGTGAGGTTGTGAGTTCAGGTATATATTGCATATTCAGGTAACACATAGTTTTATAGAGGTAGAACTTTCATCTTTAATTGCCTTTTTCTTGTCCCACCATGTTCAAGTGATAAAATGACTGTTGTGTTTGTGTATTCATCTATTGGCATGTATCTTAAGTGATTCAAAAATCTAGCTGAAGCTGTTGAGTTATAGCAACATCAGGTTTTTTGAGCAATGAATGCATTGTGCTCTCATGCAGAACTCATGCTTGCTTGGCTGTGAGAGAGAAAATTACAAGTTCATTAGCTGATACAGCAGCTTTGTTTTCCAAAGTAATTTGAAGTCTGTACTTCTCCCAAGAAATGAAAATGGAACTTTTCCTTAATTTAATGAGCTGTTTTGATAGTAACAATGATCTGGAGGAAACACATTTTTATTCAAGTCTTTACAGTGAATCTTGAGTCTGCAAACAGTTAAAAGAGTATGCTTTAAAAATGAGTTTAGGGAGACGCTTCCAGCTGGTTTTCGTCATTTTGTCACTGTTTCTAAGAATGAAACAGACCTTTAGAAATTTGATTTCAGGTTAATTTTGGAAGTTAATTTCAGAAGGACAGAATTTAGACTTCATGATATGCCCATGTTTTTATGAGAAAGCAGCATTATTTTGGTAAACGCTCACATGAAATTTTTGTTTTTCTAATGTATAAAGTAATTCCACTTCCAGTTTGCTCAATGCAAGTTCTTGAGTTATCCATTACAAAGTTCCTGATTTTTTGATGTTCAACACAGAAACTAGTGCTGAGTATGGTTGTTTCAGTGGCTGTTTCTTAACATGTTTAAACCATTAGGTTTTGCATTTAAGCTTCCTGACCACTTGTATGGTCTTGATTTAGCATTCAACAATGAACTTCTACTTCAGTCTTACTAATTGCACTTTTTTATTTAGATCAGAATTATGTGCTGGTATCTACGAATGGTCTTCCCTTAAACTACTCAGAAATAGATCTGAAACTACAAAGTAATTTATGTTAAAAGGATTAAGGGCTTTATCTATTGCCAGACATTGTCTGGCTCCTCTTGAACCACCAAATCCATTGGTTAATTTAGCACCATGCAATGTCCTTTGTCTTCTAATTGAATGACTTACCAGGGAAGGTAGTATTCCCATGAAAGGAACTCCTGCTTAAGGAAGTGCGTAATAACTGTTCCTTAACATACGGGTCTTTGCAAGTAGGCAAGAACTTCATCTGGATGGCTGACAAGAAAAAGGAAAGTTTTAGGAAAGGTTCTGTTGTTTGAAAACACAGTACTGTTGAGGTACTCATCACAAAGAAGAAGAATGCTGAATTTAAGTTTTGTCGTTCTTGTCTTTTTTTTTTCCTCCTGAGAAACAGAAATTACTAGGAAATTCTGACATAAAGTTACAAATAAAAGGATGGCGTAATAGAATAAGACTATGGAGAATAAATGTCAGAGATGGCAAAGAATGTATGAGTAACTATTAGTAATAAAATGCCAGTGAAATAATGTGAGGATTGATGAAGATTTTTCTCACAATGAGATCATTAGTCATGATCAAAAGAAGTTTGAAAAAAGTGTTAAGAGGCATACTACTCTGCTGAAACATACATTAACACAGGGATAATGGGTACAATATACAAATTGCCTAATTTTTAGAAGTGGAGCTTACAGTCAATTAATTTTGATGCTTTCAAAACTTACTTTATTGCCTCATATTTATAACTTTGTTTTAATTGCTTGTGGAATCTTTAATGAAATGTTTTACTGAAAGAATAAGAAAGGATTGCTTTGCATTTGATGAAAGGAGAGTAGGAAAAATCAACAGTTTGTCAATCTGCAAGAGCACTGTTAAATCTATAATTGAAAGGATTTATGAAATTTTATTCTGTATGTTATGAAATTTCATGAAAGCAGCAGAAATTGAATGTGCAATAAAAGTCCATCAGATATACAGGGGTGCACATGGACAAACAAAACCAACTTCCCCTTATATCTTTTGAATCACTATCTGTGATTTTTTTTTAACAGTAACATATTTGAAAAGCAAAGCCTTAAGGTCTGGGGTTTGGGTTGGTTTTTTTTCCCTTAAAATTTTTGACATTTTTATTAATGAATCTTCTGTTGTTAACTCATGTTAAAAATTACCTTTTTAGGAATTGTGGGAACAAGAATATATCCGGATGTATTTATGGTTTATGGATGAATGTATAATATTACATATATACTCTAATAACAGTTGCTTCGAAATACTGAAAACAGCTGTTCAAAGAATAAGTGATTTTTGTTATCACTTCTGCATACCACTTGGGTTGTGAAGAAAAGTGTATGTGAACTAATAAAATGAAGGAAAGTCTGAACTCCTCTAAAACCAGTGTCCAAGATGCTGAGGACCTGTTGGTAGTGTAGGTTCCTTTAGTATATAACACTTATGAAAAAAGGTAAGAGAGAATAAGAGCTCACTAAAAGAGTTACCGCCCTTTTTGCAAAGGCCTCTTTTTGGTAACAGTTTTTGAAAGTGACTTTCATTTGCCTTTGCTGCTTTTGGTTGGATTTGGAATCACTGTAAACAAATAATAGAGGATACATCTGATCCTGAGCTTTTTTCCTCCATCCCACTTCAAACTCTTTACTGCGTACATTCAGCAAGCCAATGCGATAATTACACACTTTTCCCCACCTGCCTTCTGAGATCATGTTGTGTATGGATAAGTTTAATTAAATCAAATTTTTGAGCTGGACCTTGCTTATACCTCAGCCCTCCTTCTCCTGGGGAGTTTGGGCTATGTAGAAGGGGCTTGGTACTCCTTGTGTTGCTTAATAGCATTTAACATATTAAGGGGTTTTTTTTTGATCCAGAGCATTCATACTGAGGACAGGACATTCAAGACTTTGCAGTTATGAAGCTAGAATTATGATTTGATGGTGTAGAATTCACTCAATGAAAGATAAAAGAACACAGGATTTTTGTTTTTATCACATGAATTTTTTTGGACAGTTTGTTGGTTGATGCTCTTAACACAATTTATGGATATACAGTATACAGCAGATTTCAAGATTAGAACTGCCTGATTAGCAAAAAGCCTACAGGAGAGACGGGGAGGGACTTTATCAGGCAGTCTAGTGATAAGATGAGGGGTAATGGTTTTAAACTGAGAGAGTGGAGATTTAGATGAGATCTTTGGAGGAAATTCTTTACTGTGAAGGCAGTGAGACACTGGAACAGGTTGTCCAGAGAAGCTGTGGATGCCTCATCCCTGGAGGTGTTCAAAGCCAGGCTGGATGGGGCTTTGGGCAACCTGGTCTGGTGGGAGGTGTCCCTACCCGTGGTAGGGAGTTGGAACTGGAGGATCCTTAAGATCCCTTCCAACTCTAACCATTCATTTTGCAGATTTTTCATGTTTCTAGAAATAACTTCCAACTCTTCCAAGTACAGTTTTCCACTGTCATTTTTCCCATGTTCTTTCTTTTATTTTTCGAGGTATAACTTGTCTTCCAATCTCTGAGTTTTTATAAAATCCAGACTTGCCACCTGCAGTCTCAAGTCATCAAAGACAAATTTACTTTTTTTATTTCTTGTGACTACCTTCGTATTCTGCTTAACCAGAAAGTCCACTTATTTCCTTCCTGTATCCCAACTGTTTTGGGTTTTTTGTGTGTCTGGATTGCTTCTTATAATTTAGTTCCTATTTCTTTTTTTTAATTATTATTATCTTAGCTTTTTTTTTTTTCCTCTAGAAATGGAATATTCTCATAGTTGATGGACGTTTGATCCCTGTTCAACAAATTCCATCCTGGAACGTTCATTGCTGCCCAGGGGAAAGTTATTCTTATATTTTCTGCCAAAAATTGTTCTCTAGGTCTGTTCAAAGTCAAATTTCAGACTGCCTCCATTAACTTCCTGTATTATGCTGTATTATGTTGAATTTCTTTTCTCTTATTGTTAGAGTGTATTATTTTTTCCATTCTGTTTCTTCATGTTGTAACTCCCAACAGTTCTACTTTCGTCTTCATATGATGTTTTCGTTCGTATGTTTTTCATTGTTGTACTTCTTGCTTAGTGTCACATTTTTTTGATTATCTAGATATTTTCCTTGTAGCCTTTGGTTTCATCATTTCTGTGTTTTTCTGAAATATTTTCAACATTTTCTCAGGAATTCTGTTCTTTTTTTTTTTTTTAATATTCTTCTTTTCTTGGTATGTGCAGATGGATCTTGAAAGTCATTCCCACGATCTGTTTTATATCTGTTGTTCTAAGATACATTGTCACATTTTGCTCTCCTTTAAGGAGAGAACAACATGAAATAGCAAGGTAGGATGAGTCAAATTTTGAGGTATCTGAAGAGAACTGTATTGTTTAGAATTTTTTCTTTTTTTTCTTTCCCCTAAAACCTCAGTGTCAGCCCTCTGGATTTGTTTAGGGTAGAGGAGGTGGCTGCATTTGTAATCATTATAGTATCCGGAGAGAAATGTGGAAAGGAATCAAGGGTTTGAGTTCATTATTTGGTACTCATCTCCTCTTTTCTCTCACCCTCTGATTTGTATGGTCTATTCTAAAATCAGAGACCATGTGCATATTAGTGCTGGTATTTATGCAAATATATGCTGTCAGTCAGGACCCAGACAGGCTCAGTTTACAGCATTCAAGAAAGAACAGATCTTGTTACGTCATTCTTCCTCCTGGTTTCCATCAGCGGACGTCAGCCACTGAGTTCCTCCCCATTGCTGAGTTGGCACTGAATGTTGCATTCGTTCTTCAGTTATTTGTTTCTGCCTCATATCAGCTCGTCTTCAAAGTCTGTACCCCTTGCAAGTGAAGAGATAAATTTAAGGATTCTTTTTTTTTTTTGCTTGTTTCTGGACTTTTAAGGAGTCAACTTTCCCTAAAATCCAAACATCTGTTTGCTTCTAAGCTGATCGAATCATTGTCTTGGGAAGCTAGCTTGTGGCTTACCTCGCAGAAAGAAATATTCAGAATTTGCTTTCCAGTTGCTATCTGGTGTGATTCAGGTTTTCTCTATGAAAATTCCCGGTAATACTGGTCTGATTGTTAGTATATACTTGTGTCATGTGCTCTCCCAGTGTCTCCAATCACTGCAAAATAAGAATAAGGATAAATCCTTCAAGTATGGCTCTTACTGTTTTTAGCTGTAAGATACTAAAGGACTTTTAACTTTACAGATACTTGAACGTAGATTGTTAATCTGAAAGATAAAATGTTTTATTAATTCTGTTGGACCTGCATTTTCTAATCGTCACATAAAGGGAAGTTGTTCTTGGAGATGCAGCACAATTCTGTTTCTCTGTGACCTCCTTTTGTCTTTGAGATTTATTAGGTTCCTTGGTTTTGGCTTAAAGGTCTTCGTTGTGAGTCACGGGTCCTGAGTTTTTATTCTTGCCTGAAAATTCAAAATCGGCTGTGTGAATTAGCTCTATAAACTCTTTTTTTCTTTGGTACACTTGGAGAAGAAAAATAACTGGGACAAGATGGTGTGAAATGCTGTCAAAACAAACATGATCTCGGTTAGATACTTTTTTTCCCCTCTCCAGTCCTCATTGCAATTGCCTGATATGCACAAGGCTAGTAATGGATTCTGATCTCATCATGATCACTCTCAGCACAAATCTATAAAAGGGATGATTCTCATTCATTAAGCTTTAATCATTGCCTCTTGTGTTATCCATTTATTGACAGGAGCCCTCATGGAAGTGATTTCTGTCCTGTTGCTGTGGTGTGTTGTGTGAAAATGGTTCAGATGATATCTCTTTCCAGAACAGCAAACTGTGCACCATATTGTGATAATGAGAATAAATCTTTTTTCTTTTTTCTTCCTTCCTGAGCAATTGTGAAAAACTACCTTGTGCTTTGAATATTTTTTAACATCAGGCCAGCTAGGAACTTGATATAAGATGGGTAAGAATAACTTAACTCGTTCAAACTGAGTTGACCTATTTCTAAACTTTATTTATTTATTTTTTCCTTCCTCAAACAGCATCTGCCAAAGGATTGCCTAGAGAGGGGAAGTCTTACCTCCTCACAAGCCCATAATCTCCCACCCTTCCGCTGTTTTCAGCTCTGGTTTTCTTGAATCTAATGTTTTCTACTAATCTCTCTCTGAGGAATGCTTGGTCATGATTAATTCAGCAATTTGAGATCTTGCATCTCTATTTCTACACTTTACAGAGTGAGGCTGTTAAGGAATCTAGATCTCTAGCTACAACTGTATCTGGAGAGGATTGACCTGGCTGCAAGCTGAGAGTATCTTATCAGATGTAAATAATTCTGTTGTGTGCCTTCTGTTGCAGGAATGTGTTCTCAATCCAAAGAATGGTAAAACTATGCATAAAATAATTTGTTTAGTTTGGCACTGGGATAGATTTGGCATAGATTGCCAACACAAAAAAAAAAAAAAGAATTTCAAATCCTACAAGCTTGGCTGAGGAGCTCAGGCAAGTCTTATGGCTCACACCTCATAATTTTACTACTCTTCCTCTTTGCCAAGTATTTTGGTGTCAAAGAAAGCGAGTGCTTTTCTTTTCTCCTGCCATCTAGGGTAGGCTTGTCTATTAGACACCCCTCTGAATTTACTGCATACAGTTAGTATTCAAAACACCTGACAGCTCCCTTGCTCCATAGCTAATTTTTCCTTTTACAGGAACCTGTTCTGGCAGGAAGTAGGTGTTTTTTCTTTCTCTCTCTTAGCCTTGAGTACTGAATGAAGTGTAACTGCCAAATCAGTCTAGACTCAAACTTATGTTTTACCATGCACAAGTTCAATTGCAGTGATGACTTTACCACCTCTGTTGAGAGGGTTTGTTCACATCTTTAGAATACTTGCTTTCACATCATAATCAGTGTTACACGGAAGTATATTATTCACAGAGGTTCAGCATTGTTAAGAGTAAGGTTCTCCTTCTTCACTACACACTGCACCAAGACTGTCCCAAAATATTGGCCTCTCCTTAAGATGCAAAAGAGCCCATTCTCTTGCTGAAGTGCATATTTCTTTCAGGATAATTTGGCTGATACTTGGACCTTTTATGTTCTTAGACTGAACAAAGTCTTTCAGCTTTCTGGGACTGAAAGTAAATAAGTAAGATTGAGCTGCTAGCAAGTTTGTGGTCATTAGAGCTGTTAATTTATTCTTTTTTCCACAACTTTTTCCTATGAAACATGAAGTGTGAGCATGTAATCTGTAATCTAGTAGTTTGCATAGTGAAAGGACAAGCAGAGAGGGCTACAAGATGCATCAAGAAGGAAATTTCCACTGGATATTGAAGGAACAAACCAATATGCATAATGAAGAGGATGCCCAGAGAGGCTGCAGAATCTCCGTCCTTGGAACCTTTCAGAATACTGGAAAAGGCCCTCAGCAACCCAGTGTAACTCCTGGAGTTGGCTATGATTTAGCCATGATTTGAGAAGGAGGTTGAACAGGATGACCTTTGGAGACCCCTTCATACTACATTTTTAACCATGATTATATAATAAGTGGGATAATCTTGGTTCTTAAGGAAAGATTGAGCTCCTTAAACTCATTTTCAATAATGGGTACTTTATGCAAAGAGAAAGATTTTTGTTTTAGAAGTATTAAAGATAAGATAAGGTCTTATTTTTCAACATTGCAACTAGATGACTAAAATGAATTCTTCTCACAACTTAAATGAAAGTCATTACTTACTACAAAAAGTTTTAATGAGAATAACTGAATAAAAATTTTATGCTTTTGAAAAGCATGATATATTCAGATATATTAAATACTGATATATTGACTTTTTTTGAAGAAAAAGTAATGGCCTCCCTCAGCCAGCTCGCAATGCTGTTCCTACTGCAGGACGAGGTGCTGCTTTGCTGCAAGGGCTTGTTGCTAGCTCAGTTCAATTTGTTGTCCACCAGGACCCCCAGATCCTTTTCTTTCCAGCTGGTGCTCTCACATGCTGTGCTGGTTGGTGCATGGGATTTTCCTTGCCGGATGTAGAAACATACATTTCCCATTGTTGAACTTGAGATTCCAGTCAGCCCATTTCTCCTGCCTGTCGATGTTCTTCTGATGGGCAGCACAATCATCTGATTTATCAGCTACTCCTCTGAATTTCACTTCTCTTAAATTCAAGTTTCTGTAGCAAGTATGAGATGTAAAAAGAAATTATTTTGACAGCTTAGATAATACAGATTTTTGGACTATGTATAAAAGTTAACACTTCAAAGACCATAATACCAAACTCACTAAACTTACATGCTTATTTTTCTTGATTCTAAATTTACTATGTCTGCTTGCATGGCTCTTAGGCATCTTTTTAAAGACTTTTGTAAGATTGTCCTGGATTACTGTGGCTATGGTGGAAAAATAATCAGAGATAATAAGAATATAAGGAGACAGGATATAATATTTGGTAATTTCTAGTCCTGTGAACTGTATGTCTGTAGAACACTGCAGTTTGTATCCATCAGAACATTAGTACTCCAAGAGTTGATTTAAGCCTAATTAGCAGATGTGCTCTAATGATGAAAATCCTAATGACTTCATTCCCTGAACAGATTAGCTGCAATACACTTCTTAATTTTTACATGGACTTTTCATTTGCTTGTAAACTGAGAAGAGGACATCTTCATTTCACATTTTTATAACTCTAAAAGAGTGCTTTTTAGATGTAGTGTCACAGTTATTCATTAGAAATTCTGCACTGAACATATATGCAATGGATATATAAACAGCGCGTTGGATCTGTGTATGCGCAGTAAGTGTACCTGGGATTCCTGGTAGTAGTACTGAAATGTCCAAAATGTAAACAAATGTGAAAATTTCTCAATCTACCTGGACCTAATTTCCAGGAAAAAAACACTTTTGGAGAAATGTCACTGTTTTGTGTTTTTTGTCCAAAAGCTCTTCAGTGCATTACTGTATACTGCAAATAGGTTACCATGAACAAACTGTAGCAGAAAGTGCCTGACAGGAGGGATTTAAATATATAGGGAAAAAAATTTAAGCTTGATGTGTCCAATTGGTAAAGAGATGTCACTTGCTCTGAAGCTTTATTTAAAAAAAGCAACCAAACAAACCACTTCCTTGAACAAGCAGCAAGATTATCTTTGTTTTGCCTGTATTTATTGCATGCCAAAATTTCTGGCTTTTAAAGAAGTGACATTTCATTTTAGTGTTTAGGATGGCCTGTGTGAGTGCATGAGATAGTACTTTAAATGGTAGTCCTTTAAAGATGGAATAAACTTGTGATAGAGATCAACCCAGTATAAAACCTGACTGCTTTTGAAGTACATTAGCAGTTTTTCTTGAAAAATTGAGCTGAACCCATGATTATATAACAGTAGATTATATTAACAACACAAAATTCAGTTTTATGTTTGAAATGGGAGAATCTGGTCCTGGTTGCCAAATCATAATTTAACTCTGAACTTGCCTTAGTAACAAAAATAAAATTCCATTATTTTGAAGCAATAGCTCTCTTTATTGTATTTTTATTAAAGGTTAAAGCTTGCAGTAGGAAAAAGAAAAACAACATATGGAACAGGTCTTATACCTTCAGTAGAAAGTTGCAGACTACCTGAGGCATAGAACACAAAGTATCATCCCATGTGTAAAGTCTCCACCATGACAACGGATCAAATGAAACATGAAGAGCAGTGCAAACAAGAAGGTCCAACCCAAAGGTCATGGCACTCGTGGTTAAAATTGTAGAAACCATAAGTATCGAGAACATACGATTTCTTGAAAAGCATTGTAGTTGAAGCTACATTGCATCTTGTTAGAAAGGCTGGTGCTGTGCTGAGTGGTAGACTCCACAAGGCATTAGATCTTGAATTAGCTAAGAAGAAGAAATGCTAATTTCACATGATTGTTTTGAATGAGATGATTCTAGAAGTCTTTTTTTCAGTCTAATATATTGGTCATCTTCCATCAGTCATTTGGAGAGAGACAAGTAGGTTTATACATGACGTGGGTTATTTCGTGTGATTAAAAACTAATGGGGCAGTAGTTCTGTACGTCAAACTCATCCACCAGATTGCTCTGTGTGACTGGGAGGTGTGAGGGTCACATTTGCAACGTGATCCTGGAACACTGTGGTCACGGAGTGGGGGGCTTTTATGGCAGCCATGAATACCAATTCTAAGCTGTGGTGGAGAGGGTGAGTGTGATTTCTGAATAAGCAATTGAGGAAGTAATTAGCTGATGATATTATTGCGTATGCACATAGTACTGGCACGGATGAGACACTTCATAGGCTGTTATAGCCGGTTCTGATACCAGTGTTGAATAATATGTTTGACAAATAATGAAGTATTTAGGAAAGAATTACAGCAAATGTTTGTAATTTGCCTGGAAGGGAAAAGTTTGAATTCAGTCCCTAGCTAAAACCAAACATTAAGGATGGCCTTGACCACAATCTCAAACTGCTTATATGAAGAAAGATCTGTTAAGAAAGTGGTCTCTCATCCCTCAGAAAATTTTATATTTGGTTTGACAGGTGAAAGCTGAAGCTTTGGCAAAGCAAGATAAGACATTAGGTGCAATTTTTGTATTGTAAGATACTTCATTAACTTCTGGTTAATTTACTCAGGGATTTAATTTATTTTGTGGGTTTTGTTGTTTAGATTTAGTGATTGTAATGCTTCTTTTCGGCTTAAGCTATGAAAACTACCTGTAAGCAACACGTTTTGTATGCTGTGTCATCTTCCTGTCTGCCACATACTTGTATCAACAGAGCATAACTGCATTGTGGTGACAAACTAGATATATTGCTGTACTGTTAATCATTGGGTTTGGGGTATTTGAAAGTTGTTTGAATACAGTTTGTTAGAATATTAGCTGAACGTTTTTATCAGAGTGCTCAGCACTGGAATTAAACGCTGACATTCTAAATGCCATTTGTAGATCTCAGTGTCAGACCATATGAATAATGCAAGTCATGCTTTCATAGCTGTTGAATTTTCCACAGCCTGAGGAAATCAACTTTGTCTAATCAATCAATTCATTTATAGTGTTTTCATCACAAGCCTCAGAGTTGGAATTAAGATACTTCTATTATTTTTTTTTTATTTAATGTAATTTCTCTGAACTCAATGCAGTTTTACACTTCTTTAGAAGACTTCAGCATTTTTTTGTCCTCTCTTTTCCTCCCTCCTCCTGTGTCCCCTGGAAGATTGAATATGCTAGTATTATGTGAAAGGAATGCTTGGTGTTTGGACAAGATTATTTGCATGTATGCAACCATCAGTATTCATTTCGGTGACCTGCTGTATCTCTCTTACCATCTCTGCTTGTCAAAAGAGGTCTGTTGTATTACCTGGAATAAATATATTGGGTTAAGTAGTTTTAGAAAGTGTGCTTATATTATCATCATATACGGGATCTCATATCTGTGTGATGGTAACACCACTTGAATGTCATTGGTAATTTCCTCTATGATCTTAGGCTACTTTTTATGCTGGTGTTTGAGCAAGAATATGTAAACAAGGCTGTCCACTTGCTGAGTGTGGGTAGATTTCACGCTTAATTTCACACCATGATTAGAACAGCATTATTTTAATCAATTACCTGAGGAAGTGATCAGCTGTGGTTCAGGCTGTAGGGATGCTACCAAGTTCTGGAGACTATATCCAGACAGTATTTAGTGGAAAGGTCCCTGTCATGAGAGCTAACAGATGGAATTATTACAAGAAAAGATATCGGCAGGTAAACTGAAATCAATTGTTTCCATACCATTAATCTGGGGAGAAATGCTTTAGGGTTTGCAGAAATGTAATAAATATGCATAAGGTGATATTTTGTGTTCCACATCCTTTACATTTATACTGGCTTATTAAAGATTTAATTAAGTTTTCTAAAAAGGGAGAGGATGCAGTCTTGCAAAAAAATGTAGATGACAGTGTGGGTTCACAATAATTAGGGCTTCAGGGATAAAATAAAGGGTCTCTACAATTAATGAATATTAAAGCAACGGCTGCTTTGAAAACTTACAAAAATGACAGCATTTTACTTACCACATCTGTCTTCTGATTGTATTCTAGCTCTGGTCCTTCAATTTTTGTGACAAATGACTTACCATTTACTTCTGCAAATATGGATAGTAAATAAAAGTTACAGAAGTTATTTTACTTATTTTGTGTGTAAGGAAATTATTTTTTTTTTTTACCAACTTCCTATTCTTCATTATCCACTAGTGTCTGTCTTTGTTGTCCATTCACTTAAATCTTAAAAACAAGTGTCTCTGGATGAAATGTATTAATATTTTCCTATTGAAACAGTACCTCAAAGCATTGTGAAGACTCCTGTTCTTTTAAATCTCTCTTTAAGTCTGTTTTGCTGTCAAGGTTTCAGAACCTTCACAGTGGTTAGACAATAAATGTGGTGAAGCAACCTTGGACTATGTTAATCCATGGTTGTCATTGGTCTCTTGTATTCTGGGTGCAGACATACATAAATAAGCAAATGAGATCTGATTTGTCTTCCCTGATTCATAGATTCCAAACTCTTGAGAACAAGAACTGTTTCTGTTATGTGCTTCTCCAGTACCTTGCACAATCAAATTCTGCCTCTTGACTTAGACTTCTTAGGACTCTGATTATATAAATACCAATACTAATTAGATAATAATTCCCTGCACAAAATTAAGAGCATAAAGGAAACCAACAATATTATGCTTGTACCCTGGACAACATAATCTGTTGTATAAATTCTTTATCATTTTAATATTGGAGAAGAAGAAATACATTGTTCTGCAGTTCTGGTGGCCCAATCTATTGGCTGAATGCTGCTTAATTTGCATCTTGTTACTTCTTCCTGCCAGTCTGTTTAAATGCCATTTAGAAGTAGCAGGAGGATAAATTTTCCTATTGTGTTAACTGTATTTTTTTAAGTGAGAACTGTTATGTGCCTCAAACAGAGTATTTGTTTTTGTATAAATATGAAGTTTTATTTTAATGTTACAGATTCTGGTAACTTATCCTAGAGATAGACCTGTCCATATGCAAAGGGACTTAGTCACACTACACACTACTGCTCCCCACCCCTTTTACAAAGAGCTGGTAAAAAGCCATCTGGCCCCCAAGCCCTGCCTGTTCTATTTTATGGGATTTTAAATACTTGCATTTTTGTAATCTTATTTGTCTGTTGAACCATATGTGTGCAGAGTTTTTGGCAAAGCTGTATTTTTTTCAGAAAAATATTAGGTGTTTCTTCTCACCTTGTACCACAAACCATTAAATTATTGGGTATTTGGCCAAGACCAATGAGCCAAACCAACCACGTTGTCAGGCAATCAGATCATTTCAGTCAAGTCAGAATGCTGTTTGGATTGTATGTATAAAGAAACCCATTTGTATGGTTGATTAATATTCATCCATTTTCGGTCCTGCATATGTAAGTCCGCGTGTGTGTATATATAGTGCAGAATATTTAACTGCAGTATTTTTAATTTTTATATTTATTGTGCCCTATATGCATTTCATAATTTTATACATTTATAAAATGTTTTCCTTATTAGAATTATATTATTTTGCAGAGTAAATTAAATTCAGCTGAACTACATTCTTGGAGTGGGAGATAAGTACTTATGTACCAGGAAAGTAAATTAGAAAGTAATGCCTCATGTACTTATTTTTAAATGTGATTCAGACCTAAAAGTTTATAGCAAATCATGTGGTGTTCTTGTAAAAGGATAGGTTTCTGTCAAATGGAGATAAAGTGTATTCTCAGTCTTTGTGTCTGTAGGGATTAGGACAGTAATTGCATCTAATTTCTGGTGATGCTTTCTCCTCCCTGTGGTCACTGATGTATTATTTAGCTGAAAATGTGTGGGGAGGAGTTGAAGTGTCTGCAGTGAATTTACTAAATCTGAATGTAATTCCTGTTACTTTACATTCCATCTCTAGCCTTTTCAGAATGAGACTTTCTTCCATAATTGTTTTCTTCTAAATACAGAGGGGGGAAAATAAATTATGTAAGTTGAGAATTTTATTTAGGAATGTGCAAATACATAATGCTAATATTGATCTTCCCACGCCCCTTCCAAAAAGGGGGAAGGAAGTTTTGTCACCATGAATAGTACAGTTCTGTAGAAAAGGTTATATTTTTTTAGTGTCCAGTTCATGAAATATGAAACCCTGATTCCCTTGAACAACATGGAGTATAAATTGTGCCAGACTAAAATTGGAATGAGCTGGTAAGCAGTATCTACTTTTTCTCTTGCACCTTTTTAAGACTGTAAGAACTTTCAATGATGAAAATCTCCCTAATTGACTGTATTTGAAGTGGTGCAAGCAATGGGAGTGTTCCTGATTGGCGTTTTTCCTTGTAATGAGGTGATTTATTGTTTGTGCTTGCGTGTTGAATGGATATTCACCAATTCTGTTGCTAAACATATTGATGAGCTTTGCATTTATTTATCAGATCTTATAATTGTGTTTAGGCCTCTGTAATCTTCCCCTCAATAACAATTATTGTTAATCTATCAAAAGTATCACCCTCTTGCTCTCCTCCTGCTCCCTAAAGTAAAGGAGCCTTATCAAAGATTTTCTTTTTCTCACTTGATCTTTGACTAGTTACTTACCTTGTCTCTCAGGTCCTCTTTGTACTTGGGTTTGTAATGTTCAATTGACAAATGAATAGATCAGAACTGTTCTGTGCTTTTTGATCAGTTGCTGCTTCAATTTCCCTGGATTTTCCTTCCAATAGCAAGGTGTGAATCTTCTAGCTTAGAACGTTGTGCTATTATAAAAAATAATAATACCGATGTAGTCTATCTTTTAACTAAAATGATTTGTTTTCACTTTTTTATGGATCTATTGGGAAGCTAACTTTGCTAGTTCATTATCGTGGCAAATGATGTAGCGTGTGTGGGGAAACTTGGGAAGTGGCTGTCTTAGGGTTGCGTGGGATAAAGCGTAGTACTGAAGACCTTCTCATAAAGGCAAATTTTTTGTAGGGAAACTTTCTGCAGAATCCTCAGGCTATAAAATAAGGTTTCTGTGGTTCATTTCCTCCCATCGCGCTGATTTTTAAAACCAGGTTGAATGGGACCTGAAATGCGGTGCTGGAAGCTGGCATGGTTAACTGGTGTGCTAATATTGACCTTAAAGAATGCAGATTTAAAATGCAGGATGCTTAAATGTGAGATAATAAGTTGAATTAGCTGTAGTGTATCTTTTCAGCTAGCTGCTAACCACGACAAGAAGCTGCATAAATTTTATTCACATACAAATGGATGTGTTCTTTAAAGATAATGCAGCCTTTGACTTCAGTAATTTTTCAGTCTTTATCCTTTGTGGAGTTATTTTAAATAGAAAGATAGTGTTTTCTACCTCAGGATGTCCCTGAGATACAAATGGTGAGGGCTAGGAGAATATATGCTAGGATATAGGAAATGTTTGCTCAGTTCCCACAAAGTTTTGTAGGAGTCCACTATTGGATGTGACTTTTGGCCTGAGCTGGTACAGCCTCTGTTATGTCCTTACAGTAATGGACTTGGCATCTACAGAGGACTTCAGAATGTATCTTAGTGCATTTAGGTGATCTGGTACAGTGATGTCTCTTGCAGCTGAAAAAAAAAATAAATAGGGAAAGTGCTTTGCAGAATTATATTTCTAATTGCTTTGAAAGCAAATCTCTAGGACAGGTTTGTGGAACGTCAACTTTTATGGTTTTGCTTCCGTTCTCCTTTTATATTTTTCATCATTCTATGTCAACAAATTCCATAAAATCAACGACAAAAAACAAATTGCCAATTTTTTTTTTCTCCTTCTCTATCTTTGAACTCCCTACACTTCAAAACCACAAGTATTCTTTCTGTTTTCCTTAACTCTAAAGGCAGAGTAATCAGTGATCTGTACCTGAGTATGTTACAAAATTGAAGCTTAATATTTCTTGACTTTTTTAGGTCTTGAAATTGGCATTTTCCTCTTTAGCAAAAGAATAATCTGGTATTTTGTGGTGAAAAATCTGTGCTTATTTTTAACCCCAATTACTCCAGACTTAATAGATATAAGAGCTATCTTTTTTTGTGCACTGAGAATAGTAATGCTATTTTACATAGTGGTCATTTCTTTTTTACCATGTTTCCACATCGGAGGCTTGATCTTAAGGGTACTTGGGTTTATGGGTAAAACATGAAGAACACATGGAATTTTAAGGAAGAAATGCAACTCATATCTGTGGCAGGTAGTTAGAAAATGTTTCAGTGTCTCTTGTAATAACAACAACAACTTTTTCCCCTCTAAGGATTGATAACTGCTTTGTCTGCAACTTTTTGATTATAATCTTTGAATTTTTTAATTTGTGATTTGTGCATAGGCTAGTTTGTGCATAGTTAGGTATCTCAGAAAGTACCTAATTGTCTTTGTTACAAGATAGAAAGTGTTTATTGCTTATCACCGCCACGTCTTTCCTCTGCCATTAGACTTTTAATTTGCTTTACTGGTCAGTTGCTGTGAAGAGGCAGATGAGAAATTGAATTCTGTTTTTTAATTTCCCAGGCTGCTAATCAGCAAGGTAACTTTTCTTATTAATAGTAAAGGTGCCAATAAGGAATAGGTCATTGAGAATCTTCTCGGTAATAGCAAAAAGGACAAATCCAAGACAACTGCCTGTGAGGGGTTTTTGGGTGATTTTTTGTTGTTGTTTGTTTGGGTTTTCTTAAGTTTGAGGAGATGGATTAGCCAGAGTGTGCTCGTACCCAGAGTATATTTCAACTAAATGCTTTATGTGGCCTCTAGATCAACTTAACTGGTCTTTTTGTTCTTGTCTGGAGGAACTTTATTCATAAGAACTCTGCAGATTTGTTGATTTAGTTAAAGGTCACTTAGCTTCCTCTAAAATTCTTCTGTGTTATATACCCTCATTTTAACTGTCTGTTACATAATAAAAAAGTAAGGTAAAGTATTCTTATATTCCTTGATGGAGCAATTAAAAAAAAAAAAGATTTCTTTCATTATTCTTAAGGGGATTCTGTCAAAATTATCTGTTTGATTGGAATCTCATTGTTTTTCTGTTCAAGCAGTTATTTTTCTGATTACCAAACAGTGCTTAAGTGCCCTTAAAACAATTTAATTTTTGCCCTTTTATTCCTCTTCATTCCAGTGTGTTTTCACTCACCTATGGAATGAAAACATCTCTGATTCATATGGTATTTTGTAGGCATTTTAAATCTTAAATGGTTGATGAATTAATTTTTTGAGCATTCTTTCTTTTAACGGGACATGTTCCTACCCCTTCCCAGTCTTCCTTTAGAATCTACTTCACTGTAAAGTCTTGATGCTCTTTCCATAACTAGCAGTTCATAAACTTCTTTTTAAATTTTTTTTCCATTGCAGCAGTTTAGTAATTTTTTTTCCTGTACTTTTAGCGATTGAAAATACAGCATCTGTATTTTAACCTGGTGTTGGAAATAACTTAGAAGATTCTTCCTCTTCACTTTTTTTTTTTATACCATTACCTGTAGTTCGGTTGCCTGGCTTGATTGCTGGGTAATTCTTCAGTGGTAGCACAGTACTTCAGGGCTTTGAGGGATTAGTCTCTATGTGGTGATTCCACAATGAAGGGAGCTCAGCTATCAATGGCTTTGTGAAATGTCTCTCTGGAATCCCTGTTTACAGGGAGCAAAAAGATCTGGATGCCATTTCAGTTCTTTAAATTTTCGCAGAGAAAATCCAGTAAAACCTTGAACCTTTGTTGCTCCTTTGGCTTTTTGTCCCCTTTCAAACTGTAATTTGTTACCAGCATTCCACCAAAGGCAAAGCAACCTCAGACTTCTCAAGTGCTTTGACTCTGTGTGGTGTTACCATTGTCATTGTTATATCAGCTTTCAGTGTTAAATCTTGTAATTCCACAAATATGCAGAGGACTGTGTAGGCAAGGCAGGAGGAAGAGGAGTGTCAGTATGCTGATTCAGCAGCACTGTCTACATATCACTAGGAAAGTCTCTCCACAAATGTAGATTTCTCAATTAACTTGTTCATGAAACAGGGAACAAATAGTCTTAGAATTCACTATGAACAAAAGGACAATTGTGTTGGTTTCTGTGCTTGTTCCCTAGATGCTGTTTTCTCTGTAGAGTGGAACATGCTTTACACTCATGAAGAACAAAAACAAGGGGGGAACTACCGCTTTAGTAAAGTGATATCTTGTCACATGTGTCCTTTAAATATCATGCTTTCCATCTAATGTTCTGAAATTGAAAATGTTTTGAGGAAGGGCTGAGAGAGCTGGTACTGTTTATCCTGGAGAAGGGAAGGCTGAGAAGGGATCTTACTGATGTGTATAAATACCTGAAGGGTAAAGTGTAAAGAAGATGGAGCCAGGCTCTTTTCACTGGTGCCCAGTGACAGGACCAGAGCCAATGGGCACAAACTGAAACACAAGGTTCTGTCTGAACATCAGGAAATACTTTTTTACTGTGAAGATGACTGAGCACTGGCAAAGGTTGCCCGAAGAGGTTCGGGAGTCTTCCTCCTTGGAAATAATCAAAAGATGTCTGGATGTGGTCCTGGGCCACCTAGAGAAGGTGGCCCTGCTTTAGCAGGATGGTTGAGCTAGATGACCTTCAGAGCTCCCTTCCAACCTCAGCCATTCTGTGAAATTGCTATAGAGTTGAAAACTGAACCTACAACCAGACTAGATAAGAAATGCAGACTGTTTTCTTTATGTTCAGACTTGAAGTCAGTATTCTGATTGCTTGTATTGTATCCCAAAGAATCGGCAAATTCAACTTTGACTTTTTCCTTTTTTCCCAGTCTTTCTGTTATCTCATTCTATAAAATGTACATGAGCTACACGCTCAGGATTGTACAAAACTATTTAGTATATGAGCAACCTGATCCTGGATTACTGCATTATTATGGCTCACTCTGTAATGCTATTTTTTGTAATAGATCTCTTATTTTAAAGAGATTCAGATGAACAAATTAATTTGCAGTAAGGTTGACAGGGAACAGTTGGTTGGGTAGCACTGTTTAGAGAAATGTTCAATTTCACGAATAATTCTTGAGAGTAGTCAGTCAGGAATATAATTAAAGAAAGAGAGACCTTGCTTTCATGTTTTCAAAGGTGCTATGGACTCTAGCCTTAGAAAACAAGAGAAAAATGACATTTGGGGGAAAAAAAGGGTAAATTACTTGTATTCTTCTGTAGTATTGAGCCTTTGCTTTTATAGAGAAATGCCATTGCTTCA
Organism: Tringa tobata; assembly: GCA_033628505.1. Classification (NCBI taxonomy): domain Eukaryota; kingdom Metazoa; phylum Chordata; class Aves; order Charadriiformes; family Scolopacidae; genus Tringa; species Tringa tobata. Next base: position 3,376,674 of record JAHREE010000278.1, on the reverse strand, counting down.
AATGATCTAGATAGTTTAAGGCTGCCTTCTGATTTCAGCAGACGCTAAAGAAATGAAGGGAAAAGAATGGGATCAAAAGTAACTTTATTTTTAAAAATAAGCACAATGTTAACAATGTGTCTGAGAAGTCAATATTCTTTGTGGCAAGGCAGGGGTACACAAAGTATATAAAAGTTCTTGAATGGCTTTCAGTAGTTAATTCATAATTTTCCACTGTAAATTCAGCCTGGCTGCTGAGTGCTGTGAGGTGATTATTGCAGCAAGATGAATTTAATAAAAACAAAATCCTGGGGGATGCATGGAAGAATTTTAAACTCAGAATGGCAATATAAGTAGCAATTAGTTTAAAAGGCTATCTTAGCTAAGTTTAGTCTTACCTAAAACTGAGAAATATTTGGAAATCACAGGCTGAATGAGTATATTGACATGATAACCTGTAGCTGTGAGATTTGTCCCTGAATTTAGAGAGCTTTTATTTGTGAAATAATAATTGTGCATATAACTAACCTGAAGTATCTGCTTAAAAATCGTAAACTTAGCACTCTAAAAGGCATGGTCATATCCAGTTCCCAGGAATCTGAAGGCTATGAGTACTGAAAAAATATACAGTCATTTAGAATTAGGAGATTGATCATCTTGTTATTGAAGTGAAATATCTGTACGGAATGATATTGGTTTTTAACTTTTTTTTGGCATCATTTTAATATTTTGTGAAGGATTTTCCCCATTTTTAATCAAGAACTTTTGCAATATTTTTGCTAGGTCACCCTGAAGTGCTTTCCACTGAGAATAAATGGAACTTTTTTAGCCTTTCTGTATAACAACTACTCTTGGAATCATCTTGGTTGTCCTATATTATGCTCTCCCGGGACTAATACCCTTTCAGTTTAAAGGTGACCTAAGCAAAATGTACTTTGAGGTTTAACTGATGCCTTTGTTTTAGTATCTTTACTCTTTCTCTAATTCATAATTCATCCTTTTGATATTTTTCATTATGTTTTTAATTACTTCCATGCTTGTAAAAAAAAACCAAAAGGTACAATAAAAGAGTAAGGGAAAAGCCTATAGTTGTATAAGACATCTTACCTAGACTTATTTCTTTAAACTCTTAAATGATTTAACTTGTATTTATTTAATGCAGTACAATAGGGATCCTCTTTCTTGAAGTAAACTGTGCTCTTATTGACAGTACTAGAGTCCTACTCTGTTGCCTTTACAGACTTTATTTGAATTAGGTAAATTTTACGGATACTTACATTCATTAAAAAAAAATAATGTGACATTGTGAAAATTTTTAAATGCATTAATTGCAAAAAAAGGATAGATTTCTTATACTTTGAAACACATTTTCAATTTTGGATTATGCTCCATAGAAATTAAGGATATTTTTTAAATCAACTGGACAAAATACATCCATGTAAACCATTATGGAAGCTACTTTCTATCTTGCATTTTCTATAGTGGAAAAAATACTAATGTCAGTGCTTTCTTGTATAATGATCAGAAAATGACAGCTCTGTGTAATAGGAAATCAACCAGATTTTTCTTAAATTGCTACTAGAGCATCTTATGGGCTAAAATAAAAAAAAGTCAGTACTTTTAGTTCTCTGTTCATTTTTCTACTCAGCCCTAACAGGACATTCTTAGGCTTAATACGACAAAATGTAGGCTATTTTGCATAAAGATGAAAATCAGTGTCTGATTCCAAGAAGCAAATCTTCAGTCACAGCTAAATGACTTCAAGTCAGTGGAGCATATTATCAAGTCAGTCACACTATGCCAGCTTATGTGGCTTCTCAGTTACGTTCAGGCACTGTTTTTTTGTAAATAAATAAATTATCTGAATGGGAAAAAAGTGTCCTAACAGATTTCTGTGTATATTAGTGGTGAGTAATATTTGCTCATGTTCTTCTCTTTTTAATTTTTTTTTTTTTTTTAATTAAAAACCAGCCTTTGAAATATCGTGGAGAGCTGCAGAGGAGAAGAGGTCAGGAAGGAAACATTTGCAGTACTGATACAGCCATTCTCAATAGAAGAATTAGTTTATGACCTTATGACTTATGTAACAGATTGTACTGTCCTCTGATGTCTCCAGAATTTCATGTAAATGTTGCTAATTTCTGCAGCAGAAAACTATGTTGTTCACTGGAACATCCAGATGCTTAACCCTGGAGGTCTCCATTAGATCTAGGGTTTCTTGTGTTGCGAATCAAGAAATTGCATTTAACAAAGTCTGTAACTTTCACATGGCCTGTGGTTTCTATTCCTGATTACAGACAAATTCAAAATAGGGAATAAATATTTAGGGTGAAGCTACTGGTGCTGCATGCTTTACTTTGAAGAGAAATAAACTTTGATAAAAGTGAAATATATTTTAATTTTTTCCAGGTTTCAGAATAACCTATAAAGTGTTGGTGAGATGAGTGAAAATCTAGACAAATCAAAGAAATTACTCTTCTGTAGCACCTTGAAGTCCATGAGCTGTGTGAAGTCCTGTTTAGAAGGCTTGTGCAGGAAAGCAGTCATCTATCTCCCTTTTTAGTGTGTAGGGAATGATATAAGTACATATAATTACCTGAGTACATGCAAATATTGTTTGTCAAAGTTTACGAATGATAAAACTATTTTTGATGTGTTCAAGGGTACTAATGTATCGGTAGTGTAAATTACATTTATATGCAGGCATCAGGTGAAGAAAGGACAACAGGAATGAATTTAAATAGGCTGTAACAATACTTTAAATGTTAATTCCACTGTCTTTCTGCCTAATTGCATATCTGTGGACGTTTATTGGACACATTTTTAGAGGAGTTAACTATTCTTACAACATACTGCTGAAATGCAATTACTAATACAGTTAATTTCTCTATACCATTATTCTTGATCTAACTAAAAAGGACTATTAAAACATACATCAGATTGAGAGAATTATGAGCTATATTTCTTTCACTACAGAAACTGTGAAATTTGAGCTACTGGACTGAATTTGAATTTTTCATCAGGAAAAGGGAATGGCTGAAGGCAAAGTAAATAAAAGGATGTCTAAAGAAGAAACTTAATTCAGAATGCATTTTCAGTAACGTAAACCCATCAGAAATATGATAGAGACAGTCTGATAAAACCTTGGTGAGAACCAGGGAGAAAACTTTCCTTTACCAGACTCCAGCTATTTTGCTATGATGTATATTTCCCAGATCAACAAATCTGAATCAGCAAGTATTTGAATCTTAACTATTTTTTTTATTGTTGTTTTAAAATTAAGAGGTTTGTCTTGAAAATGTTAGTGGGATCCATTGGACAGACAGAACAAGCAGTGTTTAGGAAAATCTGGATGGGTTTTTGTTTTGGATCTTTTTTGTTGTTCTTGTTGTTGTTGCTTGTGTTTTGTTTTTTTTCTCCCAGAGAGAGAAGGTTTTATTTGGGCCAAAAGAAATTTAGAAAATCTGGCCAAGGAAGATTAAGAGTCAAGTGAGGCAAAACGTGTATACAGGGGGGTTGTTGTTTATGCTTTGTCTTGTAGGCACTGTGTCTTGGGAGAGTGAATAAATAAAGCTGTGTTTTGGGTAGCTAATCTGCTAGTCGCAGAGTACGAAAGGGAAGGCTTGTAGATGCCAAGCTCTATTGGGTTAAGAAGCAGAGAGGAGATACGGGGGATCACTGGGAAGCAATCCCTGCTGGGGAATTGCTTCAGGTGCAGATGCCAGAAGCCAAGCCTGCCAGCATCTTCTCTTTCAGAGCTTGTCATACTTTGCCTAGGTTTTTGACAGGTGGCATAGTTGTGTCATCACATTGCTGGAAACGGAGATTTATAATAGATGAACTTTAACTTTATTCTTTTGCTTTGTTCTTGATTAAATGATGTGGACAACTGCAAATGGAAAAATCTTTTGCTAGCTGTAGGGACAAAAGCAGAATTATTTAGAATTGCAGTCCCAAGGTGTTTATTTCAGTGGGGACTGCTCATCTGCCTAACGGCATCAAGGCCAAAATACCAATGACTCTGCCCTTACTCCAGCAACAAGAATATTTTTCATGGGTGATCTCTCTATGGAGAAATCCCTGTCCAAAATACAGAACTGCTTTCCTTGTTGCATCAGAAAATTCCTGGATTCTGGATTTTCTCAGTTATGTTTTTAAGGGTTATTTAGTTTTAAAACAATGCTGCCGTGCCATTATTTTCACTTGTTACAAAATGGTGTAGGAACAGCATGTAATATTATAGTTCTGTTTGGTTTACATTTTAGCATTCATGTTGTTTCCATACATAGATTATACATGTTCTTTTATTCTACTGGGGTGTCAGCTAATGAAAATAAGTAAATGATACATGGCTGCCTCTTTGCCCGTTTTTATCAGTAGACTGTTATCTCTTGGCCCATTTGGAGTTACTTGCACCAAACTGCAATTTTCTTTGTAAAGGAAGAATATCCCTTCCTAGATTTATCCTTGTGGGTTGGGTTGTTTTTTTGTTTTGTTTTGTTTTTTTCATTGTTTCAACTAAAACAGGCCCCTTAACTTAGCAGCATAAAGCTAGTAAATGCTCGGAGGAATTCTGTAAATAAATGGGTTTAAACAAATGTAGGGTCCTTACCTGTAGAGACTCTGGAAAGTAGCAGAAAAATAGTGGTTTACAGCAAAAAAGAGATGTCTCATATTTTCTGGATATAAGTAACAATTTTTCATGTCTCTCAGTCATCACAAGATGTGTTTTGGCTAGTGAGTCTGATTTAGCCATTCTCTCCTATTTCTAGATTTTCTCTGGCAGAAAACTTTCCCCAGGGGGTAGAAAGAGGCGAGTTAATAATTTTTTTTTTAAATGTCCCCTGATGGGCATTCATATTGGTGACAGTTTTATATATGGTTTGCATAGTTGGATGGTAAATGGTAAAACAAAAATACTGGAAGACATGTTCGGTTTCAGTACCTTAATGGAAAGAATAATTTGGGGTAGATCATTGTCCTTTGTGACAATGCTTTCCTGGGTATTAATAGATTATTGTTTTTATTATTGTTCCATTAAGGTAATAGGGAACATTCTGCCTTTGTTTCTAAATGTTTTCTGTCAATTTTTCTTTACTTTTCAACATTCTTCTTTTACACAGGAGAAAATTTTTGGCTGGAAACAGAGCTCATACTCACACCTTTATTCAACAATCTGTTTTTCTTTTTGTACACTTTGATCTTACAAAATTTTAATTTTCTTATAAAAATATCGAAGTGGCATTCTGAATTATGAAGTCTGTAAGACCAGTCTGCTAGCTTAAACATTTGTTTAAAATATACAAATTTTTCCTCCTTTTAACAAACTGGTCAATTTCTTGAGTGTAGTGTCTGAAGAGTGGGTGCCTTTTTGATCCAAAGCTGAAGTAGACAGTTGAAATGTTGAAATGTGCCATTTTTCCTGAACACAGGAAACTCAACTTGAAAGAACAGCTAAAATGGAAACTCGCTTAATGCTAGATTTATTTCTTGGATTTCATTAAATGAGAATGAGGAAAAGGTTGATAACTTACTCAGCAGCATATATTGTGCACATGATTTATATATGAACAAACAATATCAGACCTTCATCTATCTGTAAAGTGTTACAAATCAGAAAGCCATAAAATCTAGGAGATTCCACAGACTTCATTGTGAATTCTAGAGCTGTCAGTCCCAAGTTCTCTTCTATCAATTACTCTGCAAAAGGAGACTTTCTGGAATAAAGTGGACTAAAAAGTGACAGGATATCTAAGTGCAGTCAGTTACCTAAGAGAAATCTGCCCTATAGCAGAATGTTACACTATTATTATCTGCAACCTATTCAGTGATAACTTTGTTTGAAAAAAGTAGATTTCTTCAGAATCCAGTAAAGTGAGTAATGAAATTGTACCTGGTGACTTTACATTCCTGAAGCATTAGCTATTAGGTTAGTTTAGTCACTAGCTTTTTATTTGGTGCCTTTACAAAAAGGAAAACAGAAGATACAAGTGGTTGAGAACATTATGGTGAACTTCACAGTGTTGCACAAGAGCTTTGTGAAGGTGATATTATACATGGCTGAATCTGAAGGAATCGAGGCAATTTTGCTTTAATATCCTTAATGATAACTTCACGTATTTCTTTTTCTTTTCTCTGAATAAGGCCTATTCTGAAAAGTCTTGGTTTTCTGTACCGAGTAGGATATTGTGCATCCTTCCTGTGTTAATTTAAAAGTTGTGTCTTTTTATTAGGTCTCTTTGGTTTATCTTTTTGCTTCAGTTATTAAAGCTTTTGGAAGTACGAGTACACATCCTTTTTAGCCCCTTATGTTTTATTGCACATTGCCAACTGGAGTGCCTCATGCAAAACTAGGGAATCTTTTGAAAGGAACAAAAAGATTTAATCCAGGCACTACTAATCCAAGGAAATCTTAAAAATGACTAGGTTTCATTTTTATGTGATCTGCTTTATGATTCTTTTTAAAGAGAAGAGCTTACATAATATCTTTTTGAAGCAAAACTACCAAAACCATAATATGTCTTTTAGCAGGAGAAAAAATTGTAGTATCAATTGATCCATTGGAGTTCTCAAGATAAACAGAGTTGTAATCTCTCCTTCACATTTTTTATTACAAATCTCAGCTGAATTCTTACAATAGGAATGAAAGCCTGAAAGATATATTTTTTTAAAGGCTTTATAGGGTCAAATAAACAAACCCCAAAACTTCCAGTGACCAGCTGTGGCTTATAAGGAGCTCCAAGGTTCTAATTTTTAAGATGGAAGATCTGACAGGCAAAATGTAATTTTCCTTTATCCCTTGCAGCTCACTTCTTCCTTTATAGATCTATCTTTAGTCTTATTTATAGCCTTACTGATTTGTCAGAATGTTAATAGTTGAGCTAATTTTTCTATTTCATTCTGTATTTTTAAAAAGTCCTAGAAAAGCCACCTTGTCTCCTTGCTCAGTTGTTCCTGTGCAATGTTTGAGTTTTATCCTTGCCTTACCTGTCATCCTGTTCTCTTTTCTCAGAGCATCCCATTTCAGTGTGTTTTGTTAAGCTAGTTTGTATACCCTTTCACTCCCTCATGCGTATTTCATCAGAGATCTCACACCTTCCAGTTTTCTGAACTTAGTTTCTCTTGTTTGGTGAAGAGAAGGCTCCGGGGAGACCTTATTGCAGCTTTCTGGTACTTGAAGGGGGCCTACAGGAAAAACAGGGACAAACTTTTTAGCAGGGCCTGTTTTGATAGGACAAGGAGTAATGATTTTAAACTAAAAGATGGAGGATTCAGACTAGATAAAGGGAAGACATTTTTTACACAGGAACAGGCTGCCCAGAGAGGTGGTAGGTTCCCCATCCCTATAAGCAATCAACATCAGGTTGGATGTGTCTCTGAGCAACCCAATCTAGTTGGAAAAAGTCCCTGCTCATTGCAGAGAGGTTGGACTAGATGATCTTTAAAGGTCTATTCCAACCCAAACTATTCTATGATTGGTGCTGCTTCGCTTTCTGTCTCTGTTTCTGTCTGTCCGCTTCTCTGTCTTTCCTACCTTCCGTCAGCACTCAGGTTCTGTGCAAGTCATAATATTCCAGTTTTCTCCACTCTTTTTTTAGCTCTTATTTGATATAGGCAGCTTCCACAGTGTCCTTGAGCAGGGAACGGAAGACTTAAGACGGATTGTTGCATTGATCCTGAGAAGCTGTAGTTGTAGCAATCCACCTAGAGCATGGTCAGTGCAACCTCACTGAAACTAGGTAACTTAGGAGACTAAAAAGTCTCTGCTGAGCATATGTGGCATTAGGCTTACTTGATTTAAAAAAAAGTCTAAATAGCTTTTCATAGGAATAGTTAGATAAATATATTTAACTTGAGGGCTGTCTTCTAATAGGTCTTGTAGCCTGCTTTTAAGTCATTCATGTGATAGAATGCTTTCATGCAAAAGAAAAGCCACACGCAAGCAGACTTACTTTTTCTTATATGTTTATAGTTCAACCAAAATATTTTGGGAATCTTAGTCTTGAAAACAACTAAAAAGATTGATCTCATAAGGGAACATGCCTAGATGGATTTATAAGAAAATGCACTCCTGTCTGTAGCAAAATATAAAGCTTATATTAATTTAAGTTCAATGTGATATATATTCCTAAGGAAATTCTGAATGTAATAACTATTTCACTCTCTTCATAGTTACATTTTTCTTTCATCTTAATATTTGAGTGACTGACAATATCCTGCTGTGATTTTTACTGAATATAATAAATAGAACATAATGCTGCATTTTCCAAAGCTTCCATTTTTTAATGAAAGTTAAATGATTGCTGTACTGCTATCTTGTATTTAGACAGCCAACCATACTCTACTCCTTTGCCTTCAGTAGCAACCTGTTTGATCTCATTTTATGAATCCTGTCTTTTTAATACCACAATGAGTTATATTTTTAAATTCTTTAAATCTACTTGTCTACATAGAAGACTAAATGATGCTAGAAGCTATAGAGAGGTGCCCCCCAACCTCCTGCTTAAGTCCATGGGAGCTCTGAGGGTGCAAAGACAGAATATAGGTATGAAATGCTTGAAGTTTAAGCTTAAGCATTCCTCATCCTTTTCCTCAATTACAGAATCTCTTGGCTGAGAAGGTGGAACAGCTGATGGAGTGGAGCTCAAGGCGCTCAGTTATCCGTATGAATGGAGACAAATTCCGAAGATTTGTGAAGGCTCCACCTCGTAACTACTCTGTGATAGTGATGTTCACTGCTCTCCAGCCTCAGAGGCAGTGCTCTGTTTGCAGGTAATTTATACCTTTGTGATCTTTTTTATCTTCCTTTCCACAGTTTTCAGGTGAACGTTTTAATCAATGTGCAATACACTGAGTAGGATTGTTTCTTGCATGAGATAGATGCTTACTATTTAACAGACTCGTGTTTGTTACAGCATCTTTTCAACTGCCTTTTAATTTAAATGTCAAATTCTAGAAATCTTCTTAGTTTGGGGTTTTATTAAATTATAGTTGAATAAAATGTACACAATTGCAGAAAACTTCCTCTTTAAGAAATCTGCTTTTATTATGACTTGACCATGATCTTTCCAAAGACGTTTTGTGACAGAAGTGATTCATTACCATTTAATAATATGACACTTCACTGATTTCTTTAGTTAAGAGATGCACATGTGAGTTACCCTGTGATTTCACAACTTTGGACAGTTCTTACACGCAAACACCTTATTCCACCAGGACAATGCCTATGGTGGAATTCTGTTTGGCCCTGACTCGGGTATGTTGTGGTGCCTCCTTTTAGAAGACATATTAAAGTGGCATTGATATTCTTCTAAGTTCAAGACCTTTCTCTGCAAGTTCCTAGCTCAGTAAGTTAATCCAAAAAATGACTAATGACAGACATGGAAATAGGGCCAAGGGGCTGAAAGGTAGTCATGCACTTAATTACCTTACTAAATCAGAAACTGAGCTAATAAAACCTCCTTCAGCCAAAATATACATTAGAAATTATTGTGTTTAGTAATAGATGGGATTATTGTGGAGGGAGTTCTAAACAGTTATTAAATAGGCAGCAAAATTCTCTGTAAAACTATGAAATACATAAGTTATATATGAAGAAATATTATTTTTTAAAGTAGGTGCACTTTAAACGATATACTAAGTTGGTAAATATAGCAGCTTGTTAGATTTCTTAGGTGTTGGAATGCAGCGTTTACCATATCTGTAGTCATATACAGCTTTTATTAGATCTTCTTCATAATTTTTAGTCTTTGAAGTCATTTGGTCAATTGTGAGAGAGAAGATGTAAATTGCATTCCCATGAGTTCACCCTCTGCATCTGAACTGTGAAGGTGAAGGAGTAGGTACAAAAGCTTCCCAACATTCTTAAGTCAAAGGAATTTTCTCTTTAAAACTTCCAGCACTTGGTTGCTGTTATTTCTTCTTTGTGTTGCCAGAGTTCAACTTCAGGAGATGAAATAAGAGTTTGAAAGTTTACCATATTGTTTTAAATCATTCCTTATTTTCCTACCAAGTAGATAAAGCTACAAGAGATGCACTAAGTTCAGCTTTATAAGGGTCAGTGTATTTGTCATTATAGTGGCCATGGCAAATTCTTTCCCTGTGTTATGTACAGCACTCTTGTAGAGCATGTGAAAACAACATAAATATTGCTGTTATTAAGGAAGTTAATTTTACTTAGTTTACATAGTTTACTGTACTGGAAAAGAGCTTGTAAATATCATCCTGTAATATGCCAGGCTAACCATTTATGTACAGAAGCAACGGAAAATCTTTCAGTAAAAAGGAAAAAAAACTCAACATTCTGCTTTCAGTGGGGTTTGTTTAAATAAATGTGAAGTTGCGATCCGCTTTTTCACGTGAAATAAAAGGAATTTAATGAGGTTGATCGTACTGCACATAAAACCATTATTGGGAAAATCGACATTTTCAAATCAATGGCTAATTAATGGACAGGAGCACTGAAAGGATACACAGAACTGAAATGCATGCGTTACTTTATTGCTAGCTATTCACTAGCCATTTTGCCCAAAGGAAAAATAGATTTTTAACTTAATCTGTAATGTTCTGTGAGGATGCTGTTGTCCAAGATTTAAATTAACTGGTACTCATGGAAATATTTTCAGAACAATTTTATACCAAAAAAAAAAAAAAATCAATGTCATATTTCAAATACAAAAAAGCAATCTTTGACTTTGAATAACTGTCACAAGAACTAGTACTTTTTTTTTCCCCCACTGAAAATTGAGCCTTGTTAGTTTATGCACCATGGGATTATCTAAAAAAAAAAAAAAAAGGAAAAAAGGATTTTGTCTTTCCCTTTGGTGGCTAGATTGGACACTTCAGTATTTTACCTATTCTAAATGTCTGTTTTATAAAGATCAAGGATGGAGTATTTTCAAAAGTGGAAAAAAAGGTGTTTGTGTGCTGCTGTTGNATGTAAATTGCATTCCCATGAGTTCACCCTCTGCATCTGAACTGTGAAGGTGAAGGAGTAGGTACAAAAGCTTCCCAACATTCTTAAGTCAAAGGAATTTTCTCTTTAAAACTTCCAGCACTTGGTTGCTGTTATTTCTTCTTTGTGTTGCCAGAGTTCAACTTCAGGAGATGAAATAAGAGTTTGAAAGTTTACCATATTGTTTTAAATCATTCCTTATTTTCCTACCAAGTAGATAAAGCTACAAGAGATGCACTAAGTTCAGCTTTATAAGGGTCAGTGTATTTGTCATTATAGTGGCCATGGCAAATTCTTTCCCTGTGTTATGTACAGCACTCTTGTAGAGCATGTGAAAACAACATAAATATTGCTGTTATTAAGAAAGTTAATTTTACTTAGTTTACATAGTTTACTGTACTGGAAAAGAGCTTGTAAATATCATCCTGTAATATGCCAGGCTAACCATTTATGTACAGAAGCAACGGAAAATCTTTCAGTAAAAAGGAAAAAAACTCAACATTCTGCTTTCAGTGGGGTTTGTTTAAATAAATGGGAAGTTGCGATCCGCTGTTTCACATGAAATAAAAGGAATTTAATGAGGTTGATCGTACTGCACATAAAACCATTATTGGGAAAATCGACATTTTCAAATCAATGGCTAATTAATGGACAGGAGCACTGAAAGGATACACAGAACTGAAATGCATGCGTTACTTTATTGCTAGCTATTCACTAGCCATTTTGCCCAAAGGAAAAATAGATTTTTAACTTAATCTGTAATGTTCTGTGAGGATGCTGTTGTCCAAGATTTAAATTAACTGGTACTCATGGAAATATTTTCAGAACAATTTTATACCAAAAAAAAAAAATCAATGTCATATTTCAAATACAAAAAAGCAATCTGTGACTTTGAATAACTGTCACAAGAACTAGTACTTTTTTTTTCCCCCACTGAAAATTGAGCCTTGTTAGTTTATGCACCATGGGATTATCTAAAAAAAAAAAAAAAAGGAAAAAAGGATTTTGTCTTTCCCTTTGGTGGCTAGATTGGACACTTCAGTATTTTACCTATTCTAAATGTCTGTTTTATAAAGATCAAGGATGGAGTATTTTCAAAAGTGGAAAAAAAGGTGTTTGTGTGCTGCTGTTGCATAGAGCTATGTCAAATGCTAAGCATGAAAAACACAACATTGTAAGAATGTTGTATGAGGCCAGAAGAGCTCACGTGTGTCCTGTCTTGTAAAATGAACTATATTCTTTGGGTATACCTGATTTTGCATGTGGTTATATTTAGAATGTGTGTTGCTAAAGTGAGCTTACAATAAAATCAGTATGACTTTTCTGGCATTTCTGGTGTTTTGAATGATTGTGCCACCAAAGACAGAGAGGTAGTTTCTTGCATTCAGAAAGTGAGTGTCACTTCTGGCACCCTTCAAAGTGAATGCAAAAGTCAGTTTGGTGATCCAAGTTCTCTACTAATCTCTAGTAAAGACTATTCTGCCTGTCCATTGCTGAAAACTGGTGTGGTTTGGACATTGTCTAGAAGGTATGAAGCAAGGATTCCATTCACTGCCCCCATCCTTTTTAGCACCAGAGAAGTTCCAGATTCGGATAAAACTTGGTTGAGGTGGTCGTAGCCCAGTCTTAAAATTTAAACATTTTAAAAAGGTCTTACCTACTCATATAGCAAGGACTTATATATGGGAACCTGACAAAATTTTTCTCAGGAAACCAAAGGCTTTTCTGTGCACAGCAAGGGGTGTAACATCAATCACTTATCAGTTAATGATTTGTGAAAATGTATGGAAGTAATACCAACTTAGTCTTAAAATGCCACATACAAAGAAGTCCCTTGGACTCCAGATATTTAGATGAAACTTTTGTATGTAAACATTCTTTCAGTCAAAAGAACTGATCTTTTTTCAGTAAAACCAAATCATATTGTATGTTTTGTAGGTATTCTCTAGCAAAAGTTACTTACCATAAGATCTTTTTTTCAAATGGAATGGGAAGGGTTTATCATTGCAGGAGATGAATGCATAATCTTATGTATCATCTTAAGAAAGATTAATTAGAAAAAAATGTTGAGTGCTTTTTGAAACTTCTTGTTCATTCACTGCTAGGCTTGTTTGTTCTTGATATGTGTCGTATTTAATGCTTTCCTTTTACTCAATTTTGCTTGATTTGCTTCTAATTTTGAATATTAACCCTTTTCAATATATATTTTTAAAAGTTAGAAATCATATATCTGCATTCCTGATTGGAATTTACTCTATGCCCAGAACAAATTAGGTTGATTTATAGTGTACAAACTACCAGTTTGTCATCTTTGAGACAGAGATTGGTTCTCTATTCGTTTTAATGAAATACTTTTGCAGACTGGAAAATATATCTGTAGATTACCTGAATCAATCCAGTCCTAACACATGAAGGCTTCTGTAAACCAGTAGCTCTGGGTACATGTTAGTAGTGCCTCTAGTGATGCCTCTGGACTGTTTTTCAAGGAAATTCTGTCTTTGTCCTAAAGTAGAATTTGGAGAACATTTCTGTCTAGCTTTGTGGACAAGCAAGTTTCAATTTTCTGGTCCAAAAAACTATTGAAAGTCATTCGATGCCTTGAAAACTGTGTAAGTGGTAGCATAAATATGTTTTCCTGTTGACACAATTGTTTAAGTTCAATATGACATAGCAGGTATTGAGAGATGAATTAACTTTAACAGATTAGATATCCTATGTGCTCTCAAGTATGAAGTCATTGTTGGGGGTGGGAGGCATTTCTAACTGTGGAAGATGAGAGGTTTTTTCCATACGTGTTTGGAAATGTGTTTGATCTATATGTATCTGCAACAGCACACTGGAAGCAGATACTGAAGGGCCCTTTGCACTGTGATGATGAATCAGCTTGGGTTTTTTTGGTTTGGATGAATAGTCAGAAATGATCTAACTCTAAACACTGACTTCTTGGGATATAATACCAGCTTCTTTTGTGCTTAGGTATTCACTTGACTTGATAGTTTCTCTCTGTTACCCACATCATTCAGTCACTGAAAAAAATTACTTATGTATGTAAGAAGGAGAACAAAAGAGTGGTCACTCTGACAACGGCATCTTCACAGAGATGCAGAGACTATTTCTCAGCCTGTACTTTGTATTGCATCCAGACAAACCAGTAACTACCAGGCTGAATTGGATGCATTTTTGGGTGAAAGTTATCTTCCAGCTTCTCTGCTCTTCATTGTCTTCCCTTTTGCAATCTGTTCCCTCATTTTATTATCACTACATTTTCCCAAAGGGATCAGCACCATTTTACCAACCAGACTTCAGTGACCCCCCTGTTCCACTTGATTGAGTACTAGTGCTTTGATTTTTCAGCTGCACGTGGACTTTTGCTCCAGCCTGCTGAAAACATCACTGTGCTGACTGTTCCTCTGCATCTTTCATTCTTATAATTAATTTGTTCTTTTCTGTTTGCTGCTGTACCATCTAATCACTCCATAAGCAAATTATATGAGGTCTTTTGTTTTACTTTTTAAGCTCTGCTTCTCCATCTCACTGGCAGAAGCGACAATCTCTGCTTTGCATACAGGTGCATATCAGAGATGCCTTGTTTTTTGCCAAACAGTTCACATTTTTGTCTGGTTCATTTTTCAAATTCATTGTTTGGATATTTTCATATAGAAAGGGAAATCTGGGTCAGAGAATCACTTGAGTTTTTTCCCCTACAGCTGAAGCCCATCAACAAAAAGATGCATATTTTGTTTTGTTGTTTTTTTTCCTTAGAGTAGTGTTCCTTGAAAAGATTGGAGTAGTGTCAGGAGCTAAAGATAATGAGTTTCAGTGATTAGGTTCCATACCTTGACCTGTATGCACCACTAGTTTGTTATGTGATAATGGTTTAAACATGTAAGTCAGACACGTACATCTTTGTGAATTTCAAACTACCTGAAACAAATGAGTTTTCTCTTGCATACTTTGTACTGTGGTTGTTTATTATATTTATGAATTCCCGAATGTTTCTTTTAAAGATGTAATCGAGCCTGTTTGAACCATTGCAAACCAAGATTAAAGCCTAGAATTAGCATCATAAATGATCAGGAGAAAAATGGGGAACTACAAGCAAAGATGACTATAATAATTGCAGGTGACCACTTGTGGAGGCAAACTTGTACACTGCATAAACTGAAAAGTGTGGTGTTTTAGTCCTGGATGAAGTAACAAACCTGCTTCCAGATTCTTGGAAAACACAGTTTTGCGAAGACAGTACTTACGAAGAAGCAGCTATATATGGGTAGTAATGGAGAGGACTTTGTGTAGCCATTAATTTTCTTCCCCCCCATGTTGTCTAGACTGTTGTATTTTTAAAAGCATCAGAAGTTTCATTATATTGAAAGGAGCACTGATTACTCCCATTAGCTGAAGTTGTGCATCTATAAATAGATATGTGTGTGTGTAAATATACATACAAAGTGTATACATAAAATTTATATATAGGATGTGAGGGAGATGGGACAATTTTGCCGGTATGGCACGTGTAAAGACTTCCTTTATTGCATTTGAGTGACAAGGCTGAATTCTGTCAGAAATTATTAATGGTATCTATTGGAACAACCTTGTAGCTGCTGCAGAAAGCGTGCTGCAGAATGAGCTCAGTCAACTGCTTGAGCTATTCCTTCTGTATTTCTTACAGGATTATATAAAAGGTAAGATATAATTCAACATACAGTATGCGCATTTTTAAGTTTTGAGCTTAATGTAGTACATGTTTCATGAAGAGGTCTGAATGTAGCTGCCTTCTGCTGTTGACTCACAATATGCAGAAGGAAATGACAAAATATAGGAAAGAAGAGACTCCACTTAATTTTATTAACATCTACCCTGTCAATGAGACCTCTGAGAGGAGGTTTTTAATCTAGAAAAGAGAGGAATTCTGTTGGTTTCCCTGTTCAAGAAGATATCTCAGAATACTGTTTTCAAGTAGCCGATCAAAGAGTAGGTCAAGAGCAAAAAGAATTCTGACAGTCAAGGAGGTGTCACCAGAAAGAAGAAAAAGGATCCTCTGCCTTTCAGTTCTTTGCTGGTGATCAAGAGCGAGTAGTGAGAAAATCATTGACAGGTCTCTTAACTGTACTGAGACTGAATTATCTTTTGAACTTTTGTTCAAAGATGGAACAGGAAATGTGGAAGGAGCTGTTGAAAGTTCTGCAATTGCTTTTCCAGTGCACTTCAGGATCCTGATAGAAGTATTGATGAGTCCTGTTTAACAGGGTGGTAATTTTATAGCTGGATCATAAGATACTCCTTATTCTTCCTATGGTCAGAATTTTAGTTTTTATTTTTTTATTTGCAACTTCTACAAAATATGATTTCATAGCTCTTTTCCATCTGCAGAATATTGGAAATTTCATGGGATGCTGTAAATAGGCTAGCATGGATTTTAGTTTGCTTTTTCCTATTATAGATATCTAGATTGCATAAACAATGTAGTTTTCAACTAGTGTCCATGCTCTTTTCATTTTGTTGTGCGTGGTGAATTTTCTGGCCATGTTTGTAGATTCTTCAGTGCTTTTCACCGTGGCGTTATGAGTCAGCCTAAACAAAAATAAAAGCAAATAAGCATTCTGAATGTATTGTCTTCTTGATGCTGAGAAGTTGTTCAAATATGCACTTAGCCCTTTCTTCTCTTCATTTTGGGGAAACCATTCCAAATAAAACCCAGAAGTTTATATTGGAGGTAAATTGCAGCACTGATCACAGTTTACTTTAAACAGATGGAAAAGCCACGTAGGTGACCTGGTAGTGCATTCTTTGCCAATTGTACATTTGTAAATGTTTTGTATAGTCCATAGTATGCAAAAAAAGTAATATGTTTTAATGCTTTCTTTAGCAAATAATTGCACAGTCTTTTTTATTCTTTTCCTAATATTCCGTTTGTGTTTTCCTTACTATAATGTTGGACTAATAGAATAAAATTAATCTAATTTAGTATAGCTCAAGCTATATAAATCTGGTTATCTGCCATAGACACCCACATAATTAATGCTTTTAAATAAAAGTTTTAATATTTAACAAGCACCTCTTGTGTAATGGAAGAAATTTTTGTAGAGCATTTCCTTAGCAGCTTACTTTACAGCATATTGAATTTTCTAGGCAAATCTAATAGCAGCATTCCCTTTTGATCTGGCCACTGTTTTCTAGTAACTATTCAATGTTACTGTTGTTGCTAGTTCCTGTGTTGCTGTTATGATGAAATTCTTAAGAGGTGATTGTAGCAGCAGTAATATTTAAATCTTTTCTGTCTATCAAATAATCCTGCCAAACTAAAAAGATCAGTGCTAACATATTATTATTCAGATGACTTCATACCAAGTGTAGTTCTGCCCTATGCCTTTATAGGATTTCATATAATTATTACAGTAATTTCATATAATTAACATTACTTCATAGAAACAAACTGATAGAATTGTTATTAACTGATGCTAGAGATGGGTAGATAAGAAGTGACAGATTTGATGCTGCCTAATGTTAATTTGAGGTTCAATTTTTTTTCAGCCAAGTGCTTATGCTTTTTACTGTTATTGTATCTGAAAAGGAGTAACCAATGCTACAAAAAGTAATTAATGTGATTGCATCAGCATTGTGTCTATTGGGAATTATATATTGGACTCTGGGATGTTCTTCAGTTCTCTTTGTAGTAATCCTGTAACTTTGTATTCCTGCCCCTCCTTGTTTCCCTCTCCTTTCCCCAAACCTCTCAAGAGCTACTGTGAGGATGTATTAGAGAATGCTTTCCTATCTTCAGTGTGAGAATGAAACTGTGCTTTGACTCTCTTATAGAAAATCTCAGAAAACTTTTTGCAAAATGATATTTTTGACCTATTATATTAATCCACAATAGTTCAAAGATGCAAAATACATGGAGATCAACGGGAACAAGAGTTTTCTTTCAAATAGTGGGGGCATAACCGGAGTAACTGAATTTCCCAGAAATACTGTTTCATCACAAGTGAAAGGTAGACCAAGAAGAATGATGGCATCAAGATGAAGTGATTTTTATCTTGTTCTTATAATAAAAGTGGTCCAGCTTTAATATAGAAGGTTTAACAGATCAGTGCCCTACAGATATTAGTTAAGATTTTGCAGCATCCCTTTGATGTTGTTTGACTGCCCTCTTCAGGAGGACAGTGAATATGTTAGTCTGCTTAATGTTAGTATCTATTTCTAGAAATAGCCAATCTAATGCCCAAATCCATGTTTTTTATAATTGCAAACTTTGCCCATTGAATTAGTCTGTTCAGTAGCAAATTTTATTCAATTGGATAATAAGGGAGAAAGTTGAATTTTTATTGTGCTTCATAAGATATTTTTGAGGCGAGGGAAGGGTAAAAATTAGTAAAATTTCATTTTAACTTCTTTTATATAGTGATTTTTTTGTATGCAATATATTCCTTGATACAACACAACTCTGCTGGAGTTGCATGTAATATATTTCATGCCTAAGGCTGATCGAGGAAATGGGAAGGGTCTTGTGACATCTGTGGTTCTGTCATCCTTTTCCCCCTCTTCACTCTCTCAAAATGCGATACGTGTTATGTCTGTTTCCTGCAGAGCTTCTCTTGCAACAAAAAGATTTTTGCATCTCCAGCTTTTAAATAGTGTTCTGCACCGTCAAACACATGGAACTGTTTTTTTCGAAACACTGTTTTGCGAAAAGTTGCAGAATACATTCATTTATACTACTTCTGCATCTACCACTTGCAAAGATAAGTTGCCAAATGGTAGAACCTTGGTTTAGACTGGAGAGCAGGTATGTTTAATTAGTAATATGGAAATAATTAGCAAAGAAGTCTGTGTAAAGGCAGAAGGATTGCAAGGATCCTTTCAGGGTTTTTTCTCTTACTTTTTTCTGAATTATTCATTGATATGGATTTGTCCTGTGGAAGAACCTGTGGGTTTTATGGTTCTGTGATTGTGTCTTTAGAGAACATCTCTGCTGGTCAGGATCCCAGAATTCTTCTCCTGGAATTAAGTTTTTTCCTTTTCTCTCAGTGCAGACAGGGCAAAGTTGTTTGTTTTCCTGTTAAAATGAATGAATGAACAAACAAAACCCAACCGACCAAAAAAAACCCTTGCCTGAATATAGAGCCATTAGTAAAGCCAGGAGAAGACTTTCTGACAAACTTGAGTAGTGGCAATATGACTTTCTAGTGGTGATAGAAAAGATTATTTTCCCTTATACATTGTGCGAAATTATCCTTTATCTATTTTAAAACAAATTTTATAGAAATGATCTTGAGTGTATTATGCTACTAACAAGCTTACTGTTCATTTAGTTAGTATCATTTCCCCAGGGCTCAGCAGTTTCTATGGCTCGTTCCATGGCTCTGCTCTTTTAAGAAGATTACTACTGTCACATTTCTGGGTTATTTTCCCCCTGGCTTCAGAATTCGTTGTGTGCAGCTACAGAATTCCTTATGTGCAGCTGTCTTCAGCAAGTAAATCCTGATACCATATTCCAGGACCCACCTAAGCATCTCCTTGCAGGGATCTGTTAGCAGATCTCGTGACACTGGCTGCTCCTGTTTTCTGAGAATTTTAAATATGGAAAACACTACTTTTTGTTAACATCATCTTGGGACATTTCTGGTATAGTTTGACTTCTGGTATAGTTTGACACTTCTAATTTTGTAGAAGGCACGTTTGAAGCAAAGAGTTGCATAACTACCTGGGACTTTTTTTAATTGATAGTGTGGATGTTAAGAACCATACTGCAAGTGTAATTCATCTAACCGCTGCAACTGGTTATAGAATCTTTTTTGCCAGTGAATGCCACATGGATGTACGTTTGTTTCTTTTCCTTAACAGGCAAGCTAACGAAGAATATCAAGTGCTGGCTAATTCATGGCGCTATTCATCTGCTTTTTCAAACAAACTGTTTTTCACAATAGTGGATTATGATGAAGGGGCAGATGTTTTTCAACAGGTAAATGTTGGGTACTGTAAAGCATTTTTACTTTTTATAACTAAATGTTGATTTGCAAAATGATGAGAGACAAATTATTTTCTGTGTGCAGATGTGTACCTCTCTGATTTGTATACAGATTTTTCCTGGTTAAAAACACCAGGAACTGCAGTTTCTGTGACATTAGTGAAGACAGATTGTACAAGTAACAACTTCTAGGATTTTCCAAGTGTAGTTTCTAATGTTTTTGTTTATAGATTACATTATATGCATGCAAATTTTTTCAACCTATTGTTAATGTCATTTTTTAGAATTAAACACAATGGAACTAACATTTGCATTTAAAGATTTCCTTTATTTTTAAGGGAACAAAGCTCTTGACTAAAAGAGCCTTTTAATTGCTTTTATGTAATACAGTATTCTTCAACTACAGTAAAATTTGTATTTGTCAGGAAGTTCTTCAGGGAAAAGAGAAGAGATTGGTTCAGATTTTATATGTTGGCTATGAAGAGCTAAAATCAATTGGTGGAGAATAGTCGAAGGACCTGTCTTAAATTGAGTAGTCAAGGCAAAACACATCCCTTGAAAATGAATACTGACATGCTTTTCTCTAATATTTCTCTGTTGGTTGAAGCTAAAAATGCAGATTAAGAGCATTGACAATTTTTGAAGTTCTGTGTTTTTAACCACCTTTTGGTGAAGTGTGATTTAAAATTTTCAGGAGAAAATGTCAATATTTATTTTTAAAATACTTATAATTTTAAAAGGTTAATTACTGTGTTTAGTAAATATTTTTTGCTTCCAATTGACATCTTAGAATGTATTGTGTAAAGAATAGTTATTAATGGCTTAAGGTTGTGCTTCAAAAATTTTAGCTCAAATAGTTCTTATGTTGTCCTACATGGTTATAATAATACAAAGTATGTTGTTTGATCTTGCCTTATGCCAATCAATACCTATTAGAATAGTCCAGTCCAAATTTTTGCTTGTGTAAAAGTTTATTTCAGGTGGTATGAATTTAGTCATATAAAGTTAGACCAAATTAGATTCAAATACGTAAGTTTTTGACTGTCTTTGAGAAACAGTGTTAAGAATAAGTGATACTAATGGCTATTTAACAGTGACTTTGGGGGAAATGTAGTTTTGACCTTATGTTTATGTGTGCAAAACAGTTATGTAATACCGATGCCGTAGCACACACAAAAAAAAAAGTAACCAAAAAAGTAATATGACTTTGATTTTTCAACTTTTATTCTGTTTATAGAGAAATGACAAAGCAGTTGCAGACCAACTGCCCCCCAAACTCTATAGAATGGCAGAAGGTTTCTGTATCTCAGAAGGTTTCTGTATCTTATAAAAAATGTTATTAAACTATTTCACAGCATTTGTCTTTGCTGTTCTTAGAATATTTTTTATTTTCAAATCAGTTCACTCAAGAAGAGGAATTTTTTTCCTTAGATGGAAAATATTTTCATAAGTGGTAATTTCTGTTGATGAAGTAATTTCTGTAATAGATTAAATATTATGTTTTGGCAATGTAGTAAAGATAATTTTGCAGTTATAAAATAAACAAGTTTACTCTGCATTTGTTATTTAAAGATCTCCGTGTTACATAATCTTTAAGTATTTCCCCTAATTTTATTTATGTTAATTTCCATTTCTTCAAGTGTTTATTGCACTTTTTCTGATAGACTGAATATGAAGGAATTTTATATAGCAAAATTCTATTCTCCCGTACCACCTTGCAAAGTTGAAGTCAAAATTTTAAGTGGCAAATGTAAATCTATTTTTTCATCACCTTTGACTTTTTTGATATACTGTGACTAGTTCCAGTCGTATCAAAACATGGATTAACAGCCATGTAACTTCCAGGGCAAGTTAGGTAGTCTAAGGTAGTTATTTAGGCCTTTCTGGGTTCAAAAAAAGACTGGTCACTAGTGGATCATCTGTCTTGAAGCCCATGGAAGGCTCGATGAATAGTGTAGTCAAGTGGACTTTGGACTGGTGAAATCTAGGCAAGAGAAACACTGTCAAGCTATTTGAACACTTTCTTTTCTCCTCTAGAATTATAATCTAATGTACTATAATAGATTGGATAGGTGAGGGAGCCTTTGTTTTACTAATTAGAGGAAAGTTCTTAGAGCATGTGAGAGCTTTAAAGCATAAAATACTCTTACTTAGAAAAGCTTGTGGGTGAAATAACTAAACATCCCAAAGATTCTACAGGAAGGAATATTCTGGGCACTCTTTTTGCAAGACTATACTTGAAGATGTATTAAAAAATAATATTTTTCATGCTAATTAGACTTGTGTTGCCTTACAGATAACAGGTAAATATTTTTGAGGATAGAGTTACTAATTTTTTTCTTCTCTTTTTCCTGGTTTTATAGCTGAATATGAACTCTGCCCCGACTTTCATGCATTTTCCTCCAAAAGGTAAACCCAAGAGAGCTGATACGTTTGACCTGCAGAGAATCGGATTTGCAGCCGAGCAGTTAGCTAAATGGATAGCTGACAGAACAGATGTTCATGTAAGTCTTTCGACAATTTTAAAAGTTGTTGCCAAATGTATCTTTGTAGTAGACAGGCTGATGACAAATTCCAACTTTCCTTAATACTTTCTTTTCCTCAAATGTAGGTTCTAGAACATGTTAAAAAAAAAAAAAAAAAAGAAGAATTATAGTCATCATACTTGTGGTAACTTCTGCAATTTGCATCGTTAAATTTTATGTGGTCTTATTCTGGATGAAAACAAGAAGTGACATTGTGATAATTAGTTGTTAGTAAAATGCTCTTTGCAAAACTATATACAGAACAGAGAGATGCAAAGTTGCTGCTCCTATTTCAGATGTCTGTTGAAGAAATAATATTTTGGAGCTGAATGCTTAAAAATGATGCTTAAACCTTTTTTCCTATTATGTGCTTATTAAGGGAAGTACAATTTTTTTTCTTATTTAAGTATACCTTTAGGGATTAGTCTTTCTGACTCTGAAACCACATATCAGATGCTCCCAGTTTATTTATGTGGAAGGTGATCTGAATGTATGTGTTTATTTGCGATCTGTATTTGCATTTATCTTTTCCAGATTAGAGTGTTCCGCCCTCCTAACTATTCTGGTACAATTGCACTGGCTCTTCTGGTGTCTCTCGTTGGTGGCTTGTTATACCTCCGAAGAAATAACTTGGAGTTCATCTACAATAAAACTGGCTGGGCCATGGCAGCTCTGGTATGCAGATTTTCCTTACTAATATGCTCTTTATTTCTTATCTTAGCATAACATCAGTCCTTTTGATCTAGAGAGCCAGGGGCAGAATGTCTTCTTTGTTCCAGGATGTCATTTGGAGTAGCCTGAGCTCTAGCACAGGGTTTTGACAGTTCTTTTCCAAAGTCAGTCAGTCGTATTTAGTTCCATATATTTTTCTGGATTATCAGTATTTTTCAATGATAATACTTTTTAAAGGTGCACTACCACCAGAAAGCTCAAATTTGATATGAATCAGTCTAACAGTTTTTTTGGACTCCTAATCTCTGGAGATTGCCTGAGTAAAACAATAATTAGCACACCAAAATAGATGTTTGTGTCAAAAATCAAATAAAGATATGTAATAAACCATGCACTATATCTCTCGAGACAGCTATAATTTTTTTCAATTTCATAACTTGGGGTGTTTCAGATCAGAAGTTTAATGTTTGAATGTTTTGGGCAATTGTATTTTTTGTCTTGCAGAGGTTAAAAATCAGTTCTTCAAGAATCATTTTATCACAATCTGCATTCCATAAACAATTGAAGACATAATTAAATTCCAAAAATTAACACATCTTTCTTAAAAAATTTTAATTTTCTTAAAATATTTGATGTTCTCCTTAGTAGGAACTGGATATTTTACATCTGAACATAACTGTAAATTGCAATGCAGAAAACTTATAATCACATTCAACTGAACCCCTGCAGACAGGGTGAATGTCCAAATGTGATCAAACGTTTAAAGAAAATGTATTGATGCTATTCAGTAATTGTCATCCTGCTGATTGTATTGACAAGGAATGATAGAGTTTAAAGGAATTGAAATGGCCTTAATGCTACTTAATGTTGTTGCTAACACTATTTCCTGTAAAATTCTGTTTACTTTAAAAATGAATAGCACTTAGAGGATGTTTTAGAAACAGGTCTTATATCTGAAAGTATATAGCAATTAGTCATGGTGTTGAGCCAGTGCTTCCCTTTTTTTAATCATTACTGTTCTTTTGCCTTCATAATGTTGTCAAAGCCCCATACTGCAACATGATGTTTTAGCAAAGATCATGCAGTTATGAGTCCTTTTGGTTTTATTCAGACCTACATGGACATAAAAGTTAATGTTGCAAGTTCTTTTTGGCGAAATCAGTAGGGAGTCCAGATCGCAAGATTTTGCACAGATGACCTTGGTTCTGTAAAATGACTAGAATGTGTCAAGATCCATAGAAGAAAAGGGTCAGTCATTAATATACACATTCTAAGGTATTGTGTAGTTAGGATTCTATTACATGGTGCTTTTTTCTACCGGTAAAATTTAAAGCTTGGCTTTTTGTAAAAGCTCATTAAAGGAAAAATTGAGAAGATGGTGTCTAGTTAAAGGGAGCAAGTCATGCCTAATGAAATGCTTTTCTGAAGGATATAACTAACTATTAAATACTTAATTTTAAAGAATTCTATTCTCCATGAAAGTTTTTTCTTTTTGTGAACTTTAAAAAACAAATTGAACAGGGAAAGCCTGGCAAGATACATAAAATCTACTGGAAGCCCATGTTTTTGACAGGAATATTGGCAGTTACTTTGTTCTTTATTGACATTTTTTACAGATGTTGCAGAACTGAGAAAGCACAGGAACTTTTCTCTGAAACCTTTAGGTTTGGGTTTTGATTGGTTTTAGGGAGGTGTTGCAATGCTAAATAGCCAGCATGCATTAACCATTTGGAAAATAAAGTTTTTTATTTCAACTGAAACTCTTTCATAGATATCCTGGAATTCAGTAGCTGAAAACTGTATCGTTGCAAACAGATAAGTTTCTGGTTTTCTTTTCCTTGTTTTTCAAAGCTTCTTTGTTCTGAAGAGTTTTTATCTTCCCAAATGCTGGATAGTTTTTATTTAAAGGAATAACCGACAGTGCCTCTTTGCCTGATTGAATGATCTATTCCTAAACATCCGAAAAAAAAAAAATCTCAGCATGAAGTTCTCTGCTAGTTTTACTAGCAGGAGAACAGAGGATCCCAGAAATAATGACTGAAGTTTTATTTGATATCTCCATTGATACCAGAAAGTTGCTTCATAAGTAATATTTCCAGCAATATTTTAGGAGAATATTTAGGAATATGATTTTTAGTGATCCATTTAATGGCTTTGATATATCCAAAGCAAGAGTAAAGCTTTCATCTCACACATAGATTCCAACGCCAGTTCACACAAGACTGTTGAATCGGTTTTGTCCTCAACATTAGATGGCACAACTGATATTAGCAGTTTCATCCCCTCCTTGAAGCACTGCAGGGATTTGTAGCATCTTGTAGGACTTAGGTGTTTTTATTTACAACATTATCCAGAAGACTTTTAGAATGGCAAACCAGGGTGACTGAGTCATTCACACTACATGATATCCCAACAGATGTCTTTTGTGATCACATCCAAAATGTAGCCGCTAGATTATTTTGGACTTTAATTCATATCCTGCTATTCATCTATGGATATTTTTCCTTCTGACACGCTAGCACAAAGGAAGGATTTCAGTCCTTAGATATTTGCAGAGTCCTGTCCTTTTATACTGATAAGAAGCAACACAGATTCTTGTCAAGACTCTTCTTTTCTTAAGCAGAGAGGAAAAAAAAGGTCGGATGGTATAAACTGGACAAATTTATAACATTTTAGATAAGGAGTTGCTACATTTTAGGCACCAGTACTGGTACTGAGAGTTTATTTGTTCAGTTGGCTTGAATGTGAGCTACTAGAGAGCTTTTTAAATCATTTTCTTTCCCAGGCTGCCACTGTGGGTTTCTGCACAGTTTTTTTTCAGTTTTATTTTATGTGTATGTTTCAGACTTACCTTTATACCTGTGGAATCTGGGAAGGCAAAGTCTGTGCTCAGATTTGAAGGCAGCTGCCTAGGAGTTGACTCTTTTGGGCAAAATATGTCAAGTCCCTTGAATGAGGAGACAAAGCATGTGTTTACTCTTGTTGTAACAGTTAATAGTTAAGAGAAATGTGTTCTGTGCTGATACACTCCACAGTACCTAGACTGTACAGTACATTCATCATCAGTTATTGCTCCAAAGAGCTTGAAGGGTATTGTGGCTACCAGTGGCTTCTTTACCCCCTTCTGGGAATAAGGATAAAAAAGTAATGTGTTTTATTCACTGATACAGCTGGAAAAAGTCATGCTTCTCTATGTGAGTAGGTAGGCATCTCAAAAGAACAGTAATAAATGCAGGTTATTACTTTTCTTTTCTTCCCATAGTTAGAGGTTTTAGAGGTGCACTGTACCTTTTAAAGATAGAAAAACCCTTTCCCTTTGCTTCTGTATTGTAATCCCTGTCCTTGAATTGTATATCTCTTATGGAGATTCTAGTAAGTGATGGATTGTTATTTAGAAATTGAGTACAGATCTTGCAGCTCTGTAGCCTTCATTGAGTACAAAAGCAGAATTAAACCAGATAGAAAGTATTACATTTCTTTAAAATTATCATTGTGAAAAAAACACAATGTGGAAAAAACTTACATGTACAGAACAGTATAGAAATTAAGTACAGAACTGCCTACCTGTGTCTCCCCTTTTTTTGAAACTGTGTTTGGATTTAACTATATTCATAAATGAATCTAGAATTTAATTATTTTTTTCTTGCAAAGTATTTGCTGTGTTCTGGGGTCTAAACTTGCAGAGAGAAATTACCTGTTTTGTATAGTATCTGCTGGTAGGAAGCTTCACTTCAAAATGCATACCAAATGGCTTTTTAAGTCTCTAGTAATTTTAATGAACTGGAAGATACTGTTAAACAAAACTTATGCCTTTGAGAAAGGAATGCATTAAACCCAAATCATTTGAGAAAGCTTGCAAGACCAGGAACAGTGAAGTAATTCTGTCCACATACCTGTAAATTGTGTCTTGTTAGCAATTTGGTTTTCCGGTGAGACTCTTGGGGCTTATTTACCTTGCATCTGTTCTCAGGAGTCTGGTGGTACCACCCACAAAGGTACCATGGGGGAGCTCGAAGCAGTTTCCCTCTTGGCAAAACTGAGGCTGAAGTCATGCACTATGAAGCCATCAAGAAAGCACCACTTGCAATTTTTTAATAAGGTCCTTGAGCAGTCCTGTCTACACATACCATGTAGTCCTGTCTACACATACCAGTCCATACCTAGGACTGGTCCTAGGGGTGAACTTCATTGCCACTGAAAACTTCCTATGGATGTCTGGTCCTGGAACCATGATGTGTTGTAGCAAATAATAGTTCCTTCCCTCCCTGTACCACACGAGCCAATAATTTAGATCTACTCTGTTTGCTTTTATCATTTGGATGCAGAATAAGCTACCTAAATCTGGAAGCTCTTAAAATAGCTAAACCCTGAACTCCCCTGGTAATTCAAGCAGCGTGCAGCGTTGTTCTTGGAGTCTGGCAAGGAGAAAGAAGGGAGCAGGTGGATTAGGCAGAGTTAAAAATCTTTCTTGGTGCTCAGAGAAAAGTGTCTCAGCTTGAATCTTCTCCTGTTCTCCAGTTTTCATCCTTTGTACTTTGACAAAATCCAAGAAAACTACAGAAACGGGCCATTTCTCTGCATATGAATTGTTTCGTTGAAATAAATACATTATAAACCTGTAAGACAAATATGGAGTGATTAATCACATGTTACCAGTTGCTCATTGGTAGGTGAAGTTTTATTCTGGTAAACAACAACACATAGTAATGGTGAGTGAATGAGCTGTTGTAGAAATTTGGGATCCCAAAGCATGGGATCCTATGGAAACTGGGGTTTGGGATGGTAGGCATTGTGTATTGGTGTGATGTATCATAGATGCATGCATCTGTTCTCCAAATAATAGGATGCATTTCAAATGTATTTTGCAAACAGTAGAAGTCTGTAGTTTCCAATGTTGTTTTTTCACCTGGATAATCATAATAAGAGAATACAGAACACAGCAAACTGAGCTTGAATGTCAAGTGCTATCTGTAGCATATCAAATGCTTACTTAAGGGATGTGATGGAAATGCTTTCTTCTTAGGATATTTAAAATAGATTAAGAGTTGAAGAGGACAAGGGAGAAGCCAGAGAAGTTTTTTTTGGCTCCTGAAAAGGTCATTTTGAAATACACAGTGAAGAGGTGCATGTTGGAAGGAAATCATGGTAGATCCACGATGTGGTATACTAAATTAGTTTTCTTGATCACTGACAGTCTGAACTGGAAGAATATGAAAGGTGCCTTCAGGATAAAGAAACATATTGATAAATCTTTCCTTTTCAATATTATCAATACTTGGAATATATTTCTCCTCACTATTATGTCTCCTAGATATTTTTTGTTAGACAGATTGTGAGACAGTGTATTTGTATTAGCAAGCATTAAAGATCTTCAGTAATTCAAGAGGTTTATCCATTATAAAGTATATGACTGTTTATAAACTGAAGTGTTTTTTTTTTCAATCATTCCATATGAAAGCAGATTTGGCCCTAGAGAATGTAAATTAAATACAGTAATTTAAGGATGAGTAAAATGACTTTTCATAGAAAACTCACTTTGAGAGCCCCAGTTTGTGCACTCTATACATCTGTTCCCTTTCATTGTTATAGTTTTCAGCTAACTTTTGACCTTTCAAAATGCCTCTTTCACCTCACTTTTGTTTCCCGCATCTTTAGTTTCTACACTTTTGTACATTCAAATACAGCTAGCTCCTGTCTGATTCATCACCACAATTGCAGTATAAATTTCTCTGCTAAAGCAATCTGCAAGGGGTAGAAATAACTACCTGTTTCCCTTTTCCAGTAATGGAAGCATATAGTCTCTTCTCTTCTTTGCATATTATTAATTAAAACATAATCCATTTGCTAATAATCACTACCAGTATTTTTTCATCTGCCGTATTAAATACTATACTGTTACACTCCGTATAGTGTTAAGGGCAAAATGAAATACACCTTATATTTAAAGCCAAGAATCTGTTCTTAGTGTAATTGAAATCTTAACACTACAATAAAGAGTTATTATTAAACCAGATATGAAAGTGTATTTTTTCATTATATTTTTTCTATTACAAGCACAAAAAGTCTCAATAATACCAACACAATTAAAACTTATTATGCACACATTCCTACTAACTTTCCCTTTCTCTGATGTCATGGTTACTCTCCACCGTTTCTCTCTGGATCTTGAGACCATTCATTGGCTTTGGTTTGGGGTGAGGGGGTTCTATGATGGTGAGTTGTCAGCATTCCAGGTTCTTTGCTGGGAGGGGTATGATGCTGCTGCTTTCTTCCATCTTGCTCTAGGGTCCACCTGGGGGGCTACTTTTACACTTTGTCCTTTTTTCACTGATTTGCAACTACATTTTACATGAAGGTTTACTGGGTAAATGGGATTTTCTTACATATGTTAGATGCTTATCCTTTATTCTCTTTGTTATCCCTAAAACTGATTTTGATCAGGTCCTATGTCTGTGTGTCTTTAATTCACCATTGGTGTAATATTTATAAGCTTGGGGTCTCCAGTGTAATCCTTCCTTATCATTCCATACTGACACACTACATCCTGTGTTTCCACTTTTGCTGTCTCTGCTGTCATCCCAGGCCTACACGACATCATTGTGTTGGCCATAATTATTTCACCCTAAGTAGAATAGAAAAAAAAATATTAGGCTGTGCAAAGATAAGCAAAAATAATGTAAACTACGCATGGCCACGTCATCTTTGGAAAAATTGCTGTTTCAACTAAACAAGTTAAAAAAAGAATCCAGGAAAACCATGACAGATTTGGATTAAAGCCTGACAAGATTCAATCCTAAAGCAAAGTTTGCTAGTGGTGGCAGTGCTGCATTTATGGGGATATAGAGCTACATGGCCTTACGTTTATTTCACAAATGTGTTACTAAACATTCTCTGAAAAAAACCTCTTTAAAGGGTTTTAGTAAACCCTGGCTTAGTTAACCCCTATGGTATGAATTTTTAAATTTGTGATCCATCTGCTTATGTCATCATTGATTTAATTGATAATTCTATGATTCTGTGATCGTGATAAAATCATCATAGAATGGTTAAAGTTGGAACCTTAAAGTTCATCTGGTTCCAACCCCTCTGCCCTGGGCAGGGACACCTCCCACCAGACCAGGTTGCTCAAAGCCCCATCCAGCCTGGCCTTGAACCCCTCCAGGGATGGTGCACCCACAGCTTCTCTGGGCAACCTGGGCCAGTGCCTCGCCACCCTCACAGTAAAGAATTTCTTCCTGATGTCTAATCGAAGTCTCCTCTCTTTCAGTTTAAACCCATTACCCCTCGTCCTATCATTACTATCCCTGACCAAGAATCCCTCACCATCTTTCCTCTAGGCCCATCACTATGGCTATACTGTGCTGTTGGGAATACTGGTGTACAGTAAAAATTAACATGCGTTTAAAAACTGTGCTTAAATTATCTTGGAGTTTTTCTAAGGATTATCTATACTGGTAAATCAGAACACATATTTAGATGATCCATGTTTCCCATTTCAGTTTGTCTCATTTGGTGATCAAAAGTTACTATATTTCCATCTTTAGGACAGTCATTTTAACTCTTGCTATGAGTATGATGTTTGTCACATAGATTCACATAGGTGAATCATGTCACATAGGTATGACCTTTTGCAAGAATTAATGTCCATTTTTACAGTTTTCATACATCCCTAACCTAACTCCGCGTTGATTCCATAGGGAATTTCACTTTTCTGCTAACTTAAGGATTGTTATTTGTCACAGCTAAAAAGAATCAGTCATATATGACACACAATGAGAATTTCATAAAATGGGACAGGGTTTTTTTGATAATTGGAAATATTTTTCTTATGGTTTTATATATCATTTCATACATCTGAAAGGAAACAGTTAAGCTAAATATTTATATTAGATTAGAGGCAGAAATAACTTTGTGAAAAGTTACATAAATCTCAAATACTCGTTTGCAGAATATTTGCAACAAATGCATTCTACTGCTATCAGTGTTTTTTTGCCATATAGAAGTGGAAATGTGGCAATTCCAAGTGCACATAAAGCCAGGATTATTTCAAGTGAGATTTTGAAAATCTCTGTCTTGAGCTAACTCATTTTCTAACAGAAGTCATTAAGAATTTTATGAGAGCAACACATCTGAAAACCCTATCCAAAAAATCAAATAGAGGTAGATACTGTATCTGGTTGGGTAAACAAATATGTATCTAAAACAAACATCACCAGCAGAATGGTTTTCTCTTCAGTTCCTCTGGGTAAATAAATGAGTATATTGTTTTTCTATTTTTTCTAGTGTGTTGTATTTGCTATGACATCTGGTCAGATGTGGAATCATATCCGTGGACCCCCGTATGCACATAAAAATCCTCAGAATGGGCAAGTGGTAAGTTGATTCTTTTTAATTTTATTTCAAGGGGAAATATATAGATAGTCACTCCGGACATGGAGTCTACAATAGCAAATTATTGCAGTTCCATAGCACTGTATGACAGTGTGCCAGAGTCATAAGTCTCCAGTTGCAAGCAGAGTCTGTTTTAGTCATTTCAGATGTTTAGAAAGTTCCGCCGTCTTTGATTTGAGGAATGAAATGAGTGGCCATGTTTTTTCAAAATTCTCTCCATCAGGCTCCCAGCTGTAGTGAGTGTGTTATAAAATGTTCCATACCATACAATTTCCACTGTCCAAAGATAAATAGATATTGTGTCTTTTTGTAGAAATGTGCTCCCTCAAACGGTGAAAAGCAAGTTTGTTTTTTTCTTCTTTTCAAGCTCCATTTGCACAAACCTTAGAGGTTTGTAACCTGTTATCTTACTTTTTCATGAGCATTTTAGTTCTAAAAGGAGAGGGCAATTATTTTCACATGCTTTGTATTTTTCATGTGCTTTTTTTTCTATCATGCTTGTAGCTCTCCCGCTGAACTTTATGGAATGCTTTTTCCAGTATTTCTTTATTTCTTCCATTTAAATTCTTTGTCAGATTTACTAAGAAGTTACCACTAGTTGATTACAGCCAAAATTACTGTTATATCCTGTTCCTACTGACTCTGAAGGAATTTTCTTACTTGTTCCTTCCTGCTCACAAATTAGCAAACATCCATCAGAATTCAAAAGAAGAAACTCTCTTTGCCTTTTGAGAAGGTAAAGAGGACCTTTCTACTACTCTTTGTTATTTACAAATTTTCAAGCAAGCTGTTGGGATGGAATCTACAAAACTTGCAGTGAACTTAGTGGTCAGGAAAGTTTTTCATGAGTAGTGGTCTATTGAGTGATTTTCAGCTTTGGCCATCATTGATTAAAGAAGACTGGCTTATGTCTCAAAGAAAAAAATTATTCGAAGCTCCCTTTGTGCCATATCTTAATTGGAGTAACAAAACAATGATGGTTTGAATTTGATTACTGACTTGCTTTTTATCAGGAATGTAGCAGCATATTGATGTCATAAAATGACATGATTCCATCTGTCAAATTTGTTATGCAGTAGTGGAACTGATAATGTAATAAATAATCTCTGTAAAACATTGTGTTTATAAAAATTTAGAGTTTTTCATTACTGCCTTGCGGTATTAAATTTATGATGCTTTCCTACAGAGTGAAAGAAAGGAGAAATACTGCATAGAAAAAGGACCATTCGTGACAAATTAGTTTTTACTGTATCCAGTTTTATACACATTGCCGTTCTTAAAGATGTGTTTCTGAAGTATAGGCTCCATTAAATCATTTTAAAATACCCTTTTAATTGTTCCTGAATTTGTGCCATCTTGTCTCAGTTTCCAGAGTGTGAACTCCTCATATCTTATCTGAATGTCTGAAAAGCTGCTAGTTTGGGACTGTTAATATACACAACTAAATAATGAACATAAAGGTAGAGATGATTTTAAGTTCTAGTTACTAAACTACTGTACTAATCAACACACATAGCTTCTTTTCTGGTTTTGGTCCATTATATGATTTCAGGTAAGTTATTTTGTGCTTCTGATTCACCTGCCTTTCCTTGTTCATATGTGTCAATAGATTCACCTCCTTGAGCTATGTCTCTGTCAGTAAGTAAACCACTCAGATTCCCACTATAGATGCAGGATCACCAGGTTCCTGATTTATTTAATGTGAGCACTGACCACTATAGTTGTAACATAAAGCTCTGGATTTTACCAGTATTAGAAGCTTAGTTAGGATTCTGTAAACCTTTACCTATTTTACATTGCTTTTTTTTTTTTTTCCAAATAACATTATCGACTATTTTCCCTTTTCATTTTTCTAGCACTTATCTGTGTTCCTGTGAATTTGAAATCATAAAAGTGTTTATCTAACACTTCTGTTAGATTGATTCAACCATGATAATTCACTGTAACACAGTCCTGCATTAAGTTAGCAACTGCTGTCCTTACATCTGGATGAAATTTAATTCATCACTTTCTTTCCAATGTCTAGGATTTAGTAGCAGTTCCAAATTTCCATGCTAATTTTGCACAAGGATTATTTGCATGTAATACTCTGAAAAGTTTTTAACAGTCTTACCGTGTAAAATTCTGCTTTTAAGAGGAGGCGTAGAATAGTTCACCAGACTTAATTGTTTTATTGTTAGGTTCAATTGTACTAATTTTTAGTTTTTCTTATTTAATAGAGGTTAGTGGTATAGTTCTGTACTAGCTGTAGAGCTTGATATGCCACCAGACTTTGAAAGCAATAACATTCTGTCTTCATAAACTGTTCCTTTGCCTCAGATATCTCCTATTATTTACTTTGTTCATGTCATAATTGTAGATGACACTTCATTTCTCTTCCTTAAATTCCTATTTTTTCTGAAGATGAAAAGACATTTATTTGCTTTACTTAAACAATACGAGTTACTAGTGCCAATATCTTGCAAAAGTAACATTACCAGTTATTAAAATCTTGTACACTGTATTTATGATTATTTGCTTGATTACCTAAATTACTTTAATTCTATGATCATATTCTTTGAGTGAAGCTTTTAAATCATATTTTTGTAACTCTGTGTGGGTCTGCCCTGTGGAGTTGATGTGCTTTCCTTTTGAGGTTGTTGCTGTTACTTCCTTTATTCTTCATTGCTGTCAGCTAATTTCAGGTTTTGGGGTCCATGTGAAAGCACTTCAAATTTTTATGTCGAAAGCTGAATTGCACAGTACCATTTGATATTCCAGTTCTGGTTTAGGTTGGCAAAACTGGTGCTAGTCTTCTATCTTGACGTGTTCTTTATCTCTTATATTTTTGGAGTTCTTTAACTTTTGCCTAATAATTTTGTTAGGATTAGGCCCTTACTGACTGGGTGACACTAAAATCTGTACCTATTTTACCAGGTTTGAAAGTGAAAACTAAGCATTCCATTGGTGTCTTGTATATAAACAGTCTTGGGAGAGTTCTGATTTTTATTCAGAGCTTGATCTGTGTAGAGCTGGTGGTGAAACAAGTAGTGAGCTGGAGAAAGCAATTACATATTTTTGAGCCTCCTGCAGAGGTAGTTCTGTTGCTGTTTAATTGACCTAATAGCAAAGAATTCTCATTAGATTTTCATCAGCTTTTAATCAAATAGCAACAATGGCTAAGAAAGCATTTACGTAGGTCTATCCAGGGATTAGCAGCCTTTCTTTTTTTCTTTGGATACAAATTTTACAATTTTTATTGTGCAGTGTGCTCAAGACTGTATCTCTAAAATGGTTGAAGTTTACTGTAAATGAGAACAGGGCAAAGCTTGATCTAAAATACTGAATTCAGGTGGTTTTCAGAGCTCATAATTTTCTTTCCTTCTCTGAGAGGAAATGATAAAAGGTTGGAAAATTTTTTGTGTGTAGAGGGGAATACAATACTTTTATTGTCAGATATTAGATAGTTTTCCTACATAAGCTGATGCTTTGTGAAACAGATAATTGTATTATTTGGCACTATATTAATTGGATTTTTTTTAATGTGTCTTATATTTTAAAAGCTTCTTAAAATTGTTCAAGCATAACACAAATTATGTCCCTAGAAAGCAATTTGTATCTGTTTAGCAGATCTTTCAAATAGAACACCTTGCAATATCAGACCAAATATAAATAGTTATTCAATTGCGGGGTTTATTCAGCCTTTTTTTTTCCTACATACCTTTCATAGTTTTATAACTACTGATCTTTATTCAGGAACAGTCTCTAACATATCACTTTTCAAATGGTCTAGCTGATACAGGTATCTGATAATCTGTATATTTCTGAAATTAAATGAAAAATATGTTTGCTATTATTCAGTTTTGCATTTGTTAATGCAAAATTAACTACTCTGTATGAAAAATTTCTGGTTAGAATATCAAAAATCTTAATTCGCCTTAGTCCCCTATTTACTAAGCAGGAAAAAATGTCATTTATTAAATTATATTCTTCTGTGTTTTCTGACATGACTTTTTCATATGAGTCTAATTAAAATAAATGGAACTTTCTTGGAACAGTTTTAAAGAATGACTCTCCTTTTCAAGCTCTGTAAATCACAGTAAATATATGGCCCTTTTCCTTTCCATCTATCTGGAAGGATGTTTGAAGTCCAGTTTGCCAAGGCTGTATTTGTAATCTCCAGCTTTTCTGAAACTGGCCAGAGTTATTGGTAGCTGTTTTCATATATAAAAAATTCACTTTGGTATGCGATACATTATTACATATATTTGTCTTCCTTTTGGATTAGAAAAGTCCATACGCATTATTATATCAGTGTCTAACATAAGATATCCAGATTGGCATGAGGAGTACCACAGCAATATTTTGGTGCATCTATTGAAAATATTCATAACCATAGTGATATTGAAAATACTTCTTAATACTTTATTGAAATAGCCAATTATTTATGTTAATATGCTTGATAGAAATGAGAAGTAAGTTATTTATTTTGTGAGTGTGTTTAATGAAACAGCTTTCCTGTGGTCATCAAAGCAGTGAGTCTACTCAGAAGCTGCAACTAGTGAAGGGTTTCTCAAGCTTTTGATTTAAACTTCTATCTTGATTTAGTCAAAAAATTAACAATTGGCAGTGTATGATGTAGAACTAGTAGAAAACAATTCTGTTAACAGATGAGCACACTAACAAATGGGCAGCATCATATCTAAAGTAGTGTTGGGAAAACTCTTAACCTGTAGAAGACATCTGTCCTAATTTTTAAGATTGCAAGGGTGATTGTAGTTGGCATTCCAGTAACTTTCTGTATAACACATGTTCCTACTTTGATATTAGAAAGGGAAAACCTTACACAATATTTTGTACCCCTTTTTATATTGGGCGGAGAAAAGGAGTTGGGAAAATAGTCATGATAGAAGGGTTGCTCACATGAGGCATTAGAACCCCTAAATCCTTAAAATGGTCAATTGTTAAGGCCTCCATGCTGTAAAAGTTCAGATAGTAACATTGTTTTGCTATAGTTCTGGCTGAGAAAAGCTGGAACATGTTCCCATCAAGTAAAACTGCATTTTAGACAAGTAGTCAGGCAGCAAGTAGTCTGTCATGATAAAATCCAATAAAATGAAAAAAGGGCTAGATTTTAATTGCTGCTTGTAACAACAGAAATCCAATTTTAATTGACTGATACCACTTTCAACAAACAAACAGTTCTCCTCCCCCTCCTGCCTGCCCACCTTTTGCAAAGTGTAGATGGGCTCCTAGAAGCAATTTAACTTCATTTGAAAGAAGAACTGTTTTGTACAGAACAGCTCTTTTTATGTCAAAAGTCAGGGAGACCTCTCATATGTGAAGTTACGAATTATCTGAAGATAAAATCATAATGAAATACAGAAAAATATGGTTTTTTTTAAAAACAGAAAACTGGAATGTTTATGTTGTTCTGTTTCTACTAGAACAAGAGCCATTTTCTTAAACCCAGCTTGAGTGCCGGGTAGGAATCTATTTTTTCTGTCTTCTTGGACTTCACTGATTTTGTAGATGTTAAAAGGTAAGATAATAAAATAATTTTGATTGAAAGATATCTCTGAAGATTATTTAGTCCAGCTGCTTGCTCAAAGTGAATCCAGTTGCTCAGGACTTTGAGGAAATTTTGATTGTCTCCATGGTTAGAGATTCTCCAGCCTGTTCCAGTGTTGCACCATCCACACCGTTCTTTTCATTTACTTTTTAATTTATTTTTATCTTTTTTTAATTATTATTTTTATTTCTCTTAGGAACAGTCAAGGTAGATTTTATCCTTCTCTTCAATAGAAGCTGATTTACCCGAGTTCTTAATTAGAATTTAACACTGAACTTTTGTAAAATTGGACTTAACCCAGCAGTACACTTTTTCAGAGCTCCTGATAACATACATTGTCTTATTCTTAGGGGTTTTTTCCCCACTGCCCAGCAGCATCCTCACATAAGAATTCCTCAGGGTACCTGAGGAACAGTTTTGGCTTCAGAAGGTGTGCTTAGATAGGGAAACTGTATCCCTATGCTACGCTAAATTAAAATAGAATAAAGTAGTACTTGGGAAGGTTATACATATGAGCAGATGTGAGAGTTGGTGCTCTGGTAAAGGCAAGGCTTGATTATTGGCTTAAACAGCGTTTTTTATTGGTTTGGGTTTTGATGGCTTTTTTTTTTTTTTTTCCTAAGTCAATGGTAAAATTACCACTGATTTTTAGAACAGTAGACCTATTCAATGCACCTTTGAAAATCATATCCAAGGAACATGAATGCATTCATTTTTCTTTCAGCAAAGTAATGCTTCAGTAGCAGAAAAGAAATTTCCTCTAGCTTTAGAACAAACAATGATAATCTTCAAATAAATGCAGGAACTGGTTTCCTTATTTTTTGCATTTCCCAAATTAATTTATACAGTTTATTTATCTAATGATCATTGGTTGGTACTGTACTTCTATTTATTACAATGCTTGTAATTATAAAAGAATTGGAATGCATGTATATAATTCCATCTTCTCAAATAAAATAATCATTAAAATATATCTTGAAAACTGTTTGAAGAATCCATAATGCTTATGTCATCAGAAATGCTATTCAACATATGTTGTTAGTATTAAAGGTTTCTGCTCTTCTGTTAGGTCCAAAGGAAAAATTCAACCTAAACTATTTGGATTCTCTAGAATATACTCTAACATGTGAACTGTAGTCTTATAATTTAGGATCCTGGTGAAAGGTTGACTTTATTAATTTTTTTTAAAGGCATCTTGCATCAAGCTAATGTGATGAACAAAGTGGGTTGAGCAGCAGATTTAATGTACATCACATTTTCTTAGTATTCATTACTTACACATTTATTAGAAATAGACTGCAGTTCTTTTGCACATGTTTATACTGAAAAGAGGAGGCATTTTTCACTGTTCCATTTAAAAGTCTATCATTAATATTTATATGAAAGCTGTTAAAAGCTAGAGAGCTTTAACTTTAGGTTAATAAGAGTTCTTCACTGAAAGTCTTTCAAATATATGTTTTGAGCAATAAACAAAACCATGAAATAACCTCTTTCACGTTCACAGGTCTTGGGGTCACTTGGCATAGCAGAATGCTTACATGAAGAGAAAGTACCATTACCATTTTAAAAAGGGAAGTTGTCTGCATTTACCAGCCCTTCACACTTTTAATATAGGTCAATGGAATGAAAGAAGATTAGGTTTATGATATTTTTTTTATATAACCACTGTTCTAAAAAGAATTCCAAACAACCAAAAAATTAATGCGCCTTTTGCACATCCACAATTCTCTAGTTTATAGTAATCAAACTGAATAATCCCTGTCAGGTAAAAGAAGGAATTTATAGAATCATAGAACACCAGGTTGAAAGGGACCTCAAGGATGATCTGGTCCAACCTTTCTTGGCAAAAACATCATCTAGACCTTGTCCATCTGAATCTTAAAAGTGTCCAATCCCTTAAAAATACTATATTAAATTCAGGCCTACGCCATCTTGCAAACCTTGAATAAATGGCAAAATAAAATGGTACACAGACTGTAACTTGTATTTCTTCTTTTTTCTCCCATTTAATTTCCTGTTCCCTTCACCTTACTAAAATATTGGAAAGCTTAATTTACTGAAGAGCAAACAACTGAAATCCCTCCAAATGAGTCTCTTCAAAGCTGAGGAAAAAATCCTAGAAGAAATAGATTAGAGGGACATCCAAACCCCTGTTGCTCAGAGGATTATTTTCTGTATAAATTGAAGAGCGTCCCTTCCAAAAAAGATAGCAGATATAGCACAGGGTAGAATGAATCCTGAAAATAGGCAGCACAACTCAAACAGTAAACACTCAACAGCAATTTGAAAAAGAAAAGGACTGGGGAAAAACTGGGGAAAAAAAACCCAAACAACACCAAACAACCAGAAACAACTTCCAGCAGAATCCTGGATTTTACTGGTATAAGTGACCAGTCTGTATGTCTACTGATGTATTTTATGTCTTTAAAATGAGCCTTTTTTCAGTGGAACTTACTCTGCTTGAGATTTTAAGAATGCTGTACAGTTGGGTTACTAACATAAGTATACTACCAAGTTAACAAGTTCAGTCCAAATACATAATGCTGGTTTGAGGTTTTTTCCTTCTCCTTTGCCTCTTAATTATTTTGGGGTTTTTTTGTTTTGCATTTGACCATCTTCGCTGTTTCAGATAGCTCTGATGCAGCAAATAACTTTAATGCTTAATTCATGGTGCATGAGTACACAGCAGAGGGAGGGCCCTTGTCTGGTCATGGGCAAGTGCATCTTATCAAAATCTTTGACTTTTATATAAGATTTTCTCTCAGACTTGTTTTACAGTGGTCTTGTAGCACCTTTCGTATTCAAATGGAACTTCTTTTAACTGGAGGGTGGATTGCAGATGCAATACTTGGTACTTTGATTTTTACTTAATGTTTTAATAGGCAGATCATATTAATGAATTATATTCAGCCTGTACTTCTATAGCAGATACTTTTTTCCTGAGTTCTTTTCAGATGATGAGACCATAATTTGTGGAAATCCTTCTGACTTTTGAAGCGCATAACTTTCGTTTTCTTCCCATGTAATGTAGTGGTGTTTTTCTTCTTCGGTTCCTTTCTGGCATCAGCTGAATTCATTAGTACCTATTTTTGCACTCCAAGTCTTCCACTTGAAACTTAATAAATTAGTCCCAAGATCTAGAGTTCCTTTATGTGTTTTTAAACAGCCTATTCTGTCTCCCATTGAGCCAGTTATTCAACCTGCTTATAGTGTTTGTTCCAAACCCATTTTTCTCCAGCTTTACATGTAACAGAATGAATTGCCAATGTGCAGATAAATAGTAGCACATTTTCTTTGTCAAGAGGATTAATTACCTTAAGAAAGAGCTTGTGCCTGATGAATCTGGTATCTATCTCTTTGGAATAAGTGTGCTGTATTTCATCTCATTTTTCATGTTCGTTCATATGTTTAATTGCTCTTTATTTCAAAAGTTACTCAGAAGCATTTCATGTTATTGAAACCTAACTTCCTTCCAGAATGTTGTTTGTTTCTAGGTATGCTGTTCTATAGATTTACATTAACATGCTCGGGCTCGTCTAGACTACATACATAAAAATAATAAAGTTGCTACTAGGCTTTAAGGTTTATGTACTAGTTTTGGAATTCTGCTGTTTGAGTTTTCCTTCAACTTTTTATGTGGAGTAGATGCATTCTGTCAGCTGTGGGCCCTTATATCCCTTTTGTTCATCATAAGCATTACTGAAAAGAAAATCCAGAAATTGGGTCATTACCACCCTTTACTGCTTATTAACTTCTTTGCTTTTTCTCTGTTTTCATAGTTGAAATATAAACAATCTGTTTTCATTCCATTTGTAGGGCCACCTCAGCTTTCCTCCCAACAACCTTTATTTTATTGCTAAGCTTCTTGACCTTTTTAGAGAGAAATGTATTTGCTAGAAATGTATATTGTGTCCTTTGTACATAATAAGCCTTTCAATGTGGATTTTCTATCATGTTTTTAAGTATGACAGCAGGTGTGTTGCAGCCCCCATGTCAAATATTTATTTTCAATATGCTATGAAGATAATTTTCCTGTATTTAACAGGTCATTCTGTAGAAACATTTTTATATCCTCTTATTTATAACTTTCAAACACAATATTCAGTCCTTTAATATTATTATGATTCTTGACAAATCTTTTGAAATTTTAGCAAAAATACATTTTTAAGTTGACATCGAGTACTTGTTGGCAGGTACAGGTAAAAAAGTTCAATCTTTTGACAGAACTAACAAATACCTTGGTGTGTATATATATATTCCCTAATTGTAATTCTTCCTCTTTTCCTCTTAAGGGTCAGTTCTATTATTCCTGATGATTCCATTTTAATTTAGCAAGCTAAAAAAAGGGAATGGAACACTTTCAAACATACAGAAGTTGCATTTTAATATCTAATAGTGTGTTTCTCAACAGTGCTTGCCAGAAATTGGTTGCTAGATGGTATTAAAAATACCAGTTTCAAGGGAGACAAAAGAGTAACCTTCAAACTTTTTCTGACTTTGTCTCTTATCAGTCATGCAAGTGTCAGAGTCATAATGTGAATACTCAAGAAGGCTTTGAATTGTCAATAGAGGAAGCTTCCTCTTTGAGGTTATATTCACTGGAACAGAAGAGATAACACTATTATCAGTGTTTTTATAGTGTAGCCAATTTCTCATTGCATGTACTGAAATGCAATTTTTAATACAGTTTAGATATTAGTATAATGATAAATATGTCAGACTTTTAAACTAAATTCTAAATGTTTCTGTCAGTCCTGATACAGTATGAAATTCCACTCCGGTCTCTTTCAGAGATTTTTACGAGCATTTTCTGGAACAAAAGTAATTTTCAAAGACATTTCTAACCTCCTTTTTAGAAAATTGACATTAAATATGTGTTTCTTTCTGGGATGTGTGTTGAATTGTCAACCAGTTGGAATGTTAAAGTTTAGCAGTGGAATGTAATGTACAAATACCATTACAAGCCATTTATGATCACCATAGTATGAATTTTTATGGGATTTTTGATAAGGCATTCAAGCCCTGTGTTTTGACTGCTGACTGTGTGGATTTATTTGAACTGCTGTTCATGGGCTTGTTACTTATATTTCTTGTATATTGTAATTTTTTTTTTTTTCTGTAGGCTAGCTAATGTGCCAAATCTCAATGCATTCAAAAGTATTGTGCAAATTTTGCATGATACTACAGTTGCACTAAGCTTTTACATGTGACCCACTTCAAATTTGTTAATATTTACAGTGAAATTAATCAAGGGCTTAAGCACTGCTAGTGGACTGTAGAGAGTTCAAAGGATTTCTTTTCCTTCACACTGACTTGTAAATCATTGTTAGCAATATGTCAATTAACTCAGTTATTCAAGATCACTTCTACAAGTATATGTGTTCTCTTCACTACCAGATTTAAGTAGTCTTAAGAATCATTACTGCATTTAGATATTCTGAAGTAATATTTTTGTTTTACTTGAGTGAAATTCTCATCCCTGAGCTTCTAATGTACAGATTAGCAAATAAGGATTCACAGGTGTTTACAAGAGACTTAGGGTTTCACCAGCAATCTCAAATATTTCAGATGTATCAAAATAGCCTGTGATATCTGATCTGTCATCATGACAATTAAAATGCAGTAATCATCAAATATGCAAAGTGCCTGGAGAATTCTATGTAGGCAAAATGGTGGCTCTGCCTAAAGCTAGACCTTTTTTTATTAGTATCATGAAAAACAGTCCCTATTTTGTGATTGTTAGAACTAATTATTAGTGAATATAGGTCTTCATTTGGTGTTAACAGTATCCCTTATCTTAAAAAGTCGTTTGTGTTTCACCGTTAGCATCACTCAAGAGACTGATAACAAACACATTATTTTTGGCAATAAGACTCCAAATGAATTCATACAATTGCCTTTAGATCAACTTTGGATATTGTGCTAAGAATTCTGCCGGTGGAAAAATTCTGTGCCAGAGTATTACTGATTTTGGCAAGCTACATAGCTGATAATATACATTTTGTAATACATGAAAGGTCAGGCTACAGTATTCATCTTACAGAACGAGGACTAAATTTTGTCTCATTTCCAATTTGTTCTTCTTAGTTGCCTTATCTCTTCTCCTGCCAATCTACCTCTCTTCAGGAAATCAAAAATGGTTGAAGCAGTGGATAAGTGCCTTCTTTCTCAATTTTCCTGTTGCCGATGGAATAATTCATTGAACTGTAAAGATAGAAAAGAAGTTAAAATCCAATACCTGAAGCAGTATCATTTTCAAATACATACTTTCATATTTCTCTTCATACCTTAGCAGCTAGAATGTTAGCAGTTTTTGTAGTTCTGAAAGGATCCAAAACATAAAAAAGAAGTAAAGAAACAATTGAAACAAATGAAAATACAAGACTTCTGAATAAATATTTTACTTGCAATCCAATTTTATTTCCTGTTATTTTGCTTGTGTAATGATAATGTACCATCTTTTTTGACAAAGTGTCCAAAGACTGTTGTCT
Source organism: Tringa tobata (assembly GCA_033628505.1). Taxonomy (NCBI): domain Eukaryota; kingdom Metazoa; phylum Chordata; class Aves; order Charadriiformes; family Scolopacidae; genus Tringa; species Tringa tobata. Next base: position 3,333,143 of record JAHREE010000278.1, on the reverse strand, counting down.
ACTGGAGAGTAATTAAAATAGTAGTTCAGCTTTTTTTTTTTTTGTTATAAGGTAATTTTTTTTCCTAAGTGTATAGTAAAGACTGTCTGGAAAGCTCCAGATACATAGAGAAGTAAAGGAACTGTATTCAAAATGCTCCAACAAAAGCACAGGTTTACTGGTAATATTACGATATCACAGACAAATGATTTTGTCTTTAAGATAGCTAAACAATATGACACTGGCTTGGCCTGACAGAGCATCCTCTCCCTCGGATGCTGGGCTTAGCTTGTAACTAGCCAGTAGACTGATAGTATAGGATGCAGTAACAGGGACTCAAACATGGGGTTTGATGCTTTTACTGGTGTGTGCATTAGTGGACTGTGTAGGGAGCTTCATGTGTGTGTGTGTATATATATATGTGTATATAAAGTGAGCACACAGTGGAGGAGATGTATGTGAGCAGGTGAAACTGTGCTTCTGGATCCCTGATTTGGATAAAACTGTGAACTGAGCAGGTTTTTTTCATTAAGGCTCTTGATATCTTGGAAACTGAAAACTAGTAAGCATGATTTCTGTATTGGGCAAATGAATAGATAAGTGATTAAACGTGACACTTTTGGAAGAGCAGCACAACATGTTACCTCATATATCTACTCAGGTTCCTTGAAGGTATCAACAGTAATGAGAGCTCCTGCTGACAGTCCACTTGAACTGTTGGGAGTTTTATCATCAAGTAGGTTTGAAGAAGTTACAGAATGAGGTCTAATAAATTCTCATGAATGAAGGAACAGCTGATAGATGTAAATTATCAGTTTTCAAGGTGAAAGGAAATCAGTGCTGTCTCACAGGGGTTTATGATATGACCTTTGTTATTCACCATTCATCCGTTTCCAAGAGCTTGACAATTTGCTGTTGACCTTAAATTATTTGGAAAGATACAGAGAGGGGCTCGTTGTGAAGAAGTGTAGGTGGAGTTCTGTGCAGAACAACTGTGGAAGAGTGTTATCTGCCTTTTTATTGCTCTGTTGGAAATAACTGTAAAGTGATGTGAATGAAAATACTTTTTCCCTAGAAGAGTAACATGCCTGTAAAAGGATTGGCTTTCAGCAGACTTTCTATTTAGGAGTGAGGTCTTTTGGTTAGAATGGCATAATCAAAACAACCTGTAAATACTCAGTGGACAAAAGAGAAAACAATGTTTAGAATTATTAGGAGAGGAAAATGCTTTTAATGCTATAAATTCTGTTTCGCACACAGCTTGAATACTGTTTGGAAAAACTCAGGAAATAGGGTGAGCCGAAGTATGGAAATCCTTCTGTAGAAGGAATGATAACGGGCCAATTTGAGTGAGGTGTGTTAAATAATGACTGATAGGGAGAGAAGAACGAAGGGAATAATTTTCAATTTATTCAAATTAAATTTTCAAATTCAATGACATTTTCAAATAATTTTTTTCAACATGTCACATAGCTGTGGAACTCTTTGCTGCAGGTTGTAGCACATTAAAAGTTTATGTTTTTCAAAAAGCTACTGTACCGATTTATAGCTATTAAAACTCCTTCAAGATAGTAGTTTCAAGGTAGTTTGCCTAAAAACCAGGAGTATGTCTTGGGAGGCAGTGTCTCAGGGAGATATTTAAAGGGATTATTCTAGATCATAACCTCTACTTAAACATGAAACTGTCGTTAATAGTTGTCTGTCTTTGATAGTGTGAAAACTCTCGAGTGCAAAGTTATTCTTCCTTTGCCCACAGCATTTAATAAAATAACAGAATAAAATTTAACTGCTAATGGTTCGTGTGTGTATATTTCAAGAGATGTGAAAATCCTGGAAGTATTGTCACAAGAATAAAGATTTTCAGTAGTTGGTCATTAAAAAGAAACTAGTGGCTTTTTATTGTTGGATTGCAAGATTGAAGAATCTTCTGTGTGGTCATTCTAGAGCTGTCTTTGTGTCACACCAGAATACCCTCATCATTCACACAGTGTGTATATTAATTCACATCCTTTGGAGTTAGATTTAAAGAGAAAGGGAAAATGAGATGTGGTCTGGTAGGGAGCAATATATAGTCTTGCTAATACATGCAGTCACAATGCATGCCAGCTGTTCAGATTAGCTTTTGAGAGAATATGGATCACTGGAGACAGATACTTAAAATCTGAAAAGATGTTCACTAGTAGGGGGCTCTTAAACTTCTTAGGCAAAGAGATAAAAATGTATTGCCTAGTGTTGAAAATAACTTATATTTTTGGAGTACTTCGTTAAGGCAGATGCTGCATTCCCTATTACTTGAAGGAGTTTTAGGACATGTAAAAGATGCTTAGATTGAATTGGGAGAAACTTAGCCTCCTCCTAGCAGAAACTGAGAGATAGTAGAGGAAGTACTTAGAGGACTGTGACTGTATGTTCTATTCTTGATGTGTGATCAAATCCTCTTTCCTTCATAATCTTTGAGAAGGATGAGCGTGTACATACATTACATACAGTAGCTTTTCACCATCACAATTCTTTATTGAGATAGACGTTGCAGTAAGAGTCAGTACTTCACCTGTTCATTGCCTTTTGGGGTAAGCAAGGAGTAGTTGCCTCATGAGAAAGAAAATAAATACATTCTGATAAGAGGCAGAGAAAAAAACCTCATCTCGGAGAAACTTCAAACACTAAGTGTGTGATACCAAACTGGATCTGGAGAATCACTGTGAGGATGGCATGAAGTGTCCCCTAAATGTTTTTACTCATCCAAGCTCTTAGTGTTAGCCATATTTTGGTTCACTAAATAATTCACTCTCCAGGTCAGTTTAGAAGGAACTTGGGAGAGAGGCATTTCTAACCTCCAAAAACATGTAGATGAGAGTTTTCCTGCCAAATCTCTTGCCTGAAGTTATTTGCAGAACCCTTTCTTTTATATTGTAAGTTTGCTTTTTTTTTTGTGACAGCGAGTTTACTCTTCTGCAGCTAAATGTTATGTAGAAATAAATACATTAGATTGGAATTCTTTAATACAGAGTAAATGGGTTTACTTTATAGTTTGTTCTATGCAATTATGTGGCTTATTGTATACTATATATCTTTCTAAATATTGATATTCTGAAATTCTGTCACCAATAAACCATCAGAATGAAATATTGGCTCTGTTGAAATCAATAGCAAAATGCTTATTGACTTTTGAATCAGCATTTCACCCAAATTATTTTAGGTCTAGAGAAGAAACCTCTGTGCTCTTGTACGAATATCATGGGACTGGAAATCTGCTTAGGTCAAAGTCACTGTGAGGTTTTGTAACTAGAGCTTTGTAGCGTGTATAAACTAA
>JAHREE010000278.1:3205666-3329830 GCA_033628505.1 Tringa tobata | reverse complement strand
GTTTACTTTATAGTTTGTTCTATGCAATTATGTGGCTTATTGTATACTATATATCTTTCTAAATATTGATATTCTGAAATTCTATCACCAATAAACCATCAGAATGAAATATTGGCTCTGTTGAAATCAATAGCAAAATGCTTATTGACTTTTGAATCAGCATTTCACCCAAATTATTTTAGGTCTAGAGAAGAAACCTCTGTGCTCTTGTACGAATATCATGGGACTGGAAATCTGCTTAGGTCAAAGTCACCGTGAGGTTTTGTAACTAGAGCTTTGTAGCGTGTATAAACTAAAGAGATAGGTGTGTGGCAAAAACCATTTTTCTTTCCTTTTTTTATTATTTTGTAAACGGTACTTTGAGAAATCACTGGCTGTGATGAAAGAATCGCCTAATTAGTCTATCAGAACTGAAAGAAATCTCGAAAGTCCAGAGAGGTGAAAGGGGGCAAAATCCATTACTAAGCCAACAACTACTGCTCCAACACTGGGAACAACCTTAGTACTGAAAGTGGTGGGATGTGTGGAGAAAGTGTTTTCGGATTACGTGTTCGTGTTGTTAAATTAAAGACAAACCTGCCTGTATAAATGAGTCTTGAAAACTGACACAACCACTGAGGTTTCTTGGAACTGTTGACTGGAGTTTTGTTGTCATTCATTTAGAGAAAACAAGAAAGGCCACACTAGAACTTGCCTGTATCAGTCAGAAGTAAATTAGTGAATTAATTAAATGCAGAGAAATACAGGAGGTAGAGTTTGTGTTCTGCCTATCGGACTCTGTTTCAGGCTCAACCAGTGAATAGGTTTCACTCCAGCACACATCTAAAATGCAAACTTGGAGTTTTTGCTTAGTTTCAGTGGGCTGCAAGTACTCTGAAAGTATTAAGAAAATACTGTTTGTGTTGTGAAGGTCTTAAATGTTAATTTGATTTGACGTGCTGTCTTAAAATTCTGTTGTGACAAAAGTAACAATGAAAAATATTTTTAAGATGCTATGTATTTGCATACAATGTACAAGTTGCACTAAATGCAAAACACTGAAAGAATATCCTGTAATTTGTAAAGTCTTTTCACTGACTCCTAGTTTTGGGAGGCATGTCAGTTTTCTCCATATATCTAGGCTGCACAGACCAAAAGCATCTTTTCACTGCCAGTCAGCCTGAGGACATCCATAGAAATATTTTTCAGACCTGGAACTTTTCTGGTTTGGCTGTAATTGGGAGAACAGTTTTGTATGTGCTCTATTTTATATTTCATTTATATTTTGCTGTGATATTCGTTCATCTGCTTAATCATTATAATATAGTATGATTCTTCTTTGTATAGAGTCTTACAGTTATTCCAATTCTAATCCATGTCTCTCTCTCTGTTTCTTTCCTGCCCCCCACCTCCCAAGTAGTAATTTACAGTTCAACCCATAAGAGCCCTTAAAATCTTAAACATCTCATTGGGTTTACTCACTTTGTGTCCATCTCCTTCATAGTATATGTGCTTTTCAGAAATTCATGCAGACACTTTAACTTCTGGATTTTCCTTTTTTTTTTTCTGTTTTTTTTTTTTTTTTTATTTTAATTTTGCCTTATTCTGTCTTTTTTGCCTATTCACGGTGCCCTTCTCAGACAGGTTGTTGATCTTTCCCTTTTCTTAGTATGTTCTCATTTACCTCTTTCAGGCATCATAGTGCTTTCATATTGAGCATACGGATGCTATTATATAAAATNGAGCTCCTGCTGACAGTCCACTTGAACTGTTGGGAGTTTTATCATCAAGTAGGTTTGAAGAAGTTACAGAATGAGGTCTAATAAATTCTCATGAATGAAGGAACAGCTGATAGATGTAAATTATCAGTTTTCAAGGTGAAAGGAAATCAGTGCTGTCTCACAGGGGTTTATGATGTGACCTTTGTTATTCACCATTCATCTGTTTCCAAGAGCTTGACAATTTGTTGTTGACCTTAAGTTATTTGGAAAGATACAGAGAGGGGCCCGTTGTGAAGAAGTGTAGGTGGAGTTCTGTGCAGAACAACTGTGGAAGAGTGTTATCTGCCTTTTTATTGCTCTGTTGAAAATAACTGTAAAGTGATGTGAATGAAAATACTTTTTCCCTAGAAGAGTAACATGCCTGTAAAAGGATTGGCTTTCAGCAGACTTTCTATTTAGGAGTGAGGTCTTTTGGTTAGAATGGCATAATCAAAACAACCTGTAAATACTCAGTGGACAAAAGAGAAAACAATGTTTAGAATTATTAGGAGAGGAAAATGCTTTTAATGCTATAAATTCTGTTTCGCACACAGCTTGAATACTGTTTGGAAAAACTCAGGAAATAGGGTGAGCTGAAGTATGGAAATCCTTCTGTAGAAGGAATGATAACGGGCCAATTTGAGTGAGGTGTGTTAAATAATGACTGATAGGGAAAGAAGCACGAAGGGAATAATTTTCAATTTATTCAAATTAAATTTGAAGATGACATTTTCAAATAAATTTTTTCAACATGTCACATAGCTGTGGAACTCTTTGCTGCAGGTTGTAGCACATTAAAAGTTTACGTTTTTCAAAAAGCTACTGTACCAATTTATAGCTATTAAAACTCCTTCAAGATAGTAGTTTCAAGGTAGTTTGCCTAAAAACCAGGAGTATGTCTTGGGAGGCAGTGTCTCAGGGAGATATTTAAAGGGACTATTCTAGATCATAACCTCTACTTAAACATGAAACTGTCGTTAATAGTTGTCTGTCTTTGATAGTGTGAAAACTCTCGAGTGCAAAGTTATTCTTCCTTTGCCCACAGCATTTAATAAAATAACAGAATAAAATTTAACTGCTAATGGTTCGTGTGTGTATATTTCAAGAGATGTGAAAATCCTGGAAGTATTGTCACAAGAATAAAGATTTTCAGTAGTTGGTCATTAAAAAGAAACTAGTGGCTTTTTATTGTTGGATTGCAAGATTGAAGAATCTTCTGTGTGGTCATTCTAGAGTTGTCTTTGTGTCACACCAGAATACCCTCATCATTCACACAGTGTGTATATTAATTCACATCCTTTGGAGTTAGATTTAAAGAGAAAGGGAAAATGAGATGTGGTCTGGTAGGGAGCAATATATAGTCTTGCTAATACATGCAGTCACAATGCATGCCAGCTGTTCAGATTAGCTTTTGAGAGAATATGGATCACTGGAGACAGATACTTAAAATCTGAAAAGATGTTCACTAGTAGGGGGCTCTTAAACTTCTTAGGCAAAGAGATAAAAATGTATTGCCTAGTGTTGAAAATAACTTATATTTTTGGAGTACTTCGTTAAGGCAGATGCTGCATTCCCTATTACTTGAAGGAGTTTTAGGACATGTAAAAGATGCTTAGATTGAATTGGGAGAAACTTAGCCTCCTCCTAGCAGAAACTGAGAGATAGTAGAGGAAGTACTTAGAGGACTGTGACTGTATGTTCTATTCTTGATGTGTGATCAAATCCTCTTTCCTTCATAATCTTTGAGAAGGATGAGCGTGTACATACATTACATACAGTAGCTTTTCACCATCACAATTCTTTATTGAGATAGACGTTGCAGTAAGAGTCAGTACTTCACCTGTTCATTGCCTTTTGGGGTAAGCAAGGAGTAGTTGCCTCATGAGAAAGAAAATAAATACATTCTGATAAGAGGCAGAGAAAAAAACCTCATCTCGGAGAAACTTCAAACACTAAGTGTGTGATACCAAACTGGATCTGGAGAATCACTGTGAGGATGGCATGAAGTGTCCCCTAAATGTTTTTACTCATCCAAGCTCTTAGTGTTAGCCATATTTTGGTTCACTAAATAATTCACTCTCCAGGTCAGTTTAGAAGGAACTTGGGAGAGAGGCATTTCTAACCTCCAAAAACATGTAGATGAGAGTTTTCCTGCCAAATCTCTTGCCTGAAGTTATTTGCAGAACCCTTTCTTTTATATTGTAAGTTTGCTTTTTTTTTTTTTTGTGAAAGCGAGTTTACTCTTCTGCAGCTAAATGTTATGTAGAAATAAATACATTAGATTGGAATTCTTTAATATAGAGTAAATGGGTTTACTTTATAGTTTGTTCTATGCAATTATGTGGCTTATTGTATACTATATATCTTTCTAAATATTGATATTCTGAAATTCTGTCACCAATAAACCATCAGAATGAAATATTGGCTCTGTTGAAATCAATAGCAAAATGCTTATTGACTTTTGAATCAGCGTTTCACCCAAATTATTTTAGGTCTAGAGAAGAAACCTCTGTGCTCTTGTACGAATATCATGGGACTGGAAATCTGCTTAGGTCAAAGTCACCGTGAGGTTTTGTAACTAGAGCTTTGTAGCGTGTATAAACTAAAGAGATAGGTGTGTGGCAAAAACCATTTTTCTTTCCTTTTTTTATTATTTTGTAAACGGTACTTTGAGAAATCACTGGCTGTGATGAAAGAATCGCCTAATTAGTCTATCAGAACTGAAAGAAATCTCGAAAGTCCAGAGAGGTGAAAGGGGGCAAAATCCATTACTAAGCCAACAACTACTGCTCCAACACTGGGAACAACCTTAGTACTGAAAGTGGTGGGATGTGTGGAGAAAGAGTTTTCGGATTACGTGTTCGTGTTGTTAAATTAAAGACAAACCTGCCTGTATAAATAAGTCTTGAAAACTGACACAACCACTGAGGTTTCTTGGAACTGTTGGAGTTTTGTTGTCATTCATTTAGAGAAAACAAGAAAGGCCACACTAGAACTTGCCTGTATCAGTCAGAAGTAAATTAGTGAATTAATTAAATGCAGAGAAATACAGGAGGTAGAGTTTGTGTTCTGCCTATCGGACTCTGTTTCAGGCTCAACCAGTGAATAGGTTTCACTCCAGCACACATCTAAAATGCAAACTTGGAGTTTTTGCTTAGTTTCTGTGGGCTGCAAGTACTCTGAAAGTATTAAGAAAATACTGTATGTGTTGTGAAGGTCTTAAATTTTAATTTGATTTGACGTGCTGTCTTAAAATTCTGTTGTGACAAAAGTAACAATGAAAAATATTTTTAAGATGCTATGTATTTGCATACAATGTACAAGTTGCACTAAATGCAAAACACTGAAAGAATATCCTGTAATTTGTAAATTCTTTTCACTGACTCCTAGTTTTGGGAGGCATGTCAGTTTTCTCCATATATCTAGGCTGCACAGACCAAAAGCATCTTTTCACTGCCAGTCAGCCTGAGGACATCCATAGAAATATTTTTCAGACCTGGAACTTTTCTGGTTTGGCTGTAATTGGGAGAACAGTTTTGTATGTGCTCTATTTTATATTTCATTTATATTTTGCTGTGATATTCGTTCATCTGCTTAATCATTATAATATAGTGTGATTCTTCTTTGTATAGGGTCTTACAGTTATTTCAATTCTAATCCATGTCTCTCTCTCTGTTTCTTTCCTGCCCCCCACCTCCCAAGTAGTAATTTACAGTTCAATCCATAAGAGCCCTTAAAATCTTAAACATCTCATTGGGTTTACTCACTTTGTGTCCATCTCCTTCATAGTATATGTGCTTTTCAGAAATTCATGCAGACACTTTAACTTCTGGATTTTCCTTTTTTTTTTTCTGTTTTTGTTTTTTTTTTTTTTTTTAATTTTGCCTTATTCTGTCTTTTTTGCCTATTCACGGTGCCCTTCTCAGACAGGTTGTTGATCTTTCCCTTTTCTTAGTATGTTCTCATTTACCTCTTTCAGGCATCATAGTGCTTTCATATTGAGCAATGGATGCTATTATATAAAATTTGGTGCTGACATCAGTACTGTGCCTTTTCCTGAATAAATTAATAAACTATTCTAAAAAGTAAGCCATCTAAGATTTTGACTTTTCAGGAACTTCGCCCAAAATAATATTATTTATTTGCAAACTGCTCTCATTTCCTCAAAGCCGTAATCTACTAAAGGAAAGTTATTTTTTCTCTGATCCTTACCACCAAAAAAAAAGGAAAAATATTTATCATGAGGTATTGTATCTGTCACTTTAGATATCTACTTGGCATTTCAGTCCACTTTGTTAATGAAATTCAATATATGGCCTTTGCCTCTGACTTAAATGCTTGTTTGTCCACAGTGGCCTGTTTGGGGTTTTTTATTATTTATTTATTTCAATACACTAAATGTGTCATGAAAGTGCAACTTTGTTATTTTATTAATTTAGGCACAATAATTGAGCTTTGAACAACTCTGACTTCTGATATTTGTAGAATTGCTATTGATATTTGATGCTTGTAGAATAGAACTAAGTAGATATGACTATTCTCTCCTTTCTGAGCTGAAACATACTGCAATTTCACAATTCAGTACTTGTAATATTCTTTTGACTTGCCTACTGTAGTACAAGTGTGAAAGTGTCACATAAACAAGCATTTAGTACATCTTAAGAGAATTTTTCATTTGGCCTCAAATAATTCCCAAATTTTTCCTCTTCTAGATATAAATTTTTACGACTTCTTTAGTAAAATTAACATTATAAATATTTCTGCATAAGCTTGAATGTAATGATCATTCTGAATGTCTATAAGAATTGTGCTGCTTTTTCCACTCCTGGAACTTTTCAGTTCTTGATATTTAGGTGGTTTTTTTTGGAGACAGCTGACGGAAGGAACTTGAAATGCAAGTTGTCTTGCTGACAGCAGTATTTGATTTGTATTCATTGCAGGCTGGAATACTTGCTAAGCATAGCACAGCAGATAGGTCTGAGGTTTTGTGTCATAACATAAAATTTTTAGCTACTGGCTTTTATGGTATATTAAGTCAATGCTTGCCATCCTAAACAGAACTTTATAAAATACATCATCACAAATTTGATAGCGGCTGAAGTGCAAGATACTTAATGGCACATCCATTGAAAAAAATGTTCTGACTCTTATATTCTAATAATTAGGAAGCATCTGCCAGTGTGTTAAACAATGAATTTAAATAAGTGACTCCCATAACAGCCTTCATAAATCATGGATTCAAAGCATTTGTTATTGTGAAATAAATTCTGATTTGTCAAGTTGCGTCTACTTTCAAATTTTATATTCTAAACATGGAGTGATTTCTTTGTTCTTAATTTGTCCTGCTAAAGGCTTCATCTTGCTCAGTTTATATGTCATGTCAGCAGTACTTCTTCCAGTGTGCTAACTAGACCTAATATACCATGCAAAAAATTGCTCTGGGCAATATAGAACAATTTTTTTAACAACTCAGCTGTACAATTCTGAAAAATATAAGCTTATTCTAGAATATTGATATGAAACTTAAAATCAGTACAGCAAAAGTTAGGTATGAATTGTTTTTTTCTATGCAGTTCAATTTTGAATTTTTTGTTCAGTCATGTTAGGCTTATCCTTTTCCTTAGTCCCCTTCCTCAAAGGACCACTTCTTTGTAATCTTAAGTGTTAATTAGCAGAAAAAAAGACCAAATGAGAGAGATTGTATGGGAAAAAGATAACAAGCATAAATCTCTTTTCCACTGAGAAAATTCTGGTGTAGATTTGAGTTTTCCATCATAATGGAAGTTACTAAGGTTGTAGAGGAACGAGAAGAGAGATTAAATGAAAACAAAAAAAGATTTTGGAGAAAGAAGAATTAAAAGAGGAGTGTAAATAAGTTTCCCTCAAGTAATGTGTGCCAGCCTGAATTCTGTTTTCTTAAAAATTTGATGAGATATTCTCTTTATCGCAAGAGTAATGTTAATAAATAATGCTGTGGAGCAATAGTATGTAATGAACTTAAAATGTCAGTGCTTAAAACTTTAGATCATTGAAATGATATCTTAATTACAATATCAGATTATAAGTTACACCTAAATCTGAACAAAATAATGAAATTCTTACTATAGTAAAAACGTACTTCCCCCTTTTTATTGACTTAAATGTTGAACCTTATGTACTTGCATAGTTTGGTACATAAAATTGTTTTTAATAAAGAATATTCATTTTTAAGGTTTTACTCTGGGTCACTGTCACATAATGACAAAATCTCAGAGGTCTTAAAATCCCAGGACATGCGTGTGTGTATGTGCCTCTATGTGCTATATGACGTAGTAAAAAATTGGTGCTAAAAATTCAGAGTATTTGAAACAGTTACATTTAATAGAATCACAGAATAGTTTTGGTTGGAGGGGACCCTAAGGATCATCTTGTTCCACACCTCTCCACCCACACAGCAGGGACACCTCCCACAAGACCAGGTTGCTCAAAGCCCCATCCAGCCTGGCCTTGAACCCCTCCAGGGATGGGGCAGCCACAGCTTCTCTGAGCAGCTTGTTCCAGTGTCTCACCACTCTCACAGGAAAGAACTTTTTGCTAATATCAACTACATTTTTCCTAGTTACCTAAATCTACCCTCTTTCAGTTTAAAACCATTAGCCCTTGTCCTGTCACTACGCTCCCTCATAAAGGGTCCCTCCACATCTCACCTGTAGCCCCCTTTAGGTACTGAACGGCCACTATAAGGTCTCCCCAGAGCCTTCTCTTCTCCAGGCTGAACAACCCCAACTCTCTCAGCCTGTCCTCACAGCAGAGGTGCTCCAGCCGTCTTCATGGCCTCCTCTGGACTCACTCCAACAGGTCCATGTCCGTCATATGTTTTTGGCTCCAGAGCTTGACGCAATGCTCCAAGTGGGGTCTCACCAGAGCAGGGTAGAGGGGCAGAATCACCTCATTCTACCTGCTGGCCACGTTGCTTTTGATGCAGCCAATTTTTTCACACAAGTATCCTTTTCTTTTTTTTACTGTAAAAAATCCCATCCTGAAATACAAGTAGCTGAAAGCAAAAGCATTACAACAAATATGACTGTTCCCCTTAATGGCAGTTGTACCTCCATTCCCTTGTGTTCATGTTTTGTCAATTAACTGTCAATCTTCCTTTCAGGAATAATCCAGCGTTTACTAAAGTGTGATATGAAAAGTGGTCAAAGACCCATAGTTGTACTCAAGAAATAATTTTTTTAGTTCATGAATTTGTTAATTTATACTGTGTTCACTCAGATACTTCTTTCTAAAGTAAGTGTTAAGTTTTATAAATTGATGTGCAGGCTGTGTTTCAGATGGTACTAAAAATTGCTTTGGCAAGAAAGACTAGTGTGGTTTTCCTCTCTGGCATGTATCTTACTGTTCAATCACATAGACTCATTTTTCATGCTCAATTTTGCATGTCTGGTCATGTCTGCCTAGTATGTCTCACCTTCCTAGTTAATTAGCATTTAAAAAGCAGGAGTCCATCTATACACATATTTCTTTTCTACTCGACAAGTTTCTCTGCTGTGGCAAATTCGAAAAATTACTTAACTTGCTATGGAACTTGCAGTCAGTGAAACCTGTAGGTGAAATAAATTAATACGTATCTCTGAACTCTGCGTAGCAGGATTAGGGGCAGTATCCAATCTGTTTGGCGTCAGTAATACATCAAACACAGGTTTATTCTCACATTTCCCTATTGTTGTTAATTGGATTGTGGCTTTGGAGTAAATTGGCATTTACACCTCCCCTTGCTTCTGCTACAAAGTAAACTTTTCTGTTTGTGTTTTTCACAGCTGTTTGAATTCAGCAAAGTCTGTTTTGGAGTTAATGTCATAGTAAAGCCTCTCTTTCTTCACTTCTGCTTCCAGCACTTCAACATTCAGGTCAAACTACCTTTTTTGCCTCGCAGCTTGTAAACCATATGAAGGAATACTTTGAAATTTCCAAAGAGAAAATTTCACATGTCCTGACTAAGAAATTAAAAACATCTTTGAGTTCATAATTATTACCCAAAGGTATAGGTGGTTATGGTGAAGGCTATATCCAAAATGCCTGTCATTTCTTTGTCAAAAGAAAATACTACTATCCAGGAAAAGTGAAACTTAAAGGTATAACTTTTTTCTGGATATCTAGAATCACATAAAACTTCAGTAGTCTTAGGTTCTAAACCATAATTTAAATAACAGAAATGAAATGAGCTCTGCTGAATTGCTATTTCAGCTGTTCTGTCTCTAAAATTTATAAGGAAAACTTACTGGCAACTATAGAGCAGCTGTCTTTCCAGTGCCACGCCATGACCAGTCTTTCTCAGCACACCAAAAAGTAACGTTATTTAACCATAGTCTTATCTGATTGTGCTGTCTGATCCCTGTGTGGAAAGTGACTACATGTATACAGCAGCATTTGGGTGCATATTCTACCTTTGACTATTTATTTTTGTAAAGGAACAAAACCAAAAAAAGCAGTTAAATATCACCAATGAGATACACTCCATATCGTGCTTAGCATCAGAATGAGGGCAAAAAGTACAGGAATATTTTAGAGTTCAGAAAATAGTTTTTATTAAACATGTGTTTATGTTTTTAGGGGGAATGCTGTTCATGGAAAACATCTCAAAATCCTTTTTCTTCCCTGATTAGAAGAAGTATCATAGCTTGCCTTCCATGTGTTGAGCAAGCCATCTGTACTCCAAAACAACTATTAACGAACTTTATTTGCAGCTTCTCTTTCATTAGAATCACTGGTTTGGTTGTCCGGTTGTAATGAAATGTATAGGAAGGTCAGTTTTCTCAGAGATGTTTTTGCCCTCTTTCGTAAATTGATTAAAAAGTAGTCACGTTGTTAAACAAATCATCACAGTTGCAAGAATTTCCTTTCCTTATGTAGCTAGGTTAAGCTGTGTCACGTAAACTTCCCCAAACCACCAGAATGTTGTTTCAGAGATCCTGGAAATCTTACCTTCATTAGGTCTCCCCCGTGGGTACTGGGTGTCACAGTGCCCACTCAGGGGGAGGACATTTGTTGCATGACGATCTGTTTGGTAACTTGGGAATTAAGTGCTATAAAGGCAGCAGTGTTTTATTCCTAATGAGAAGGTAAGTTCTGTTTTTTCTTCTGGAACCCACAGAATAATGATTCATCAAAGGATTTCTGTATCTTCTGTCTTCTTATTTAGTCATTATGTGTGACGAGACCCTCAGAATAAACTCTTATTCAGGTGGTTGTGTCAAAGCCTATGCATAGCTGAGCAAAGTGTTTGCAATTTCTGGATTTGTGATATCACAACTAATTCCTAACTAATACCTTTGATAGCACTTCTAGACACCCTAGATAATGCTATATATATAGCTACAGTATATAGTATAGCTATAAAACCCACCTAGGGGCAATCAGAGCAGCAGCGTACACTAGGTTTTTTTTGTATACTACTTTAAATTTATACCAACTACACTTTCCAGCCAGTCTGGAAAAGTAGGCAGCATTTCTCCACTTTTGCTCTAGGGCTGGGAACCCAGACCCTGTGCCAGATGGACTGTGTGGAAGGCGGCCAGTGCAGCCTCTGTCAGCCAGCCGGGCCCGTGAAAACTGCCTGCTCTCTCCGGGCTCCCTTTTGGTTTGGGGCAACGGTGAACACAGCAGTGAGCTCAGGCATGGAAAATGTAACTCATATTCATTGAATTAATATAGGAGTGAATCTAGAAATCTCTATGAAATTGTTGTGTGTATCTGTATTACGTTTTTTTTTTTTTTTTTAATTCAGCATTTAATAGTTATTAAATAGGATAAAATTTATCCATAGCTACTAAACTCTCCCATCAAAAGTGGCTGATATGTTTTATGGTCATGTTTAATAACAAGGAGTCTGAACACTCTCCCTAACTTACACCAAGGGTGCTGATACAGGTGTAAATACATGGAGTGTTATTTGTGGGGTCCAGTGATTTTCTAGATTATCCTACTGCTTTTTACAGTGAAGCGCTTGAGTCTAAGCTGAACAAAATCACTTAAAGTGCATATTTACTGCCTCTAGTAATTCTGTCTATTCCTCAGCATTTTGTGTATGCACCTTAGCTGTATTCTTAGTCCTGGCCTTGTTGGTCTGTAACTGGGATAGATTGGATTTCATGGAGAGACGCTGCTTAGAACGATTGCTTGCTAGGAATATAAGAAATGAAATTTTCATCAGTGGCATTCTGTTGGCTTATGTGTGAGTTGGAGATGTTCATAGAGCTAATAACTTTCTAAAAGATAGTATTTATTTCAAGTGGGTTAGTGCTAAAGTAAAACATTCCTGTTTCATTGTTAAATAAAATTAAGATCCCTGAAAAAACAACTGGCTCAAATAGCTGGCTGCACATTTCATACCGTAGCCATAGACAGCCTGCATTTTGCCAGAAACACAAATTCATTAATTAGGGATTTCTGTTAGCAGTAAGTGAGTTTAGATTTATTTTGTGTTTAATACTACATTAAATTTTGAAGCAGTTAAGCATCATTTGCAGATATGCCCTTTCGTAACTGGGTATCTACAATAAAAGAAATTGCCCTATTAAACACTTGGACATTATCCTAACTGTTGGATGTTAATATGTGATTAGAATAGTCAGAGGTTTCTGAGCTGTTTAGCAAATGAATTGGAGTCAAGACTTTTTGTATTTCTTTAGTTTTTGAAATGTTCCTTCATATTTTTATTTACTCAGTCCCAGTGTTGTTTAAGTTCTTTAGAATAAACTCAGATCCACGTTACATCCCTCTGTCCAAAAAGAGGTTTGAAATTATTTTGGCAAATCATACCCATACGCTAACAGATGTTCTAACTTGGTAGCTGTTCTCACAAAACAGCACCGTCTCATGGTTTTTCACGGCAGCAGTCATGACAAGGGCTTTGGAGGCCTGGCTGCTACAAGGAAAATAGGTCACTGTACATTTACGATCCCCAGCAGATAACAGTAACTTCTGTGATGGAAAGAAAACAAGGAATTACATTGGTTTCTATTTTCAGATTTTCACAGAGCTGCCTGGGCTAATAACTTCATGTGAAGTCCCCTGTTGGGTTCTTAAGCAAGTTAAAACTCTGATCTTCCTGTATAAACTGAACAGATACTACAATGTAGTGATAAAATAAGCATATTTGGAGAGCATGCTTCAAGTGAAGCTATGTAAAACTATGCAGTTTTTAGAAAACATAATATTTAAACAGGTAGCTGCAATAGAAGAGTCTGAAAGCTAGTTTTTTGGAGCTGTATTTTATTCTTAATCTTCCTGAGCTGATTTTATTCTTAATCTTCCTGAGCTGGGTACTGCTTTTGAAGTATTAGATGATTAACATGGAAGAAAACCTGTCTGGAGAAATATGGTTATCATCATGAAAACACACAATAAAAAAAAAAATAAATAAATTAATATACTGTGATGTTTGGTCTTGAAGTGTTTGCTATACTGAATAAACCATTTGTTCTCCATAACAGGTTTAACCTTTTTTTTTTGCATTCACTCTTGTAGTGATAAGATATATAAATGGTATTGTGAGCTAATGTTGTAGAACTTTTGCTTTTTAAACATTTAAATACTGCAGAAAGCCATGCTACTCCTGGGCATTAATTGGAAAACAAAAAAAACCCTGATGTGATAGAGACTGTTATGAGGTTCTTTTTTCCCCCTCTAAATAAAGAGAAAAGAACAAATTCTTATAGCTCATGAATGTTCTTGGCAAAATTGATGGACTTTAATTGAGAGAGGCCATTCTGTTGGCTTAATCATAATGAGGCAATCCATGCCTTCTATAATGTTCCTCTTTCTGATGAATTTCACCCTGAATGTTAATGTAGTAAATGAAGACAAATTAATAGCTTTTATCCTAGTTGTGTGGAATTCGTAACTCTCTCTTTGGGGGCAGTTAACTAGTGTGTTGCTTCACCTCTCCCTGCATATATTAGCTTGAATTCAGCCTGTTGTCTTGTCCAGGGGGTTGTCTCCACCTAGAGGTTTCTTCAACATGCAGTCCAAATTCAGCTTACCATTAAGGATACTTATTATCAAAATTGCCTGCTTTTCATTAGTTTCCAATGCACTTTATTAGATTTGTGTCATGTCTTGTAAACTCAGGGTAAGTTATTTCTAAGTTATCCAAAACGGTAATACTTCATGAAGTAGCTTTGTATGGTATGTTATTACTAAACCCAACGTGTTTAACGTGCTCCCTCCACCCCAGCATTTGTCATGCACATACTCATAAAAAATAAGCATCATGGTGTTTATTTTAGGAAAGAGTACTGCAGCACCTGAAGTCATGTTTCAGTTTTAGTCTAGGGTACTCCACAAGTCAATTGTATTGCCTTAAGAATTAACATACAACTCACAGAGGCATTATTTCCACTTACTTTGTTATTCCTTTATTTACATTGCATTAACAGAAAGGAAGGGAAGAGCACAGATTATACTTAACTCAAGTATTTTACTGAACCAAGACAACTATCACTCTTGAAGGGAAATCACAAGCATATGCTTTATTTAGGGAAATTAAAAAATATTTTACATTGTTGTTATCCTTGACTATCCTAGTGAGGGATTATATATATATGTGCCATCTGCAGTTCAATAACACTAAATATTTAATGAGTTTCTGAATAGTAGATAAATATTTAACACAGCTTTGTAGAAATGTGCATGCCTTGAACAATTGTTTGTCACTGCCACAGAAAATAGCCTGATTTGGGGCCATGGTTATTTCAGTTAGCAATTCAAATTGCTTCTGTGGGATCAGACCTGAGATAAGAGGATGCTGAAGTTGGAAAAGGACCCAGTTCAATGTGTCAGTCACTCATGCTTTGCTTCTCCTATTAGTCTACTAGCATGGCATTTGCTGTTGGATCTGTTGTGTGGCTGGGGTAATTACGTGGCTGCACAGCTCTTCTGCTCAAACCATGGTTGCATCTCTTCTGAAAAACTCTAGCTTTGCATCTTACATGGTCCTTCCTCTTTATGCCTTTAAAATGAAAGAGAAATACTGAGTTTATTCATGAATTTATTTAAAGCATTTGC
Source organism: Tringa tobata (assembly GCA_033628505.1). NCBI lineage: Eukaryota > Metazoa > Chordata > Aves > Charadriiformes > Scolopacidae > Tringa > Tringa tobata. Next base: position 3,315,041 of record JAHREE010000278.1, on the reverse strand, counting down.
CTAGAGCATTTGCAGCCAGATAGACTTCACAGAGCTTCCAAATATTAAATGGATTCAGTGTCAAAAAGCAGAAAAGATAGCAAAACCAGAAATCTTTTTTCTTAGTGTCTTAATAGTTTGTAGCTTCAAATAAGATTTTGTGAGAATATGTGCATTGCATGTAGGTTATTCAGCAATCTTATAGAAGGAAAGAAGTATGAAAATGAAGAAACCTCACGTATGACTAGATCTTTTCTTTTGGTTATATGGATATAATTTCCAGAACTTTACCTAATTAAAAGCTGCTGTGGAATCACAAAAAAGTATGGAGAAAACTGGTTGCAAACAGTTGAAACACTAATTTCTCAAAATTCCTTAAAAAATGTTGTCTTTAAATGTATTCTGGTTTAGGTAAGTATGAGCCACAGATGGCTATGAATTTCAAAAGTTGATGAGTCAATGGCCATTGCAGCTTACAAAACTGGTGTGGGTACATTTGCATAAATATGCATCCATACAAATATAATCTTTGCTTTGAGTGGCCTCACAGTGTCGTCATATGCCTGTAGGGAAGGACACAAGGACAAATGCCACATGGTTCTTGCTATTCTCTCTTCAAGACAAGTTGTTCTCCATCAGTTTTACAATAGTTACTGATCTTTTGTCTTCTGAACAATTCAGCTCCAATTTTTGTCTGTTATTTAGAACGTAGGTCTGAAAGTTCATTGCAGAAAAAACACACCCTGTAATTGCTTCCTGAAGTGGTTAAGACGGATTCCTCATTAGAAATGGGATGAGGTACTGTCATAAATTCAGGTGTTTCATGTTATATTGTCAAATGCAAATTATATTGGTTACCCTTTGCCATTGGAACCGTCTTTCTTTATTTCTTCACTGCCATCACTGTGACTGACCAACAGCTATCGTGGAGATACACCGTGCTGCTGTTCTGAGCATTTGGTGAACAATGTCTTGGGAAAGCAATTTGAGGAACCTATTGATTACACACAGTTAGACTTATTACTAGGTACCTTCAAAGAACAGTCTACCTAAGGACATCTGTAATAGAACAAAGTTAACTGTTAAAATGATTATTTTTATTTTAAGGCAATACCAGCCAGTAAACATCTGCCTTTTTCAACATTTTAACTGACTGGCTTTCAACTAGCACTCACTCTCAATAAGTTAACCTGACATTTCTTGCTCTCTCAAATAAAGATGAAGCTTGTGTCCCCATACCAACCAATTGCAGTAGGTAACAATTGTCTCATACTAGATTTTTAATATAATGTTTCCAGAATTAAATCAAAGAACACCCACTCCCTTGCAAGCAAGGCAATGCCTTTAGCAACTCACATTTAAAGAAATATATTTACAACATTAATCCCTAAGAGAGATTTAGCCAGAAATTCATATTCATCAGCCAGTTTTCAAATTTCAGTCTTCAATTCAGTTCTTCTAGGCAGTTTTTTTTTTTTCCAGGTTTCAGTTTGGGTTTAGTTGGTTCAAGTTTCAGCATTTGCAAATAAACTGGATCTAGTCCATGGTTTTAACTTTATACTGAATGTTAGGTTGTAGCTAGGACTCCATCTGTCACCTAATTAACAGTGATAATGAGAATATCTTTGTCTTCATGATTTTGTCTTCTTAAGAACTCAATCTTTTGAGAGGCTGGTCTGGTGATGCAGCTCGTACCTTGAAAACATCTCAAACAGTTCCTGAAAAATCCTCAAAGGAGAAAATCCTGAACCAGATATACATATTTTACAACATGTAATAAAACTAATTACTTTGGGAATTTAACAGGCAGGCAAAGATTTCTGATTGAGAATGTCTTTCCAATAGCCATATCCTTGTTATATCATTGTGATACCAACACTGGTAGTAGATTAGATCAAATCACTATAACACTGCTGTAATATATAAAACCTTGCTTTATCAGGTACACAAAGCTGAATATATCAGAATATGATTAAAAGAAAATGAACAATTTAATTAGTTTTTGTAGCTTTTAGTCTTTTCTTTGTGGTGTTTCAACTTTGCATTTTAAGTAGTCTACATGTCTGAAATTGCAAACTGGGTTTACCTCTGGTGAACTTCAGATTAAGGGAGAATTTTCCAGTCAGTTTTTCAAGTATGAATGACTAGTGAAAAACCATGCTTGAAATTTTCAGAGTTGAGAGCATATTTTCTGACATTTTTAAAAACATCATTAATGTACAGTTTTTACAGCTAGGTAGTTTTGAAGCTGACCTGTTTCATTAACAAAATTATTTGTAGTTATTGGATATTCCGAAGTGAAATCAGGAGTCACACCAACTTGAGGGACATTTTTAAACAAAGTTACTATGCTGGGTGATGAAAACTAGCACATAAAATGTGATTCCTCTCCAGTGTGGGATAGTTTTATGTCATCAGAAACAATAGCGTTTGGATTTTTTTTGGAGGTGAGGCTCTTCCTCCCCATTGGGATAAAAGCTAAACGATTTAATATCACTAAACTATTTTGAAGAAAGCAATGATTTCTCTTTACTGTCCCTGTGTTTGTGTGTTTATGTACATGCTTTGCATTCTGTTCCGTCAATGGTGTTATGGTAAGTTAAATTGCTACCATAAAGACAAGAAGCAAAAGAATGTACTCTAACAAAGTATAAAGCTTGTCAATAAAAATTACATCTCTCATCTAAATATTTTACAAGTTCAAAGGCATTAGGCATTTGTAGAATGGAGAGAAATTAGGAGAAATATGACGACCAGTTTTATTAATTGGTGATAATAACGTCTTTTCAACATAGAGTTCTTTAGTTCCCAATGTGCATCTTTATACAATTTAGCATGTGTGTAGAGAAATAGTAGTAATGTTTATGTATAAATGCATATAGGAATTTAATAACCAAATTGATTTTACTATTACTACTAGACCCTGCTACACTTTTCTGATGAAAGGCACAGTTTTTATTTCAGTTCATACTGTATTAACAAATACGGTATATACTGTAAGCTTTAAACTACAACTTGGTGCTGTGATTGTGAGAAAAAATAGATATTTACTGCTTGTTAGGCACGTTTGAATCCAGATCCTGCAAGTGTATGTGTATGCCTATGTGTGTGTGTATATATATATATTTTGCTTTAGCTGCATGAGAAATATGAGAGAGGGTCACTTTTGGAAGGACTGTGGTCACAGCTGAGACAGAGTACACAATCTATTAAGCATTTTAACTTCATCATTAAGTTTTGTTAATGTGAAATATTCCTATTTCCTAGTTCCTTTGTTTTATATATATATATGTGTGTGTGTGTGTGTGTGTATAGCTGTAGTGAGATTTATACGAAGCCCTGCAAAAAATCAAGAAGTACCGATTGTCTGCTTGTCATATCATGCTGCAATGAGATATTCTTATGAAATCAGTGATTTTTATCTTGTTAAAGAAAAATGATGTCCTCTTTGAGAGATGGAATTTTGTTATTATATTAAGTTCTTGCCTGGATTACCTTTGAATTGGTCATTTGAATGAGCATAATATAGGTGAATTTTAAAAACAGTAGATAGCCCTCCACTGAGTGAAAAATTTTATCATATCTTATGAACTGCATGTTTTTACAGTGCATCAACCAGAATTTAACCAGTGCAGTGAAGGCATTCTTTTGTATGCTGAAGCATCAGAGTATTTCAAATCTGAATTGTTCTGAATCTTAATAAGGATAGCATTCAGGCAGAAGTATTCAGAGTAAAATGAACTGAAACAAAACATATGATTTAAAAATAAACTAACAAACCCCTGAATCCATAAGGAGAGCAAAAAGTTTTTATTTTTTTACCTTAATAGGAGTGAGCATTTTTCTTTGTATTTAGTTGGGGTGAAAATCATATCTATGCCTAAAAGAATACATATAAATACTTTGAGAACATGGATATATTTAGTTTCACATAGAATAGTATGCTTAATGTTTGTAATGTAGTAGCGGAAGAGAGTGAATCTCTGTGGTTTTGTGCGTATTTGCAATCCTTCAATTTTTTGCTTCCTTTTTTTTAGCTATCATAGCTGGTTAACCACAAACACTAACTTCTGAGTAATATGCTATATGTTCTTAATAATGTACAAAATGAGCCCATTAACAATAATTATTGTGGGTAGGGGGGGAAATGTTAGGTTTGCATTTAGTATTAACATCTGTGATTGCATTTAATACAATTCCATATAAACAAGACATTTTATGATTAAGATATTTTTATGGACACAGTTGTGCCTTCTTGGAGAAAGATGGAATAGACTTTGTATGAAGAAACTTCACTCAATCTGAGTAAAACTAAAGTGGATTGATTATTTCTTTTTAAAGGCAAGGTTCAGTTTTAACTTTTGTAAAAACTGTGCTGAGGCATGTCCTTGATTTCATCACCTCCCTTCTCAAAGATTGTATCTTCTGAGCAAATAAGTGCGTGTTCTTTTTTCCACGCTAGCAACAGTGTGAAGAGGAGTCCAGCATAATGCACTTGTGTATAAACATTATATTCACTGTTTATATGTGCTTTACCTAAATATGATATTTTTAACACTCAGCTTTACTCAACATGCACACATAAACTGTGCCTTGTAGCTGTTACTGTCTGTATTTTTTCTACAAAACAGGTTTTATTTTGATTCTCACATATCCAGTTGTGCCATTTTCAATGGATTCCTTTATTTTAAAGAGGATTGTTTTTCACTTTTATTTTACAGAGTTACATACATGGAAGCAGTCAGGCTCAGTTTGTTGCAGAATCGCATATTATTCTTCTGCTGAGTATCCTTCAAACTGGTGATGAATAGAAAAAAAACAAGCTGAGACAGTGTGCTGTTAAATAAAATTGCTCTGACAGCGAATATCATTAAACTTTTGAGCAGGTATTGTATTTTGGCTTCCTTATTGTACATTTAAATAAATATTCAATGTTGTTGCTATTTACTGCCAAGTAAAGCTGGCATGGCTTTTCACTAATATGTACCTTGTTATCTCTTTTGTTACTTTTATACCTGGTTACTAACCTTAATGGTTTTCCTTTTAGTGTTATCTTTTAAGTAGCAGAAACTAGTTGTCTTCTCTTTTTCAGTCTTTTATAATAAAAGTTAAAAATTTGATGTTAAAAATTATTTTATTTCTTTTAACTGGCAAGGAAAGCATACTGAGATTTACTAATCATATATGAAGATGATTTGTATTTGGTTTTGGTTTTTTCCACTAATCTGAACAGTTTACTATCTCTGCTTGAAACAAATGACCTCTCCGATTTGTTGTGACATCATCTCAGCACAGAAAGACTCTGAGACCTACTTGTACTCTGATTCAGAGCAAGTTAAGTCATTTTTTTTTGTGACTAAGTCTTAGTAATCTGCAAGAAAAACTCATGTGCTCTCTGGTTTCTTTCAACAGTGCTTCTAATCAGCTTTGCTTATTGAATGAAAACAGTAGTCAGCATTAACCACTATTAAAATATAGTCATTCCATCACAGATACATTCCTCTAAAGAGAACAAGAGGATGAAACTCACATTACCCAATTTGAATTAATGGCCAGATCTCAGTCTGATGACCATAGCTACTCCCTTGATCCCTCCCTGAGATTCCGTTGGTTTACATCCTGTCCTTCCTCTGGCTTCCCCATCTACCTTCATCTTTGGCATTTACTATCGAAAAGAAAACACCAGCCTTATATGTTCTTGTTTCATTACATTTGTTTACCTGGCAACAATTTCGCTACCTGTGAAATGTTATTTACTCCATGGATAGCCATTGCAAATTTAATTTCAAAATTATGATCATATTTTGTAGATTAAATGTTATCTTCGCTATTGAACTGGAATATGGTGTCCAGTTCTGGGCCCCTCAGTACAGGAAAAATGCTCATTTTCATGAGCAAGTCTAGCAAAGGGCCACAAAGATGATCTTAGTACTGACACAATAGAAGTCACTGTAATAATACAGGACTACAATGTTACATCAGTCAAACAATTGTGAAAAAAAAAAGCATTTTGATTATTTTTATTACATTATAATTAATTACTTAATTTTATTTCTATATGTTTTCTAACAGCCAAAATACTGGTTTCTAACAGCCAAAATATTTAGCAGCAGATCAGAACAGCTGAAATGGGTTACATTTAACACTTTCTGAAGACATTGGAAACTCACACTAAGCAAGCTCCTTAGAAGAAGGATGCATTATTTCATTTCCAAACCAAGCCCCAAACCAAGTTCTGATTCATTCTGAGGCTCCTCAGAGTTAATTGGTGGGCACCATCTTACTGAGTCCATTGTGTCTTATACCATAAGTAAAGTTTCCGTTTAGAAATTAAAGGAAAAACCCACTATATTTTGACACAGACCTTGTTGAATTCCAGGCTGCAGAATAGTGAATAAAAATTTGAGTTGTCTTTTAAAAACTGAGAAGCAATCCTTCATGTAAGAGGTAGCCCACATAACTCTGATATTCTTTTTGCCTTATGAAATGAGGAATTCTAGATCTTTCAGACTCATTTGCCCAAGCTAGTTCCGGACTGCAGCGTTTGAGGTGAAATGGTTGTGTGGTCCAGAGCACGTGGAGACACTGGGCTGGCTGAGTACATAGACAGTTCCAGTCAAACTCCAGCACAGCATGGCACCACTGCCTTTGTTCTTCTTCCAAGAGCATTTTAGTCCTCAACAGTTTAGTTGCACCCTGCCAAGACAGAGATCTGGTCTATCTAAACTGGAATATATCCAAATCCACAGAGCTGACTTGACATCCCAATGCAATTCTCCCATCAGTAGGAATGCAGTACAAAGTACCTGGTGGCCCATGCTACAGCTGATCCAGAGGTGATACACACTGATGGCTGCTCAGTCAGGGTTAGGGTTAAGTCACTGTCACTCAGGCTGTTTTCTCTGGTATGGAGCAAATGCATAGAGCTGACCTCCAAAACTGTATCTAAGCTAGTAAAACTCCTTGTGGGTAAGCACCTAGCAGCAAGCAGTGAAAGAACATGCGTGGATATGATGGTGCTTGTTCTATTATACAATTCCCTGGCTTTCAGGTTATTACTGCTCAGAAACTTTGAGAGATTTATGTTAAGCTGACAATACTGCTATTCAGTGTTGTTGTTAGTTGGTTGCCCTTTTTCTTGTCTTGGAGAGTTAACTTCAAGAAATAATCATGGAAATCATATACATTTTGGTTAAAAGGAACCTCTGAAGATCACATACTCCAGTCTTCCTCTTAAAGCAGGATTATCACCAACACTGAATCTGGTCTTCCATGTGTTTGTCTTGTGCAAGTTTTTGAAAACTCTGTGAGTGGGGATTTCATAGTTTCTCTGGGCAGTTAGAGAAGTGCAGTTGTTGGTAACATCAGTCTGAACCTCCCATGACTCCTGCTGTTGTGTGTAACAGTCTTGTCTGCCATAAGGTTTTGGCTTCCGTTTGGTTTTTTTCACCAGCCTTGTAGAATTAGTGGAGGCTTCAGTGATGTTTTAATTCAAAAATTAATGGAACGTTCTGTGGGGTAAAATAATGAGATCCATTATGTTTTAGCTTTTTTGTTGCTTAGGAGGAAAACAAAAGGCAAGGTTTGCTTTTATTCATGCTACTTTACAGCTCATTCCTTGCCATAGACTGGCAGGTACAACTGTTTTTTTTGGCAGGGATGGAATATTTTAATACTTATCTCCAGAGAAAAAGTAGTACTGAATAATAGTTAGGTATAAATTTAATTTGAGTTTGCATTGAATCATCCATAAAAACACCCTGGTCTTTTAAATATCTGGTTTTAGTTTTCTTTGAAATTTAACAACTTTGATTTCCTTCCCAGGAGTGACAGAACCTTGTCATTTGCAACTGAGAAGGAAGTTTTATGTAATATATAACGGTATTTATTCCCACATCAGCCTGATAATCACTGCTTCAAGCAACTGAGTGTAATTTACACACATAATAATTTGGCAGTTATGTTGAATTATATCAATATTGGGACTTTACTGTGAAGTGCAAAGGTTATCAAAAAGTCATCACAGAAATTAATGTATGTCTGCTGTAGAATAAATGTTGCAGAGTGCACAAACAAAAATATTTTCAAATAAGAGCATGGAAAAATTTTATTTAAACAGAAATCTTTTTTTTTGTTAAATGGATATGAAAGCAGTAACTTATGTGGAGCTATCAACATGCTAGACATTGTGCAGCCTGTAATGCAAGGTTTTTGCTTCTGACGAGTTTGAATATCTCTGAGGACTGTAGGACTGCATAATTTTCACAGTCGAATAACTTTGTCCACATGAGGAATCCTGTTAAGACAATCTATTTGGCTAGATATCTAATTATACCACATAAAAAGAGCATATATCTAAACACATTATGATTTAACAATAAAGGTTAGCATTTTCTCAAGTTATCATCACAGTTTGCATCGATGTGTATAAGTGCAGCAAAGACTGTTAAGAATATAGAGAAAGATTGTGCAAAACAAAACATCCAACCATAATCAATGATTTAGGGATTTTGGAGCCAGATCTAGCATACAGAATGCTGTATCTCCTATGAATACATTCTTCTTTCTTTTTAATCCTTTTCTGAATTAATTATGGCACAACATTATAAAGCAATGAATTTTCATACTCCTTTATGATGTTTTTTAGCCTATAATTTGCATGATAAATTGTATTGTGTGACTTTATTGAATAAGTCATGGGAAGTAGTAATTTCTCTTTCTTTTCCCCTTCCCTATTTCCTTCTATTTGGGCCTTTATAGAATTTGCCCTGTAGCTTTCTCTTTCTGTTCTCCTTTCCAATTGAAAAATTCTACTCTTTCCTCATGCAGAAGATACCAGGCTGCTGGTATCTATTCTTGCAACCCTTGCCTGACAGAAACCGAATCAGCAGAAATTATCAGGTACTTTTAAAAAAAAAGTGCAGGGTAGTTTGACATTTTTGACGAGACAATGAATAGGAACTAAAGACAAGGATATTGAAGTAGTGTTACTAGAGTTAGGGAGGATGGAGTTATTAAGCAGACATAGATGCAGAAGAGATGTAACTGAGGAATTAAGAGCTGTCCTTTACTAAGAGGAACAATGTGAATTAAACCGCACAATGAGTATTACTTTTGTAATTAAATATAATTGGATAGAGTATATTGACTGTTGTAAACCGAACAGTCATTGCAGTATGTGGTAATGAGCTGTAAATATGCCTTTGGGTGTGAAGATACAACAAGAAAGGTAAGGAACAGTAAGGCAGGAGAGGCTGTGTTGAATTTGAAAGATTTCTTCAGTTCTTTTGTTTCTCCCTTTCATAGACACTAACCAATATTTCTAATGAACATCCATTTTCATCAAGTTTTTATGTCATTCCTCTGAGAAATAAAACACATTTGAATGTAATGTGCCATATTTCTTTTCTTTTGCAGTTACAGTAAATCATTATTATACAGAGTAAGATTAAAAATTATAGAAAATATTTTCATTATCAAAAGAATTTCATTTTTTAAGCAAATCATTTGTTGTACAGGACATAAATCTTAAGCATTATTATAGGAATTAGCAGTTACTGTGAACCTGATAATCTTTCTCATTATTAGTATTAAACTCAGTTAACTTTGATGCTGATAAAATCCACACAGCTAAGTAAAAATGGAAATGGCTTTTCAGTTTGTTAATATGAATTCCCAAGACAGAGTTTAATGTGACAGCTGTGTAGGTAGATATAAGATGTCGATTAAGAAGAAAAAAGAAATCTTATTGGTTACAAAGGAAAAGACAAAACTTTTCTGTAGCATTAAAATGACACCTATTATGAAAGACATTTCCTGTCCTACAGAGTGAATTTAGATGAAGTGTATTAAGTGCCACTTTGATGTAAGGGAACAACAAAAGAACAAATTTAAATGGGAGATGGCTTTCTGTCTGTCAGTTGGTCTCATGCAAAGTCACTAAGCCTAAGAACCTGAAATTCTGAGGCAAAGTCAGTAGAACAAGTCTCATCTAGCTCTCAGTGGTAAGACTCTATCAGTCGTGCATAACGGAATCAAATTGTGTTCCCCAGAGATTATGTAAAAGGAAGACATGACAACAACTAAAGCAGTGAGATAAGGTTTTTGTATGGTTGATCTTAAGGATAAAAAAGGGAAGAACACCACAGTGGGAAAAGAACTAAAAGCAAAAAATTATAGCATATTTAAGCATGCTTCTTCATTAACTATGGAAATCGGCGCCCAAAGCAGCAAAACATACTGCTTGTGTTCTTTACTTGTGTTACCCACCAATACTCTCTGTTCACCTTGTAGGCTCTGCTGGCTCTTCTGGAGGCTGTAGCAAAGTTGCAAGGACAGGCTGAGGGAGCTGGGGTTGTTCAGCCTGGAGAAGAGGAGGCTCTGGGGAGACCTAATAGCGGCCTTCCAGTACCTGGGGGGGGCCTACAGGAAGGCTGGAGACAGTCTGTTTACAAAGGCCTGCAGTGACAGCACAAGGGTTAATGTCTTTAAACTCTAGAAGAGCAGATTTAGATTAGGCATTAGGAATAAATTCTTTACTATGAGGGTGATGGAGCACTGGAACAGGTTGCCAAGGGAGGTGATTGTGGCCGCTTCCCTGGAGACATTCAAGGCAAGGCTCGACAAGGTCCTGGGCAACCTGGTCTAGGTGGGGGTGTCCCCGCTGACTGCGAGGGGGTCGGACTAGATGACCTTTGAACGTCCCTTCCAGCCCAGATGATTCTATGATTCTATGAAAGCATAAAGAGATGATAGCTAAAAAAAATCAAGGATTCCTTCCATTACCTCATTCTCCTGCTTCACCTTAAAATAATTCATAATATGACCTTTTAAAAAAGATACTAAATGCTCTTAGATATAAGTGAGATACACAGGGACTTTAAATTTACAGCTGGGCATTTCTCAGTGCAACATCCAGCATAATTCTCTTTCATCAGATAGTTGAATGATACTGGATTTGGTGAGTTACCTTCAAATACGGCATGTGTCCTCCGTATGAAATTAACAGCTCTGTAGTTCAGTGATTTTCAACAATTTTCAATTTCTGGCTCTAAAATTTTCCAATGGAAGTGCAGACCCCTACAAAGCAAATTTAGCTGTCAGCTGCTAAGGCAATGGCTGTATTTTTATTTCTTGGCGAATACCTGACTTGACAAATCCACAGACCAAGGGCATTCACTGACTGCAGGCTGAAGACAACAGCATTTTTAAGGGTTTCTTCAGGCATCAATCAATAGTGTTAATGGTTGTTTTAATTGTTAAGAAGCATATTTGAGTGGCTAAAAGATGCAGAAACATAATCCAGTATTAAACGTTTTACCTTTTGGATCCGCAGACAGTTTTTACTGATTTGAATAGTCCTCGAGTGCATTCAGCTAAGAATAAATTGTGTTTATTTAAAGTCTGCACATATTTTTAATAATGAAGGAAAGTATAATGCCAGCCTAGAGTCATATTGATGATGATTTATGATATAGAAAAAGGAATGTGTGATATTGTTAAATAGATTTATAGGGGCTTAAAGAAAAGGAGAGAGTGCGTGTGGGTGCTGAAGGATCAAATGTGTGATAACTAACAAATGAGACAACATACTAAAACAAGTCTAGTGTTTGAAACAAAGTGCTTGAAAATAAGGTAGATGTTTGGAATAATGTGTTATAATAGTGAGAGTAAATGAGAGAGTGTCATAAATACTTATAAGTAGCTCAAATAGAGTTTGTTTTAGGCATTGCCTCTGTGTTTAAAAGTTAAGAAATGAAGCTATTAAGAAAAATTTGTTCAATTTCTGGGGTGATTGAATCAAGGTTTATTGCACATTGGAATGGGCTGCCCAGGGAAGTGGTTGAGGCACCATCCCTGGAGGTATTTAAAAGACGGGTTGACATACTGCTTAGTGACATGGTTTAGTGATGCTTTTTTACCAGAGTTAGGTTGATGGTTGGACTAGATGATCTGAAAGGTCCCTTCCAACCTAGACAATTCTATGATTCTATGATTTTAATGTCTGGTATGCTTAACATTAGGGAAACTGAAGTACTGTTATACATTTATCTATTCTGGAGATGTGTGTATTTCTGCGATTGAAAGACAGTCTCATAAATGGAAGCTGAAGCTAACCAAATGAATAATAAAGAAACTTTTTCACTAAGGGAGATTCTATATTAGTATCAAATTGGTTCTTTGCTGTGTTAAAATTATGAGAAAGCATCAAAAAGGAAAGTGGTGTAGTTTGGTTGGCATTTATATGGTTGAAATGCAAACTTCAGCTACCTCACTGTTCTGACTTGCATATTTCAAGGAGTTGAGTGGAACTCCAGTGCCAAGACTCATGTAATAATTCCTAAAATTCTTGAAAAGCCATGTGGTATAGCTGAAGCCAGAAGGTTTTAAGATGAAAGAATGTTCAGGGTTATTGTGAGTATCAGTACAACTGAAATTTAGGCCATTAAAAATACTGAAATACATCTTGATTGTGTGCAATTCATGCTTAAATTCAATTCATATTCAAATAAATAATTTTCAGAGTACAATCCACTTTTGTAACTTGGAATTAGGATTCATCCTTAGTCACTGAGACGTGACATATAGTGAATGGTATCTTAAATGTGCCTCTTACCTCAGCCTTCAAGGCCTGTTGAATCGTCCACTGGGATGGTTATGGTCTAATTGAGAAGTGGTTGCACATTGATTAGCATAAGTGGAATATTAGAATCATTGCTCGTTGTTTCCTAAACTAAAGCAACAATGTATTGAAAAAAACCCCATGACTCATGTTTCATTGCAGAACCATACCTTTTGTCTTGATTAGTTTCTTCAACCTGTGATAAAAAAAAATCAGATCTTCAAGCTGGGAAAAGTGGCTAATACTTTGTTTTCAAGAAACCTCACATAGCTGAAGAATATTTCCTAAATAGGATGACTGGAATGCATGTTATGCTCAGATTTTTGAAATATAAATTGAAAATTAAATCCAACCTGAAATGGTTCAGATAAAGAACCTTTATTGTGGTCAGTATTTCTGAAACTTTAGCCAGTATTTTAGAGGTTTAAGTATTAGTAGGAAAAAGTTAAGAGAAATATCTCTCTCAGTTAGCAAAATATACCCCCCTAATAAGGGACCAGAAAAGAATTTCTCATGTTCTAAACATCACCCCCAGCCAAAACCGAAAGCCTAAAAAGAGAAGACAAAACACCATAGGTTTTCCTGTTAATCATATTACTCCATCACAGAAAAAAAAAAAAAAAAAGTATGTGCTTTTCTTTGTTCCATGTATGGTAAGTTAAACCAGAAGTTTCTAAAGTTTGTGTGATAATCTATCTCAATTTTAGTTAAAGGTAAACTGAGCACAGACTTGAGTGGATGAATATTTTGTTCCCTAGTTTTTTCTTGGTCATATGTTATTAAGTAACTGCATGATCTGCAACTAAAAGGTAGTTGTTTCTTTATGTGTATAATGCTAATGCCAGCTTTTGTACTCTAGGCAGAAATCCAGCAGAATATGAATGAGACCACCAAACATGTTTCACAAACATAAGCAAGTGTTTGCCAACCTATATTCTCTCCTTCTTTTATTCTCCACTCACTACTAATTAGGACTAAATTTGTAGAGTAATTTGTAGAGTAAAGATATAAACTATATACATATATATATATCACATTAATAAACTTATGAACTATCAGGTTTTCTTCCTTTTGGACTTTCTGTCTGGAATTAACAGTTATTAAATTTTCTATTAAAGTGTGCTAATAAAAAAATATCCAGAATTTACTAGTAATCACTTTCATTTTGTGAAGTGTCTTTCATTCTGGACTTTACTGATCCAATCTTTTTTGGGTTGGCTTTTATTCTGGGCTTAGCAGTGTGTTTTTTATTAATACTCCTGATCAGCATCTTGATTTTTGCAGTGTTAAATATTATGCTCCGTTACTGCTGATTGTTTTCTGAATAACCTTACACATTTTGATGATCACTGTGTTTTTCATCCTACTTTAAAACTGTTTTTCTTCGTGTATCAAAACATTCGGAACCTTTTCAAAAGCACTAACTAAATAATATATGTTTTCAATTTCTATGAAAAGCATGTACCAGCTGGGAAAAGGAGCAGCAGAAGTTTAATATGTAAAAGTGAAATCATTCCAAATTTGAGAAGACATAGCTGGATTTACACAGAAAAAAAAAATTGCTATAGAGCGATACATTTATCAGAAAACACGAGCATCTGAATTTAAAATATTTGCTAGCCATAGTTTATCTGAGTGCCACATTCTTTTCATCTTTCAAGAATAGTTTCATAATGCAGAGTGAGGGAGATAAACAGGAATTAAAAAATAAGTACATCTTCTGATGCCATCTCATTTTTTGCAGATGGATGATTGTCCATGTAACCACTTGCCAAAACTTTACATTCTGCATCGCTAGAGAAATATGGTACTGAAAAATATTATTTTCAGAGCTAGGACTGTTGCTTTCTTTTGTAGAATATCAGAATAATGTAAAGACATAACCTACAATGTTAGAAACAGAAGCAAAAAATAATAACTGAAGATATATATTCTGTGGTAAAAAGCTAATGATTGCCTTGAAGTCACAACTCTGTAAGACCGAATTTTTGCTTCAGCATCACAGAGCAAGTGAAGTGCTCAGTGTTAGAGTGTGAAGTTATGAAGCTGATGTCATTGAAGCTAAAAGGCAACCAGTGAGGCTGAAAGCTTGACAATGAGGACTAAAGTTAGAAAGCAACAACTGAAGCAAAAACAGTGACAATGTGAGGGAAGCTTTAGGAGTAATGATGTGAGACTGCAAAAGAGGGGGGGGAAAATCAGCACAGTTCAGCTGGTTACAAATCTGAAATTCTCAGTTGTGGAGCAAACAGTTACTTTTGTGAGACTGTTCTTCCTGATGGTAAGAAAAGTGAATTAAACTCATAGTCTGGTAAGTGAATAGGAGCTAGGTTACAGAATGGTTGTCTGCCAAATGGCTTTTTAGTGCATGGTTGGTTGGTTTGTTTCTTTCTCAGAAGCAACCAGGTAAGGGAAATAGCAAAGGACCAGATTATGTGCAATATCGTGTGAGATAATCAAGCAAATAAATTCCATTTAGAAAGCGGTACAAAACCTCTGCAAAAAGCAGCACTGCCCTGAGGGGCTCTGGTGAGTTACCCTCGCATCTCAAGGCTGTTTTTTTTGCAATGACTCAGTTCAACTAGTTTAGTAGCACAGGAGGTTTCCAGTCTCTTATGTTCATGAATCTGAATCTTAAGAGGCAAAATTTTTAGAATTTTTTGCCTTCCCTTCCAATTTATATAGTCTCATGGATTGCAGGGTGAGGTTTTTTCCCCAATATTTTGTGAATATTTTTTTTTTATATTTTGTCAAGTCCAGCAATAAGCTTCTAGAAAACTTGAGTATAACCATTTATTTTTAAGAGTGACCCTATGCATTATTCCTTATGCGCGTGTGTGAGAAAGCCATTTGGGCTACTAGTGTCTTTTTAATGAGTGTCTAATTTAGGACTGTAGGGAGATGTCTGTATCAAGGAGGTGGTGCTAGAACTTCTATATCCTTGATGTTGCTTATTGGGTGAGATGGGCATCTGCCTCCTTTCGCTATCGGTGTTTCCTTTGTTAATCCTGATCTATGGTTCTATCACTCTGAGATAGAACAATTTCTGCACAACATGCTGTCAATTTCAGAGAGTTAAAAGAGGCCTAGCTAAAAGTAATATTACTGTACAAAAAGTTGGTTCTATTTTACCTCAAACCAGGACATTCTGTTAGTCTTCATTTGACTTTTCTCATTCTATGTTTATGAAGTTTAGAAGTCTCAAATCTGAATCAGGCTACTAACCTCTGATGAAGTGTGATGATGTTAGTGTTGACAAGTCTAAATCCTTTTGCTCAGGGTCAGCTTAATAGAAAGCATATAACTGAATTTTCAGATGTCTTTGAGCATTTTGGTCTAATTTTGAATATTTCTAACAAAAAATGTTAATATGAATACTGATAGGATTAGTGCAACAGGATGCAGATATTGGTTATGGATGTAGCATGTTTGAAGGTATCTCCCGTGCATTATCTTTGTGTGTAAACAGAAACATCTTCTAATTCTTAAAGTTTGTAGTCTTCCTGCTACCTAGCCCTGGGGTAAGTAATAGTTAAAAATCCAACCTTATTAAAGAATTAGTTAACTCTGGTGAAATTCGTATTTCCTGAAATTGTGAGATTTTGCTCCCATGATGCACTCGTGCTGCAGTATGGCGTTCAGCCTCCTCTTCAGAACAGATGTTATGCACAGTAGTAACCATTCCTTTTTGTTGATACAGTTTCAAATAAACAATTAAGTGAATGGTTTAAGATCTTGCTAAATTAGTTAAAATGTTTTATCATTATGTACTTGTTCACATTTGTAACAGTTATAATGAGACAATAAATCACTGAAAGTGACTGAGGACTTTGCCTCTGAGATGTTTCTCTGCTAAACTATTAAGCAATATGACACTAAAGAGGGAGCTCATGTCTTATCTAAAAGCAGAGGAAGATAAAGCAGTCCAGCTGCTTCAGTTTGCATGAAATAACCAATGAATTGTGTGCAATAAGACTGAATGATTTCTGGTTCTTATAATTTTCATTTTATAAAATCCTTTACTATCAATACGCAGAATATTGTAAGATACTGGGGAATGGCTTTTTCCATAACTGTACAAAACTTGTGTGTGCTACTTGATGACTTGTCCTATAAAGCTTTTTTGAAACTTCTTTCCTTTTTTATCTAGAATGCACAAAAGAAAATCTTACTATACATTTTTGCCAGAGGTGAGCATATCAGTACAGTACAGATTGCAATATGTAATTTTTTATAGAAACACTTTCTTTCATTTTATGGACTTGAAAGCTTTAGTCTGTAGATGTACCTTTGTGGCTTTCTGAGGTATCCACACATCTGCTGTTTTCCTTGACAATGGCGATACAGATGCTGCTATCACCATGGGAATGGTGCTCCTCAATGAAGCTGCTACTTCCAAAGGGGATGTTGGAAAAAGGAGAAGTAAGTTTTTTGGTACAACTAAGAGAATGTTTAGACAATTAGAAGACATTGAGAAATGACAAATGAATATCTGATTAAGTTTTCAGGTCTCTACCTTAAAAGAATGTTTACATTTTGTGAGGTGGAGGAGAGTATAAAAATTCTGTTGATAAAACTGCATTCAAATGAAGTTCTAATAGTAAAAACATCTTTTAAGCATACTCAGCCAAGTGTCTCCGCTGCATAGTACTGCATAAATGCTTTTTGGCTCATGAGTTATATTGAAAGTCAGCAACATAAAGAACATAAGGAATTGTTTTCAAAATTAATTTAGGCATTTAAGATGGTTAAGACGCCAACTTCCAAAGGAGTGTGAAAATTCTCTTACTTGGTACACTTCGCCAATATCGTGTCTCCAGAGGAAGGTGAAAGCCAACAGTAGATGTAGTAACGCACATATCCTAATCTGTAACATCTAAAAATTCTTAGCCTGAAGTGCAAGTTTTATTTTTTTCTGAATGTTGTTGTCATTCAGAATATTTGCAGGATTCTTTGGCAATGAGTTGCATAAACACACCATATGAGAGTACTTTATCCAGATTTAAACTTCCTAACTGTTATGTCGAACAAACTTTTACTGAGTATGACATAGGTTGAAACAAATATGTTCATTTTCCTTTGTACCTTTCATAATGTGTTTTTTCATATCCCCTGCCACTTTTTTTTTTTCTCATATAAAGTGTTGAAGACCTTTGAAAGATACCAGACTTCCTACTCTGCTTCCCCTTTCTTTCTAGATCAGTTCTTTAGCTTCTTCTATGACACATACATTGTTGCAGATAGGGCTGGCAAACTGATTTCTGTAAAAGCATCCTATAATTCTTCATAATAGCTGGTTGAATGTTTGCTAGAGATCTCTATACTGATTTGAGGGTCTCCTTCATTGAGCTATAGATGTATAATTAAATTCTGAATATTTTTTACAGTATGTAGCTTTAATACTAATATGAAAGAGACAGTGGCATGAGTTTAACTGGAATATGATCTTAGATCATGATTGAAATTTGGGTCTGTGAACATGGACACAGCGAAATGCCAGTGGGCTGCAGTACAAATTCAGACTCTCTTCTGCTTGTGGCCCTTACGTGAATGCTTTCCGTGTACCCGCTTTGCACTTTGCAATTTATTCATCCATGCTTTGAAATCATATTTGTGCGTGGTGATTTCTTTATAATGAAGTGTGTTTATAAGATTTGTACATGGCTAGTTTTCTCGAAATAACTGCAGAAATTTTATATTTCAATTGACGTATGTCAGTTTCCACATGATTGGATTTAATGAAAAAATGCGACATTGTCAGTTTGCCTGGCTTCATGGTTGCTTATCCTTTGCTCAAAGCCAGCACACTTTTGAAGCATGAATATTGCAATTAAAAAGCAAAGGTTTGGCTAAAGTATGAATAGTATAAGAGGAGAAGCTTTTAAAATCAAAGTAGTTCACTAGAACCAAAACATTCTCTAATGTAGATGAGCTGCATCTCAATTATATGCATCAGCTTGTAGTGTGTTACTTTTTATTTATTTACATGCAATTGAGCGAGCTATCATGATCAAAAAGATTTTATGCTATTTTTACACGGGGTGCCAACTGGTGTTCCAAATTTTATTTGTTAATTTAAGCATTTACGTTGCTAATTCATTCTTTGCCTGAAAAGGCTTAAAGTGCTTGCATCTGGGTGCTATCAGAAGGTCTGCATCATTGTTATTCATGTTCGAAACCTAAAGATTTATATTGCTATCAAGTTCAGGTAAAATATAGTTTGGCTACCAGCCTTGAAACTTAAAACAGTGAAATGTTTTAGCCACTAAGAACTAGATAAAGTAGTTACTAAACTGCCTTTGCTGTTACTTCAGCCTTAGATGGTTGGCTAGAGACAACATGATGCTGGGATCATGGGATCAATATCAAGGGATATTTTTCTAAATGTAATTTGTTTTCTAAAAAGAATAAGCAAATACCTGAAATTGCATTGCTTGATATGTATAATTTACAGGGTTATTAAATCCATTATCAGCAGTAAGGTGTTTGCATCCGCATACATTTGGGTTGCAAATTGCTGCTCTTTTTTCTTGAAAATACATTCACACTGACAAGTTATTTTTCCTTAATTACCATAAATATTGTTCCCATATGTGTTTGAAATCCTGACAGAAGATAGTGGGCATCAGTAGTCAAGGCAGTAGCATTTTTGTATTTAACTGTGTCAAAATTCTCCATAAATGATTGACATAATATTCTATGTAGAGATTCCAATTTTAAATCTTTTACATGCTAATAAACAAAGTTATTTTCTTTCCAGTAATATGTCTGGTAGGCCTGGGTCTGGTGGTCTTTTTCTTCAGCTTCCTGTTGTCGATATTCCGCTCCAAATACCATGGCTACCCATACAGGTAATCTCTCACTAAGTTCTCATCTTACAGATTTTAATAGATTTGCATAAATTTAAGAATAGCTTTCAGGTAAACAATCTTTAATTTTTACCACTGAAGTCTATGAGAGCTGGAAGAAACAGGAAAAAAGGTGATTAATTCAAGCAAACCAAAAAAAGGTGGAAATCTAATGTTGTTAACATGATTGATCGTTAATGCAGACTAGTTAAATGGGTTTGAGCACAGATGTGTGGCATACACAGTGCCCCTTGAAAAATGCAGAAGAAAATATGTGCTTGAGTTTATAAACCTTTATTAGATATTTCTTTGTGTATCTTCATAACTAAGATGTACATAAAACCACCAACCAGTGTACAGTGCTAAGCTATGATTTATCCCTAAAAGTACCCTCTTCTTTTGTCAGCCACACCAGAGAGGAAAGAGCCACGCAGAGAGGAAATCTTAATTATATATACAACTCTCAATTAAACAGCAGAAAAATAGTAAAGAAAACACAGTTCTTGTCTTTTGTAGGTAGATGCTTTCAGTTGGGAGGTCATCTACAGAGGTAGTCTAGAATTCTGATTCATGTCTTCTTTCTGATCTGTTTTACGTACATTTTCAGTAGCCTGTCAGGAACTGTTGGCCCATCGCATTTTCTTGTGATCCTGGTACCATTTTCAGATATACATGAAGAAGCCTAGCTAGAGGAAAAGGAAAGGTGCAGTTAAGCAAATCTTCAGTGCAATAGTAATGATGGACCAGGCTACTGAGATAAAAGCGACACAGTGACATTTCCCAAGTCATCAAGTTTGTGGAATAAAACAGAGACCTGTTGATTTTTCTCTCCCAAAACTGTTTTGGAGGAAGGTGAAATATTTTTAATGGGGAAGAGTCCTTTTCCTGTTGTTCTGTTCTCCAGGATGAAGAATTTTGTTCCATTGACTTTTGATGCTATTTGAAACTATGTTGTTCTTCCCATTGCTTCAGCCTTTGCTCCTTTTTACCTTTTTTTTTCCTGTAGAGATCTATACTTATATGCATCTGTATACAAATACATATGTATACAGTTGACAAAATCTTAACACGCTATGCTAGTCTTTACAATAGTGATAATATGCATGAGTGCTGGTTTTCTCCCTCTAGTTGGCCACAGTGCATTTAAAAAGATGAGATTTTCCTTATTTCCCCTGAAATAGGTTTCTATAAACTGGAATACTAATCCTTGACAGTCTACATGACTGTTACCGTGTATGAAAGAGTAAGTGGATGACGTGTGTGTTGCAATGTACATATAGTAACATTTTCTAAAAGATCTGGCATAATGAAATGTCACGAATACATACCTAAGGGAAACATTAGTACAACAGATTCAGAAAGTTACATTTTAAAGTAATTAGGGCACAAAAGAACTGCATCTATTAATATTAACAGTTCTATCATTTTTATAGCCACTGTTCATAAAACATATGAGGAATACTACAGTTTTTCTCAGATACTTCTTAGTGTCGATTTCTATGACTAGGTCTTGTGATTAGCGCAGCAGCCAGCTTAATATTCTGTATTGTGTTCCACTAGGAAGCCTTGCAAAGTCAACTTAACTCTAACATTTGAGCCAATACTTAAAATTTTTCAATTAGGTTTTGCTGCAAGACTTTAGAGCTATTTTCTTGTTTACTGAGCTTGGTCTCTTTATGCAGATTAATTGACATTTAGTTTAAATCACCTGAGATTAGTTTTAGTGTTTAATAACATCTAATTCAAGACAAGGAAACTCTTCCCCTTGCGATATGCACAGAAGTTGTGCTCTTGCTTTTTATTCATTTCTGCTAAGGAAAGAGGTCTGTAAAGGGCCCACCTTCTAGCTCAACTGACTTGGGGTGAAAGACAGGATTCAGTTTTCCCAAGTGTGAAATATTCTTACTTCCCATTAAGTGCGTAAGTGTTAAACTTAAAAGAAGAAGAAATTATGAGCTTGATCTGCAGCTCATAAGCTCACTTGAGAAGCACTGCCAAAGATTGTCAACTCATGAACTGAGCTGACTTGCATTTTCTCATAACAAGTTTACTAAAATGAAAAATACTGCTGCTGTTGTGTTTCTTGCCATGCAGTTTAACAGCTACTAAAGAAAACCTGACAGTTGTACTAGTTTCATTTTCAGTTCTTTCATCTTAGGAATGTTCTTATCACCTATTAACAACATGCTTATATGACTGTGCCAGTTTCCAGACCTTGCGTGGCTTTTGTGGATGTTTGTACTAGGGTTCTTTGACTGTTGGATGATACTTTGGATGTCTGAGGTTAAACAGTGCCTTGAGAACATGACTGTGCTCTTTGAGCTGACACACCTACACAGTACCACTGATGCTATTGCAGACCTAATTGCTCGGTCTATTACATACCTGGCTTTATTGTAAGCTTTAAGAATCTTAATTTAAGTAATGTAGGGGGGTTTCCCTCTTTTCTTGCTAATCCATTTGCTGTAAATTTTGGGTGGGTTGGATCATATTTCTTTCTTCGCCCCACAATTGAACCTGTATTTAGTGAAATATCAGACATCTTTTCTTTGGAATATCTAGCAGAAATTAGAGCCCTATCTACTCCTCTGTTAGTAACCATGCTAAGAACAAAGGACATCAAGAATGGAGGGGTGGGGAGGGAGGGAAAGAGGAAGAGAAAGAGAACTTCTGAATTCTATTAAAAGTTTAAGTTCAAGAAATTTAATTTGATATGCAATGCATGTGGGAAAAAAAGTGCACCTGTTAGTATGCTAAAGCTAGTGAAGAAAGACATAAAAGAAATCTAGGGTAGTGCTGAAAAGAATGATTCATCACAATCCTGTTAAAATGAGATAGTGCTGCATCATGTTGTTACTGTGGAGGAATTATTAGATCCGTAAACCAAATTCTGTCGTAAGGAGCTAAGTAGATTCAATATCGTAACTTAGTAATCAAGAAAATGTATAAAAGAATGAACCCTGTGGATGCATAAGTACCTGAGAAACATTTAATAGCTGGCTAAGTGCTATGCAGTTTTCTTTGGGTTTTTTTGTAATCTTGCTGCTCCTGCAGATTAAGCCAGATCTTACAGGTTTACCTGGACTGTCTTAGATTCTTCTTTTTTTCTTGGGAACAAATTAATCATTCGATCTTAAATCGTCAGTCAATGCAATATTACTGGAAGCCTTCACTAGAACTGATCCTTTTGCTTTGCTGTGACCAAATTTCATTGGCTGGTTTCCCAAATGCGTAACTTACTTATATGGTCCTTTCCAGTGTTAAATCTTTCAGGTTTCTGCGAGTCCCTTGGGGAGCTCTGACCCCATTTGCTGTTGCGTTATTGCAAATAAACATACTATTGATTCTTTGACACTTCAGGGATCTCAACCATGTCATCTTCATGACAATGCCATAGTGTTTCTTCAGAGAAGGCTTTTTGGTTTATGTGCGTATTTCTTAAGAATTTAATGAAGTGAATGTGCGGAACACTAAGGAGGGCCAAGTATATAAATTCTGTTATTTTCTCTTTCTGCCTTTACTTTCATGTCCTGCATTTTAAGTTCAGTCATACATGCCGATATGCATTAATCTTTTTGTCTGAATTCCTTGGGATCTTTCAAGGAGTTCTGTGTCCCATCAATGGATCCCAGCGTAGATATATCTTCAGATGTGAAATATGTCTCTCTTTTTACTTTCACTGACTGTAGATTTCACCTTGAAACTCTCAGTCTTTATGTGATAAATTGTCCTCAGGCTAGGAAAGCTTTCCTTTAACAATACTGACAACAACGCATACTAATAATCTGTCAGAAAAAAGCAAGAATGTTTATGTTGGCATGCCTAAAGCAACAGTTAAAGAAAACTGAAATTGTTTTAATGTTATATGCACAATCTCAAGCATCAACTGTCCTACTTAAACAAAAAAAGTCAAATATACTAAATTGTTTCTGTTCTCTGGCACTGAACAATCAAATAAGTTCTCTGCGAAGCAGTATGCATCGATAAAAACTGAAACAGTAACACAACCTGCTGTGCATCCTCTTTCTCTCCAGTGACCTCCGTGTAGTGAAAATAAATCAAAACAGAGGTGAATAAACATAACGCAGGAGTCAAGAACTGGAGAAAGACTGTTATTTCCTTTTCTAGTGTGCATAAATAAAAGCACTGGGAATGCTGTTATTTCTTTGACCCTGGTAATGCCATTGTCATTGTTAATTTCTGTGACAAACAGACAAGTGTCCCAAGGAGTGCTAGATAACAGCACAGGTCTAAAAGTGTGCTCTTTAGAGGGCATGTATGTAGGAAGGGAGAGTAACATTTTGTTTGCATTTTTTTTTCATCCACTTCAGACATTTTCCTATTAAGTTTTTGATTCTTCTGTCCACAGAATTTTCTTCTTGAAGGCTAGGGTTGGGGAAAAAATGGTTTAATTAATAAGCTGGTAAAATAGCCTTATACAGTAAAGTGTTGGAATGGAAGAGGTGATGCAAAATGGAGGTCGTTATGAAGGTTACTTACTGACCGAACACAATTGTGATGGATGAGCCAGCATGTAACAAATCTCTCTGCTAGAGCCATTTTTACCATGGCAGGGCTTTTTTCATGCCTGTACTAATCCACCTTTTTTATGGGAACTAGATGAATTTTTTTTTTGCTAAAACTTTCATTTTAATTGCTGTCATTAACTGTTGAAAGATAATGCAATAATTTTATTTTACACTGTAGAGCATTTTCATCTTTATAATGCTTTCTGGATAAGACAAAAGTGTTGATATATCCAAGAAAATCTTTTTTGGAAGCCTTCTCACCTCAGTATTTAAAGTGAATAAGTGATATATTAAGCATCAGACAGTCGGTGATTGAGCAATAAAATTTCATTATATCAACACTCTCAGCTAATACACATGGGAATCACAGAGAGACTATTCTTAACTATAAACCAAAAACATGAATTCTAAGTTAGCTTTGCTAGTAGGAAGGAGCTTGGAGAGTTCTCTGGAAACCTCACTTTAGGCAGTTATGGTCCAAAAAGTACACAGAATATTAAAAAGACAGAGGAATGATGGTAAGAACAAAAAGGAAGACATCAGTACACTAGCACAGTAGTGTGTTACTGGGAATGTTAGGAATATAAATATTTGTCACACTGTTTTCTTCAAGAGGACAGGCAGACAAAAAGTCTTATCCACTGTTTTATTTTTTTTTAGCTTTGGTTGAAGCTTATTAACTGCTCTGTGTTGTCTTTTCTGCCTTGTTTTCTGGATGAAACTTTTAGCACATTGTCATTATCTCTGACACTTCCAATTGTGCTTTCAGGTGTACATTTGCTGTTGTTTTAATCTGAATTTAAATGATATGAACTACTGAAAATTCAGTTTTCATATAAGGTTTCATTAACTAGCTTTCATTAAGTAGCTTTTAAAATAATTTTTTGGTACCTGCAGTTGAGTGTTTCATTTTCAGATTATCCTTTATAGCCATTGTATTTGGGTATTATTGAAAATAGTAATGTGAAGAGTTTTTAGTTAAAGCATCAAAAATAATCAGGCTTTAGAACTATGTATTGGCGGAATGGAAAAATACATATTCTGTATTGACTAGCAGAGAAAATGAACTAAGCTGCAAGAAAGCATGATAAATAAAAGATGCCTTATTTTCATCAAAAAAACATAAATGTTAAGTCAGACATGAAGTATTCATTCATTGCTTAGAGAAAAACAGTCAATGCAACAAGAACAGACAAATTGCATGATGCCCCAGAGCTTGAAAATTCCTTGCGTTCACTATATACACCATATAAGAAATATCTACCTTCTCTGTAATTAAATTAGTTTCAGTAAAGAAAACCTGTATAATATTGAGCAATTGAAATTACATGCAAGTGAATGAAATGGAATAGTTATTTCTTGGAATTATACCAGTAAAATATTAGTAAGGAGAACAAATAGTATTTGCAAACATATAAAATTAAATTTATTAATAAATGTGAGCACTACTAACAAGTGTTCAGCTGTTTCATGTTGACTTCATGCACAATTAAATCGATTCACCTAAAGTTTATGGACTGGTAAATCCACTCCTGATAAACACCAAGATTCACTTTCAGGTCTGTAGTGCTCAGCAAAATAGGTTACTTTCTTCACAAGGGCAGAAATTAGGATTATTTTTAAAGACAGGAAAACAATAATACATAGTTGCTAAAATAAAGCATCTTAAATCTAACATTTTATGTACTACTACTCTTGATTTGGCTGGGCACTGTGTTCTCCAGGAAGCAGCTGCCCATTGAAACGGAAGGCAGAGCAGCTCAGTCTCTCTGCTCATCCAAGAGCACACTGAATTCATAAATATCCACAAACCTCCACGTTCCTCTCTGTGCAAAATGTCCACATTCAGGGCCAGATTCTAGTCCTTTAAAGAATGGAAGGTCTGAATACCAGGTGTCTGGCCCCATAGCAGATCTCTTAAGAAGGGTGTGCTTCTTCCTCTGGCAAACAGTTTGCATGCTCTTCTATGAGCAGGACCTGCCTGTTGTGATTGCCACCATTAAGCACGGCTCTTTTTGCCATGGCTTATGGCTTTCCTTTAACTGTTATAATTTACCATTTACTCTTACCTGTTCTATCCATTTCCAGTTAGTTACTGTTTGGAAGAGCACAGTTTGCCTGTCCTCTCCTGTTCTGTTTTCTCCTACTTTGTGCAAGGGGACATGGTTTCTTTTGTTTCTTTTTTCTT
The DNA here is from genome assembly GCA_033628505.1 of Tringa tobata. NCBI lineage: Eukaryota > Metazoa > Chordata > Aves > Charadriiformes > Scolopacidae > Tringa > Tringa tobata. The sequence goes on along the minus strand of JAHREE010000278.1, from coordinate 3,288,875 downwards.
TTTGCAGATCTACCCGAACAGATGTTGTCCAATGTGTTATTCTAGATTTTTCAGAAGACCTTTCCCCCCATCCCCTTCTTTTCGGCTGCTCTCTAGTTCATGATTTTTTTATGGTGTTTTGGCTTTTTGTGGTTTTCTGCCTTAGGCTTTTTTATTCTTTGTGTATCTAGCTTCTTAAACTTGTTTTACAACTTCCATATAACTTTCAGTGTTTACATTATATTCTATATCACGTCTCTTAGTGCTAAAGTTGCAGTTTGCTTGCAGGCAGAAAGGAACGATAGATATGATAGTGGCATATTTAACCAAAACACTGCCATATTTGTACTTCCTACTTTTATATCATTCAGTCTTTTACCCTTCCTGAGACTATCAATGCTACCAACCTGATTATTGTAATCTTCATCCCTTCCCACTCTTCCCCGCACACTTTTTCAGTACCAGTATTCCTCCTTTCTCTTTTCTCCTCTCAGTTCCTTCTTTCCTATATATCACCTTATACAGCTACCCTAGGCCTGGGTTATCTTTTGCAGGCTCATGTGCTCAGCATTCTCTTCTCCACTCAGCACCCTACAATTCAGCTCTTCGTGCCGTTGTTCTTGCTTTTTTTTTCCCTTTCAACAATCACTTCACCCTCCAGCACCCAGCCAGTAGCCATCTGTTTTGCCTTGGTTTGTATGTCTTGCCTAATGAGCTTGTCAACTTGTTACAGCAGGGAACATCTTTATGCTGGTACAGTCTTTTAAGCTTATGGCACTTGTATTTATGTTTTGTGATGATTAATTAATTATACCATCAATGAAAAACTGATGGAATTACTACAACACGTGTATGCTAGAGCACGCTGCGTATCTATAAGGAGATGAAAGATCTTTCATGCAAAGCTAAAGGTCGTGAAGAAGCCCTTCCATTCAGTAGTTCATTGGTTTTGGTTTTGTACAGTTAACTCAGTCTGTAGTCATGCCCAAGTCTTTCTCTCTGGGTTCCCATTTTCCAGTTCATGAGATACCTCTTCTTTGGTAAAGTGCCTAGAAAGGTGTGACACACAATATATATCTACTTTTTTAAAAATACTAAGTTTTGTTCCAGGGGTAACGAAACAGCAGTGTCATCTGAAACTTCTTAATTTATTCAAATATTAACAATTTAGGACTCTACAACCCCACAGAACCTTGCCAGATCCTCTATACCCACCCCACTGTGGGACCAGTTAACAGTAAAGGAAGAATGTTTTAAATAAATCTGAAACATCTTCTGGGAAAGGTAGTTCTCACTATAAGTAGTAAGAGCAGATGCAGAACTTGATTAAAGAGAACAGATGTTTGGAGTGCACTTTGCTTTTTAATTTTTTTAAATAGACAAATTGAGTTTCAGTCACTCAAGTTCTATTTGATAACTTTCATGCTTGCTTGGTAATTACTAAATGGGATATAAAAACTTAAGAGATTATTACACAAATGTCAAATGACTTTTCAAATGAATGTTTTGAAGTCCTTGTTTATTCTTTTCAAATAATCGTGATGCTATGTTTTATATGCATTTTTCAGCATTTAATCATGTTTTCTTTCTTTTCAGCTTCTTAATTAAATGAATTCAAGAGGGATTCATTTAGAGCTGCTTACCATGAAGATAAGCTATAACTGATATTATCTGCCCACCAATGTTACATGTATTCAAGAATCTTTTGTTGGTTCATCTGTTTTTGTGATAATTTATATCGTATGCTGCTAGAGAAATGAATGCAGTTTTATGCAATGAATGCGTAATTTATAGAAACATACATTAAACACCTCATTTGGAAGTGCTAAAAATTATGAATATAGTGTGCTCAAGAATTTAAATAAATTTCATTATAATAGACTTCTATTTAAGGCTTCTTCATTAACTTTAGTACATGAATCCAAAGGATCTTGCCAAGACGTTTCACCTGAAGTTTGTTATAAGGTTTAGAGATGTCTTTGAGAACTGAACAAAATATCATTGGTTCTTCAAGTACTATTAAGACAAATACCATGGTGGAAACTATAACTACTACATGCACCTTGGCATCACTTTGCTTTGAAACTGCTTATGTATATGTAGTTTCTGATCACCTCAGATGTGCTGAGCCAATAATACAAAATTACATTCTACGTATGTTCATCCTGAGTTTCTTTATGTCCTGGCTTGGTAGCATTTGGGGTAAATGCATTGCCAGTTCCTCTCTCTCATGCCAAAGGAAGCAATTCAAAGTGGTTTGTGGAATCATGAAGGGAAGAAGGCTTAGATCAGTCAGAACTCAGATCCTTTTACCTGACTCTGGTGGCAAAGTGGGAGGGTGGGGACCAACAATATTTTATAATCTACAACACGCTTTTTTCTTAAGTAGCAGCAGAAGGAATGTACTATTGCAAATAATATTTATAAAGCAATATACATGAGTCTGCTGGAACAGGAGTTACAGCTGTTGCCAGTTTTCTGTGTTCACCCAGCTTTGTGAAAAGCTTATGCAGGAATTCGTAATGCCATTTAAAAATGCTGGTTTTGTAGCTGCTCGCATCTCATGTTATATGAATTGCTCATAAACCTTTGCACATGCCTCCATAGTGTATTCTCCTGGTGAGAGATCTCAAGACCACATCCTAATGAGATTAAGTATTTCAGCATGTGATGAGGTAAAGCCTTCCAGTGATGCATGACTTCCTCCTGGAACAACTAGTAGATCTCAAATAATAATCAAATCAAAAGCTGCAGTTCAGTAGTGCATGGGTACTAGCATAAGAGTTATTCACTGGAGAGCTACTGTCTAACGGCAGCCATGCTACAGCAAGGTTAATACTGTTCCAAGACAGGACAGTCAAAGTGAAATCTGAACTAACGAGTTGAATTAAAGGCAGTTAATAAACAGAAAAACAAAAAAAAAGGAACAGTCCAAATAGCAAGATGCCTACAACCAGCCTGGGGGGCTGTTAAATAGTGTATTAGAAGCCCAGGTAAAACATGTGGCACAACCCAAAAAGAAGTACACAGATACTTACGTGGATCAATAGGAAAGTTACTCGGAGGGAGCTCTGTGTTTTGAATGCTGGCAAGGGGAGCAGGAAAACTCACAGCACCTCCTGGGTCACAGAATCATAGAATGGTTCGGGTTGGAAGAGACCTTAAAGATCATCATCAACTGTACACATAACAGGTCTAAAAAAAAAATAATCTGAAGATGATGCTCATGGTGGTAGCATAGAATTCTTTTAAAGACTTCAAAAGCAGGGACCAGGCAGGGAATTAGCGGGAGAGCTGATGACAAAGAAGGGGCACCCACCAATAGAGACTGTGATGGAGAAGCCAAATTCTCTGTAGCAGCTTTAAATAGACAAGGCTGGTAAGATCTCAGGCCCAAGTGCCATTTATCAAAGAGCTCTGAAGGAAATCAGATGTGAGGTTGCAGAACTGCTGAGCAAGGTGCCTTAGCCGATCATTACAGATTGCCTCCGTGTCAGAGGACTGACAGATTGCCAACATACCTCTTCTGTAACAAGGAGAGTCTAGAGGGAAGACTGAGCTACAGACCAGTGAACAATTTCCAATCCTGATAGGATGGTTGAGTCTGCAGTGAAGAGTAAGTTTTCCTGAGAGCGAGGGTAAACACAGTCAGCTGAGAAAGGTGTAGGACTTGTATAAAGGAGAATTCAAGTTCACAAAGCTTCTAGAGGGCTAAAACAGTGTCAGAAAAGCACGTGGAAGAACCTAATCTGGAATTGGGAGAGATGTTCTTTTCATGGCTTGAAAACCTATTAAAAGATANTCTGATCACCTCAGATGTGCTGAGCCAATAATACAAAATTACATTCTACATATGTTCATCCTGAGTTTCTTTATGTCCTGGCTCGGTAGCATTTGGGGTAAATGCATTGCCAGTTCCTCTCTCTCATGCCAAAGGAAGCAATTCAAAGTGGTTTGTGGAATCATGAAGGGAAGAAGGCTTAGATCAGTCAGAACTCAGATCCTTTTACCTGACTCTGGTGGCAAAGTGGGAGGGTGGGTGGCAACAATATTTTGTAATCTACAACACACTTTTTTCTTAAGTAGCAGCAGAAGGAATGTACTATTGCGAATAATATTTATAAAGCAATATAGATGAGTCTGCTGGAACAGGAGTTACAGCTGCTGCCAGTTTTCTGTGTTCACCAAGCTTTGTGAAAAGCTTATGCAGGAATTCGTAATGCCATTTAAAAATGCTGGTTTTGTAGCTGCTCGCATCTCATGTTATATGAATTGCTCATAAAACTTTGCACATGCCTCCATAGTGTATTCTCCTAGTGAGAGATCTCAAGACCACATCCTAATGAGATTAAGTATTTCAGCATGTGATGAGGTAAAGCCTTCCAGTGATGCATGCCTTCCTCCTGGAACAACTCGTAGATCTCAAATAATAATAAAATCAAAAACTGCAGTTCAGTAGTGCATGGGTACTAGCATAAGAGTTATTCATTGGAGAGCTACTGTCTAACGGCAGCCATACTACAGCAAGGTTAATACTGTTCCAAGACAGGACAGTCAAAGTGAAATATGAACTAATGAGTTGGAGCAACATAGAATTAAAGGCAGTTAGAAAACAGAAAAACTAAAAAAGGAACAGTCCAAATAGCAAGATGCCTACAACCAGCCTGGGGGGCTGTTAAATAGTGTATTAGAAGCCCAGGTAAAACATGTGGCACAACCCAAAAAGAAGTACACAGATACTTACGTGGATCAATAGGAAAGTTACTCGGAGGGAGCTCTGTGTTTTGAATGCTGGCAAGGGGAGCAGGAAAACTCACAGCACCTCCTGGGTCACAGAATCATAGAATGGTTCGGGTTGGAAGAGACCTTAAAGATCATCATCAACTGTACACATAACAGGTCTAAAAAAAAAATAATCTGAAGATGATGCTCATGGTGGTAGCATAGAATTCTTTTAAAGACTTCAAAAGCAGGGACCAGGCAGGGAATTAGCGGAAGAGCTGATGACAAAGAAGGGGCACCCACCAATAGAGACTGTGATGGAGAAGCCAAATTCTCTGTAGCAGCTTTAAATAGACAAGGCTGGTAAGATCTCAGGCCCAAGTGCCATTTATCAAAGAGCTCTGAAGGAAATCAGATGTGAGGTTGCAGAACTGCTGAGCAAGGTGCCTTAGCCGATCATTACAGATTGCCTCCGTGTCAGAGGACTGACAGATTGCCAACATACCTCTTCTGTAACAAGGAGAGTCTAGAGGGAAGACTGAGCTACAGACCAGTGAACAATTTCCAATCCTGATAGGATGGTTGAGTCTGCAGTGAAGAGTAAGTTTTCCTGAGAGCGAGGGTAAACACAGTCAGCTGAGAAAGGTGTAGGACTTGTATAAAGGAGAATTCAAGTTCACAAAGCTTCTAGAGGGCTAAAACAGTGTCAGAAAAGCACGTGGAAGAACCTAATCTGGAATTGGGAGAGATGTTCTTTTCATGGCTTGAAAACCTATTAAAAGATAGCAAACAAAGGATAGGGCTTAATGGTCATTTCTCATGGCAGAAAAATCAGCAATGGGACCTTCCCAAAGACTGATGAATACATCTTCATCAGCGACCTGTAGAAGGTCACGTGCAGTGCAGCCTGCATTATAGATAAGCTCATACAGTGCTGTGCTGGTGAGGAGAAAAGTCCACAAAACTTGATGAATGGGTAAAAAGTTGGCAAGTGAGCATCAATGCATCTAGAGAGAAATGAATCATGCCACCTTCAGCTAAAACTCAGCAAAGAAACAGGAGAGTCATAATTTAATAGGTTTTAACAGAATTGTCAGTGTGCACTGGCAGCCAACGAGAAGATGTTTGGTGTCATTGGTAGGGGTGTGGGTAACGAGAGAAAGGACAACCCTTTGCAACTACACAAAACGTCTGTGCTCTCCTCTTGAGTGAGTGCTGCAAGTAGTTCTGATCTACACATCTCAAAGACGCAGGGCAGTTCAAGGTACAGAAGTACAGAATCCCTTCTTACAAAGGGAGACTGAGAAAACTGGAACTCTTCACCTGGGAAAGAAAAAACGGAGAAGTCTGATTCTGGTTTACAAGTTTATAAACGCATCAAATAAGCTGATTACTTAACATTGACCAAATCCTACAATACTAGAACCAACGTGCAGCTTCTTTAAAAGGAAGTACATCCTTAATACTTTTTCAAACACTCTGCCACAGGAGGTTGTAGAGCCAGCTAATATCAGCAGGTTCAGAATACAGTCAGAAAATTCACAGTCACAGTTCCACAAGAAACTCTAAAGGAGAGGCAAGTATGCTCTGTTTACTGTCCTTAGCACAGTAATTCTGGATGCCCCGGAGAGTATGACAGAACTGGACCACATTCTCTCTAAATAGTATCTCCAGTCAGCCAGAACACTGACCTAGATGGGCTTTTAGTCTGACCTCCTAAGGCATTTTGTGAGCTTGTTAAGAGCTGTGAAGGAGGAAGGAGGTGGCATTAAGAAGACCTGTATGATCTACTGCAACTTTTGTTCTCTTGACAGCACAAACAAGCAGCGCAGAAGGCACCAGCAATCAAGGAGGAAGCAGACACAGGTATTGGCAGTGCTTAGGAGGATAAGAAACATTTCAAAAGACCCCAATCCAAAGGCACAAGCGTTTTCAAAATCATTAGCTCCATTTTCTTCCATCCTCACGTACCAGCAGCTTCTTCCTTCCATCCTTTTTCTGTATCACAGGCCTCTGCTTTTACACAGATCCAATTCATGTTTGAGGAAACTTTGTTCTACATTTGTTTGGTTGCACTTTGTTAGTTACATTAACTAGATGTTGATATATTACAATAACATCCAGTGGGACCATTTAGATGAAAACTAAATGTTGTATAAACGTGAAGGTTGAGGTAAGGCAGCAATATCTCTTAAAACTACCCAGATTCTAAATAAGCAGGAGTGTGGTACTAAAAAGCATTTTTCACTAGTTTGTATTTGCATCAGTGGACACTTACAAACTTGTAAAAAAAAAGAAATCTATACTTGAGCACCAAAGCATAAAGATTTATAGCAGCAAACCCCTGCAACTGAAGCTGCAAAGTGTAAAAAAATAAAAAAAAAATAAAAAATCAACATCCTCTTTCCAATCAAATTCAACTCCAGTTATTCTTCAGAACAGTCAAATAAAACTCTCTCCACAGTCATGTAAGTGACATTAACAAGGCTCAGGGTCCTGTTAAGGATCAGCAACAGACCTCCACACAGGTACAAGTGTCTGCTCAGGCAGAGTTATACAAAAACTCAGGACCTCATCCTTAAAAACTTTAAGATGTCTTTAAACCAAGTTAGAAACTCTAGTAGTTATTCTTCCAATTCTTCATAATGCATGAAAAACTGAATATGATTTTGTTCTTTATGTTTGGTAGTACTGAATAACTATATTAAAGAGAAAAATAGCCTATAGTTTTTGTCTGTGAGGAAAATGTAATATAGATGTATTCTTGCATGCTGTAACACAAGTTGAATATTTTATACACTTGTTGAGGCTTTTGGGTTTTTTTTTACCCTCCTATATTTTCTGCCCTAGAGGGATTTCACCCCCATATCTATCCATCTATCCCAGACACACGTACATATACACAAAAATGTCTCGTTAGGAGTTCTTAACAATAAAATTTTTGAGCTCTGACAATTTCTTGTTAGAACTTCTCAAATCCAATAGTAGACATTCACCCATGCACAGTCCATACCTGAACAGGAGCACCATTATGTTCTCCTCGGAGGTATGGATACACACTACACCAAGCCACGCAAGTTCAGAGCTCCTTGTCTGCCGTGTGGCAAACTGAGCCCACCACCATCCATAGAGAAAGGTTAGGTCAAACAACTCAAGGCTTTTTCTTTCTCTGACGTTGTCATATAAACTAATATTTGCAGGGGAACAAACCACAGAATGGTTTGTAATTTGATGTTACCTAGGCGAAAAATTTTAATTCCTTGTCCTCCATTCACCCCAGTTAGCTATATACTATTATGCAAGATACAGCTAACATGAATAAGCAAACCCAAATTTCTCTCTTTTCACATCATAAAAAGTGTATGATGCCAAAAAAACCAATATTTCCGTGTTTTTAAGAGAAGTTTGTATTGTGCATTAACACAGGTCAGTACATTTTATTTGATATTAGTAATTCCACAATACTAGGCTGCGTGTTGGTCGCTCTACTTGAATTGAATAGGGAATATTTCTGTTGTTTGTATTTAGACTTTCTGCCTTGCATTTTAAAAATGCTTCGCAAGTATAAACAGTAATGAAGAAGCCTCAGAAGTTCCCAACTTGGAAAGTTTTGTTTTATCTTCTAATAGTTACATTTTAGCTTTAGGAGCCTTACTCCAGAGAGAAAAAACAAAGCCTCAAGGTAAGTCATTACTGAGGAGCGCTTCAGGCAAAAACAGTGGAAAATATGAGTTTATCTAGGCTGTAGCGTGCACACTTCCATAACTATTTGTTTCCCCTCCGGTAGCACTTGGTGCAGGAGTTTCACTCTCTGGGTTTAAGGATAGAAAACAGGAAGCTTTACATTATGTTTAAAGAAGAGCTGTTAGTCCTGTTCAGGTTTAGTTTTGTGATAGTACGTATTTTGATGAGCAATGGAGTAATTTTGCAGAATGAAGATAAACAGAACTGCTTACTTATCTGAGAATGTTTTCATTGGTCAAGGCCAGTGAAAGTTATTGTTATAGTATCAGAGGAAGCTTGTAGCCAGTTTTTGCCCTCGAGAGGGCTATCTACTACCAGCACATCTGATGGCAAGTAATAAATCACCTCAATCCTGAGGTTGGATTTGGCCATCTGTCTGTGCCAACAGAAAGTCCTCCCTAGTCAAGGTATTTGGAGTTAGGAATGAGCGTACCTGGTGCAAAAGAGACTTTAGCCCTTACTTTTCTATAATTACTCACTCTTGTCAGCTGTATTTAATCAAGTCTTTCTCCCACCTCCCCCTTGGTTAGGGTCATGGCAGGTTGATGGCCCTACTACTATGATGCTTAAAATCCTCATCAGTTAATTGCTGCTCAGATGCCATGTTTTCTCCAGGCTATCCTCTTGCCTCTCTGATTTGCCACTTTTAAATCAGAGCCACGGAGCTTGACTGCCTTGTGCCGTGTCTTTTCTCAGAGAATTTCATTAGCTCCAGAGTTCTCCAGTCCCAGGCCAAAGCTCCCTCCTCTCACATATAGCATTTCCCGTGGATGCCTGACCCAAGCAGGCTCTCACCTTTACCAGCTTCCCTGCTGACCTCTCTCAGAGGAGGAGTTGGCTGGCCTGATGGCCCTGCCCTTTGAAGCAGAATGGTCTTTCCCTTTTCACAGCTTACATATTATAAAACCAGAGGAATACATAAAAAACATATAAAAAAGAGGAAACAAAGTAAAAAATCAGTCTCTGCTCTATGATGTCACATCAACCCAGAGAAGTCTTCCCGCAGTTAGTGCCCATTTGTTTCTGGAGGACAAGCTGAAGGCACAACAGAACAACAGATACAGCTTTGCAAAAATAGATAAATTTTGCAAACAGTATTTTTCATGCAAACACTGCAATTATTTGCACCTAAGATCTTAGAATCATAGAATCATTTAGGATGGAAAAGATCTTTAAGATCATGGGGTCTAGTTAGCTAGCACCGCCATGTCCACCACCACTTATCCGTGTCCCTAAGCTCCATGTCTACATGTCTTTTAAATACCTCCAGGGATGGTGACTCCACCACTTCCATGGGCAGCCTGTTCCAATGCCTGACAACCCTTCCAGTGAAGAAATTTTTCCTAATATCCAATCTAAACCTCCCCTGATGCAACTTGAGGCCGTTTCCTCTTGTCCTGTAATTTGGGAGAAGAGACCGACCCCCACCTGGCTGCAACCTCCTTTCAGGTAGTTGTAGCGAACTTCCTTTTCTCTAGGCTAAACCTTCAATTAACATATCATGCGACAAATACTTGAATACAGAGAACACATGGAAAAAGCAGAGTAAGCATCTCTCCACCACTTCTCGTTCAGTGAAAGCGGGATGCAGTCACGGTTCATTGGCTTTATAATGCTGCCTCTATCCTGAAGCCATTGTAGGCTGATGTCAAGTTTACCCTCACAGCTCAGTTATTTAGGAATTTTTATAAGTTCTGAGAATTTTAATGGGCATTTAAAATGCAGCAAGTTAAGAAATTGATGACAGTAACGGTACAACTTCATCCTACATCCCTTCTGGTAACCACATCTGTTAAAAGCCTTAGCCCAGCAGTGCCCAATTCTCCTATAGGAGCTCTCGCAAGGGAGTTTCCTCAAAAGAAAACAAAATTTCATTCTGGGCATGTAGATCCTTCCCCAGACCAGTTCCACAAGAAAAGCATTTCAGGCACAGGCACACACATCACGGCAAATCCTAAGACTACATTTTAGTTCACAGAATAAAAACAGTGGAAACATTATGCCCTTGCATCGTGGTCATAAACAAAGTTGCCATCATTTAAAAGAGAGACAACACTGAATAATCTAGCCACCACAGCTTCACATTTTAATCTGTTGCCAAGTAAGGCAATTCTAAGAAAATTGAAAATTACTTTTAAGTTTAGTTTTAGTTTTAATACCTTCTTATCCAAATGTCATAACATCCCACAACCTCTGTCCCCACAGAGAATCCTACTAGGAGGAATCTGAAATCTCCATGGTTTCTCAGGGATGTTTAAGACATCAGTGTCCTCTGACAGACAAATCACAGTTACTCACATCCTAGTGTTCATATCCATGAAAAAACACACATATGCTACAGCTCGCACTCTTCAGGGATATATTAATGATCATCAACAGGCCAACCAGCTGATACAGCCCAGGAACTATTGAGATATGAAGTTACATTCAGATTTATTTTTCTTGCAACTCCCTCACCAGAAATTGCTTCTACAAAGCAACCCCAAATAACCTACACCTCTTTCCTGTATATTCAGGGATATTTGAATGTCTGTGGGGTCTCTGTTTATTATGAAATTAAGTGGCTGAAAAACTGAAAAAATGTTTTGATCACCAAGAGTTCTTCAACAACAGTGCATAACATAAGAAGGGCATGATAAATAACCAATCCACAATAAGCCAAGGTGCCCAGAATCCCATATTAAACCTGCCTTCTGCTTTAAACCCTCATTTCACAGTCTTTCTTTCAGCTTCCTTTCTTGTCAAATCTTAGGCATATTTAAAAACCCTCAAAATTTACTGTTCCTTAAAGAGGCTCTCTACTGCTATTAGTGCACAAGTATCACCACTTTTCTTCCTGAAGTGGCTTAGTACTTTCAAGCATCATTCACACTGAGGGGTACCTGAAGAAGTGCGTTAGGAGACTTTGGTTTCAATTGGTCGTGCTTTCTGGGTTACTCTTCCTTCAAACACCTCTTCTGTCTGGTTCATTTCAGGAAAACATTAACATTTAATGTCATTACAGGCTTAAGTAGATATTTATCATCCTTTTGAGGGAGGGAATTTCCTTTTTGCAGGTTGCAATTTTTGTGGTACTAATATAAATCAGCACAGAAGGGTGCTCTAGTGTGGCATGCATTAATAAAGACAAAAAGCTGGGTAAGATAATAGAGATAAATGAAGATGTAGAATAGAATGCCTTGATACAGACTAGCTTTCAGCATGATTTGCAGATGGAATAAAGCAAGCAGCAGTACTCCCAGGAGAGTCAGAAGTCTAAAAACAAGAGTACTGCTCAATATGTAGATTTAGAATATTATTATGCCAGTGGATTTTTAAATAAATTATGTCTAAAAAATATACTTTTGATACATACCAGGCTCTTAGTTATACCATGCTAGCTGCAGTTTAATAACAAGTATATTCATGCAAGCTTCCCTGGTGTCCACAGTTGTTATACTTCCCAAATTAATGTTTAAATTGTGAAGAAATAATGGAATTAGGCCTCCTTCTCCCCATAAACATTATTTGCATTCAGATATGTTACATGCTGATAATCCTTTATTTAAAATTGTGTGTTAGCTGCAGTCAACAGTATATTGTATTCAGGTAAGTAACTGAAAAGCTTATTCCTAAATAACATAACTAAAGCAGAAATCCATGTGTGTTGTAAAGGAACTGCTGGTATTCAGTGCCTAGTGCTACAGCCTGCACAAAGAATCCGACTGCAGTACTTTTAGAAGACAGAACACAAAATAAAGCTTTTGCATAATACCAATTGTAGGGAATGGCTGGGAAGAGTTCAGCTCATGCTCTGTACAGAGAGGAAGCTGCAAGTGATTTGAGCTCAACAAAACAACTATCTTCAGTATTCTTACCTCCACCAAGGGAAGGTTTCTCCATTTCCAGGTAGCCATAAAACAAAGAGTATCTAATGGTCTCTAGTGGAGAAGATAGCCAAGTTTCTAAAACAATTAAGTCAGCTCACCAAAGCAGAAAATTTAGTTGCCTTTCTAAATTGCTACCAATTGTTTGCTATATATGCCATCACCTCTCAGCTGGATTAAATGCAAATATTGCAAATTAGGTATTTTAATCACATGGGCTACAACAGCTGATACAGGATGCTGTGTCACACCTCAGACACAAACTAGCCAAGGTAAATAAACAGATAGTCTTCTGCAATCAGCACTGGTTTATTATTAAACATAGACTCAATCTCCAAAACTAAATCAGTTCCATTAAGTAATTTGAGGGGAAGAAGAACCACAACATAAGTTGTTGTTCTCAACAATGAAGTAAATCCTAGAAAACACCTTAGGAACAGCAGTACAAAGTCTTATTTCCAGCTCTGATGGGTGTTTGACCATAATTATATTAAAACCCAATAATAAGCATGCTTCATTCTTTTTACAGAGAGTATTTTTCATCAGGTAATAACTTGTCAGTTGCTGTGGCCTTTCAGTTCAGCACCAAACACCACATCTACTGTAGAGCTAGATGCCAAAAACTATGCAAAAAGGTACAGGTGTACTAAGCAATGATCCTGTAAAGGTGCATATACAGGCCCATTTAAGTGCAACTGTTTTGTGAGTTTAAGAGGAGTAGCTGCATAATCAGAGGCATTGAGGAAGGTATTTAAATGTGTGTACATCAGGCACAAATCAGAAAACTCTAATAGCTTCTCAGTTGCAACTTTGGGAACTGGAGAGCAATTTGTTAGCTTCTACATAGAGATAATGCCTCTTAAGCACCTTGAAATGAAAGGTAACGCTCACATACACAGTATTACTGTTTTATGATTAGTTTCATTTTTTAAAAAAGCAATAGCAAATCTTTGGGATAAACCTCTTCACCTCCTATCCGTAATTTGTACATAAGTATAAACCATAGTATTCCCCTGTTAAATCTAATAAAATACAAAACACTGGAAATTTATTGAGGTTTTTTTGTGTTTCTTCAAGTACAGTCCATTATTAAAGAAGAGTAACTCTCTTAGTATTACTAATGTTTTTTCTTGAATTACTATACTTTTCTTAGTACACAGACAGCTTTTCTTGATCCCATCCAACATAACATGATTCAGCAAGAATTATCCAGAAAATATTACTTAGATCGTATAATGTCTCATCCTTTTAGCAGTTCATTCTTCTACATTATCTGAAACATGTATTATATTTATCCTATTTAGCCTCAAGAAAACATTAATTTAAAGGCAAATCTGATTATTGTTCACAAAAAAAAGACAATACTACACAATTAGTCACATCCTTGGAGTAAATATTTTGGGACTACAGGATATAAGAGTAATTTGGCTTGTGGATCTGACATGTAGCCTTCTATGTAATTAGGATTACAGCTTTATGAGATACATAATAATGAATAATCCTGGCTTATAAGAGGAACAATTACATTTTACATTAATCTTTTCTTATGCAAAGTAGTTGTCTTCCTACTTAGGAATAATTGATTGGTTACCAATTTGCTCAGTTTAGGAAACTGCTGGGCTGAGGAGTTCTTTGCTTGTGCTTCCAGCGGGCACACGTTTGCAGTAATTATCAGTATCATCTTCAAAGTCCTAATCAAAAACGGCATAGCAAGAACAAGAGTGCATGGTATTTCTGAGAGAGATTAAATCAAGCTTAGAAGTGTCACACTAAAAAGCAACTTTATATTCACAAATTTGGGCTCCTATACCTATTATAGGCAGTAGAATGGGGAGAGACTAAGCAGGCAGGGGATCTACAGCATGGACTGGGGTTTAAGGCACAAATTAAGAAGTAGAAGGGAGCAGATCCACACTTAAATCTCAGATACAATAGAGACCATCCCATCCAAGGAGCACACAAGAGACCACTCTTATTGGGATCTATGACAAAAGAAATCACACATTGTACAAGGATATAGTGGGGAAGATAACTCAAGGTTAAATAACTCGTATTTTGTTTCATGTTACGTAGCAGCTCTGCATTCTTATTTGGACTACCTTAATAACTGCAAGGCCTTTGGCATCCTAACTTCAAGGAGAAGACAGAAACAGCTCGATTTCAGCTGTCTCTCATCAGCTCAAAAAAAAAAATAAAAAAAAAATCAGGCATCTCAGATAGACACACAGCACTTGAAAGGGCTTCACGTCACAGCAATGCTCACAGAGGAAACTGGTCCTTCTCCCTAACCGGTTCCTAGCGCAACACAAAAAGCCCCGACTCCACAGGACACGTGATGAGTGCTTTGGTAGAGAAAGGTAAGTTACAGGTGAGCTCTACCTGCACGTTCATATCCCCAGCAGTTTTCACAGCGCAGCACGCCAGCACAGCCCCACCACTGGCCTGAAATCCCACAGCTCTACCTGGGACAGCCTCTGTCCTCCAGAAAATCCCCTCAAACGCAGAAGGCAGCTTCCCAACACCAGTCACACACCACTGCTGCTTATGAAATCAATACCTCCCACCCCCCTGAGGCTCCTCTGTTCTCTGCAAAGCCTCAGCTGCCTCCTCCTGCTCTGTCATTCTCAGCAGCTGAACCCCTTTCCTTCAGCCCTGCTTTACTCATGAGGTTAACCCTGCTCTTGCCACGGCACAATTGTAAAGCCTGTTGGTGCAACGTATAAATATTAATTGGAACCATAACACTGGCTGAAGCTGTTATGTATGTGAGTTGTGGCTTCATTTTAGAGTAGCTAAATGAAAATTAGCACTGGCTATTTTAAACTGGTGCATTGGGTTTGTGTAGCAAGGTTTTGGTAGTAGGGGGGCTATGGGAGTGGTTCCTGTGGGAAGCTGCTAGAAGCTTCCCCCATGTCTGACAGAGCCAATGCCAGCCAGCTCCAAGACAGACCCACCGCTGGCCAAGGCTGAGCCCATCAGCAGTGGTCATAGCACGTCTGGGATAACATAGTTAAGATGGGGAACAACAGCAACCAGAGGAGAGAAGTGAGAATAAGTGAGAGCAACAACTTCACAGACACCAACATCAGTGAAGAAGGAGAAGGAGGAGCTCCAGGCACCAGAACAGAGATTCTCCTGTAGCCCATGGCGAAGACCATGATGAGGCAGGCTGTCCCCCTGCAGCCCGTGGAGGCTAATGTTGGAGCAGATATCCACCTGCAGCCCATGGAGAACCCCAAGCTGAAGCAGGTGGGTGCCCGAAGGAGACTGTGACCCTGAGGAGTGACAGAGACAATGTGGATGAACTGACCACAACCCCCATTCCCCACTCCACTCTGCCACTTAGGGGGAGGAGGCAGAGAAATTGGTAGTGAAGTTGAGCCTGGAAATAAGTGAGGAGTGGGGAGAAGGTGTTTTTAGATTTGTTCTTTTTTTCCCATTATCCTACTCTCTTATTAATTGTGTTAATAAATTAAATTAATTTCCCTGAGTTCAGTCTGTTTTGCCTGTGATGGTTTTGCCCAGTGGTCTCCCTGTCTTTATTTTGACCCACAAGCCTTTCATTATATTTTCTCTCTCCCGTCCAGCCATGGAGGGCAGTGATAGAGTGGCTTTGGTGGTCACCTGGCATTCAGACAGGGGCAACCCATCATAAATGGAAAAAATTTATGTAAAATGTGTATATTAATTAATGTGATTTAATTAGCATAATTAGGAAAAGAACAGATATATCTTATTGGCTCTTTTTTTTTTTTTTTTTTTAAATGATTCTGTTCTGTTCAAAATAGGGAACAGTTCTGGAGTTCCAAACACTTTGAAACTATCAATATGGTTATAACAATGAAAGACATCATTTGCACTTCCTTTTTCTTTTTTTGATAGACATCATTGCACTTACTAATATATCTGAGCTACTGCCAGACTCCCCTGCAAAGGGTGCATTCATTAAATTTTAAAGCTCGCGTGTGCAGTGAGTGACTGCCTGCAAAATGAAAGCTCTGTTCTAGTGAGATTCAAAGCTGAATGCAAGCTCAAAGGAAAATTGCCTCTCGTGTCAAATCCTTCTTAAAACTTTGAGCAGATTTCCGCTTAATCATCTTCAAATTCACTTGCCTCCTAAACCAGAGATGCTTATTTGTAGCAAAGGCAAGACTATTTTGTATTTATTAGTGAAGCTGGGCACCACTTCCAGGTTGATTGTCAATAACTGGATACCTTTATTTGAGACAGTCCTGAAAGTAATGTTTATAACATTTGGGAAAAAAAAAAAAAAAAAGGTAACCTGCAAGACTCTAGCTATAAATAAACAGGAGGCTCTTGTTTTTCAGGCTCTGGCTACTAATGTATAGTTTGAAAAGAGTTTTCATGAGCTTGTTAGGAAAGTTTTATGCCAAATACTTTATCATTAATGTACTGTTTTTTTTTTTTCCTTTGATCTAATTCCCTTTGATCTCACAGCTAGTGTTTAATTAAGACTAATCTTTGCTAATGAAAAGGAAAAGAAAATCACAAAAGAGAAAATTAATGGTCATACCATCACACACAGGTCACCCTCTGACAAGGTCTGCAGCTTTTTCAATGAGAATCTGTTTGATCGACTTACTGCCTGCCATTATGGCTCCTGTCCAATGTCACAGGGGTACAGTCCATCAAAGTAACTGTTCATGAAGTATGTTGTACTGGTGCTAGCTGCCAGGGTGAGAGATGTAGTTACGCTGTTGAACAGCACTGTGGCTGCATCTGTTTCCTTCTTCTCCCTTTACAGTAACAGAGAAAAGCATAGAGAAAAAATACTAACTTGAAGTAATGCTCCTGTCCTCACAACTCCAGATGTTAAGCTTTTGCATCCTTTCCTAATTGTAAAGAAGGACTGGAAAATTTGTGGGAATAAAAGTAAAAATAAGTAAAAATAAAAGTAATGCAAATTTGGTTGCTGAGCCGGCTGAACCAGTAGGTGACATCCTGTGATTACATTGCTCCTCGCAGGGCCACCCAGGTGGACATCACCTATCTCCTGAAAAAGCCCTGGCTGAGTGCCTGCAGCGATCTAGCACAAATCTGGATAACCATTCTGTTTGCTACCCACTCCCCTTTCCCATCAATGCTTCCTGTCCTTCCCCGGGTGCAGATACCATTATCTGGACCCATCTCAGTGATCAAGGAGTTGCCAGTGCTCTTGGCCTGGCTGAGATGCAGAGGGGTGAAGGGAAAGAGGGAGCACGTCATCACTCAGGGTACGTGGAGCACACAGCTCCCACACCTCCTCTGGCTGGAGGTCCGCTGGAGGAGCTGCCACCACACATTCCCCAAGCTCTCCCCTTCCTTACCTGCAGGGTTTCCTGCCTCTGGAGGCAGCTCCATGTGTCTCTGCTCAGAACGGGGGAGCTTGCTCTCCTGTGAATCGGGAAGAACAAAAAATTCCCTATGGAGCAGTTACTTCAAGCGCACAATTAGTGAACTTGCAACTTTTCTCATATTGCATCCTACAAACTGCATTCATTCTTTAAGCTGGAGAAGGATGGTCCCCAAAGTTTTTAATAAAAAAAAAAATTGAGTTCTTTCTAGGAACATTGAGAAAACAAATGAAAATTAGCTAATTGTCTATCCCAGAGAAATATGCAAGTCACAGTCGTGGTTTGCCCATGTAATTGGTAAGACGTGATATGACCAAGGAAAATGAGAGCTTGTAGATGCCAAAATCTGAGCCTACTTGGACCTATTGATCAGTTGACTAAATAAAATAAAATAAAGCAAATCAGAAAGAACAGAATAGTCAGGATTGGTGACGTCCTGTGTATCAGTGCATGCAACTTCCAGGGAAACAGCTGTAATGCTCCTCCCTTCCCCTCAGAGCATCACAGAAATCAGCGCATGAGGTGTGTCAGCACATTTTGACATATTTGAAAATATTTCTGACTAGGTGTTTGCAATAAAGTTCCAGGGATCTGGAATTTGGTACCCTGATTGTTCTGAAATAGTACAAATGCAATGAGCCTCAATCATGTTCTGCCAAACATCTCACCCTTCCATTTTTCTAGACACTTAAAAATAACAAATTGTTTAGACTACACATCACACTGTGAGAAGGGGAAGGCAATGAATTATTTTAAACTTCTAAAAGTGAACATCAACTTTGTAGACGTTTATTTTCTAAGCACGTAAATATTCCCACCAATCTAACTGCATCTGTCTTCCTTCATCTGCATCCCGTAGCATCGTTATATTGTCTTGTTAAACAACTGCTGCATCCCAAAGGTCTCTGTGCTTCTTTGACAGACAGGGTAATGCCTGTGTGCATCACTTGTAAGGGACCCTGGGATCATCCATACGGGAGAGCACTGAGCTTTATCATAACTGTACTTCCATATTTTTTTGAGGTCTGTCGATCACTGATATTATCAGAATTACTTCTTATGACTACTTCCCTCAAGAGGAGAAATAATTTCTAGTATTTTCACTGATCCGCGGAGGAACAGTAAAGCAATGGGGAAAGAGATATGAATGTACTTGAAGAATGAAGATAACTTTCTCTGACGATGATGTAGTGGGATGTTTTGCTCATGACTATCTCTGCCTGTTAATTTGCATTCTTTTTATTCTACAAAGAAAAAGGAGCTGTGATTCATAACTACCTTTATTTGTTTCTCATCAAATTCCTTGGGATTTACCCATCACAGGAAAAGTTTTAATTGCATTGTCAGTATTCATTAAACTGCATTTTGACTTGAAATTCATTTTCTGTCATGAATAGAAAACTTAAAAACATTATAGTTCCTTTAGGAAAACTTTATGAATCCCTTTAACCATGAGAAATGATGTTTTACAGGCTGAAAAGAGGCAACAAATCTGACTTTGTAAACACTTAGCACAAAAATCGATGTAAACGATAGTATGAGCAAACATTTTATAGAATCTGAAAGATAAGTAAATGTTGGATAAATTAGCAAAGAAAGAAAGGCCTTGAGAAGTGGAGAACTGCCAAAATGAAATAATCTACTGCTGTCAATACCCTGGCCAGAAAGAAAACTCACTCCCTGGCTTACCCTGTTCTTGTTAGCACGGGCTGAGCATTGCAGCTGGGATGGACAAGCAAGATGAGAAAACCAAGAAAGAGCCAGAAAATGTCTCCTGACCACATTTTAAATTAGAGAGAGGTGTATTTATGGACTTAAGAGCAGTGAGTACACAGTAAACCTCACCTAACTCAAGCTGTTTTTCAGTTTAATCTCTGTCAACCTGGTTTTCTTACTTCTGGTGCTAGACTGGTGGTAAGAAGAAGCAGAAGAATGGCTTTGGGTGGCCTCAGAGAGATTATCCAGTGTGAGAATCCAGCTTATGGGACTGATTGTATCTACATTCAAAAACCCTAGGCAGAGAAATTAATTTATTATATTCTCCATTTAACCAAATTCCTCAGCACATTATGTTCTCTGAAGCCTAATTAACCATTAGATTATACATATTCTTTTAAGTGTGTACTCATTATAACTTCTCCCTTAGGTATTTAGCATCTTTGGTTGCACACTGTACTTTAATTTCAATTTTAATCTTTTTTTTATTATTTAAATTTAATCCAGCGATCAGAGAAACCTGACTGGTTTTAGACACTTTGGTTATAATTTTTGAACTAAGTCTTTGGCTGTTCTTTCTGCTGATTTACAGCAGCTGACAGATGATTAAAGCTCCATGTGTCCAATCACCAAGAAGTTATTTCCCTTTCTGCATTCTCTGATTGACAGGAAAGGTGAGAAATGAAAGTTCAAACAGACTGTAGCAAATGAGATAATTTTAAATTTATCACTGGGCAGAGAAAGCAGCACTTCACATTACCAAACAGAGAAAAAATAGTGCCTCAACTGTCAAAATTTTGACACTGTCAGAATCTTTATCCAATTACGGATTTGATTTTCGTTTTGATAGCAGGAAATAAGACATGATTATGATGTGTCCTGGATTCAACAAAATGCATTGCATGATGTTTTTGGTGTGGCCTTTAGAGATTTATAAGCATCTTAATGCTGTGTAAAATTCAGAAGACCAATGGGGAAGAGAGCAAAGGAGAATGGGAAGGGACAAGGGAAGGGGAAGGGAAAGTGGAAAGAGACTCGAGATACTTGTAAAATTAATTCCAGATGGAAAATGTGACTAAAAGATAGATGAGGTAACAACACTAGAATATAATCAGAAGCCATTTTGCTTACCCTTTTAACTTGTTTGAGGGATGCTCAACCAGGAAGCCCTCTTTAAATCCAGAGGACCCATTAGACAGGGAGACAAAGAGACTGCTTGCAGAAATGGAGACTGCTGTAGCTGAACAGTCTCCTCACTGAAGGTATTCAGGAGTTTCACATGCACAGAATTCTCTTCTATAATCCCTAGTGGTGTTCCTGGGTTGAGAAATAACTATGCCGGGATTATGTGAGTCAACTTGTTCCAGTTTGACAACTCATCACACAAGCACTTGCATCATGTAGAGGTATGGAAAAATATGCACACAACTATGATGCAAATTTAGGTGCCTTTGGAAAGAGTACAGAGAACTTGTATTTCTTTATTATGCCTCTCACGGGACACTAACTGAACAATATCCCTTCTCGCTCGTTAGGTTGGAATTTTATTTCAGTGTAAACTAAGCTTATTAAGTTTCCTAGGCTTTTTGCTGTTCAACTTAGCCAGCAGACAACAGTTTGAGTCAAATTTGGACTACTGCTCTTGTCCAGCACATAAACTCAATAATTGAAATCATCATTGCTTAATCAAATACTCCTAGTAATTTAGAATGCGTCATACTTGGTATTCTCATCTAGATGAACCAGACAACAGTATTCTTTAAAGACTTTAAATTTGTTTGGTTTTCCTGAAAGGGTGTTTGCTGTATGTTAAATTCATTTAGCTGTGACTTCACTAACTAATATTAGAACTTCACACCTTGGCTGTAATGTAGTATGAATCTAATGTCATTGGAATATTAGTTCTTGTGGATATCTGTGTCTGCAGAAATAATTCCTGTTGTTGTCACATCTATACACCAGCAATAAAAAACAACAATCAAACCCTAATGAGTGAGATGCAAACACATTTCATTTGTCTCGGTGTCTTTGAGGCTAAACAAGTATGCACAGCATCCACTTTCTTTAGGAGTCTCTTGAGCAGACAATCAGGATTCCATGAGATTACATTTCCTGCTTCAGTGAATATTTGGGAATGTATTGACCCACTTCATCTCATTTGGGATTATTTTGAGTCTTGGAAGAACGAGTAAAAGAGAAATGTAGTTACCAGGCTACACCTGAACTACACAGTGTCGTGATTCTCAAGCAGGAAACCAGTGGCAAGTGACTAATAAGCACTGCAGATAGAGTCATGCTCTTTTATTACACATTCTCTGAAAACACTGGGCCTGCTTCCCACTCCACTGTGCTCACAGCGCTGCAGAGAAGGAATGCAATGCCGCCTCACTTTCAACAACTCGTGTCACAGTCTCAGAAATCCATAGGCAGTTTGCCTCAGGAGCTTGGAATGGTTAATGTTGTGTTCCAGGCACGATTTTATTCTATGTTTTTAACCCTGGGAATAATTCTTGTCTATGAATTCCCCCATGATCTTGGGCTCAGCTGAAAATGCTAAAGTATTGGAAAGCTTTTTCTAGCAGAATAAGAACAAAATTTTTATACTTTTATACTCTATAAATTTACAGTTTTTTATTTCTCTCCCATTTTTCTTCTATATTGCAAATTATTCACCTCTTCATCTCTGAGATAAATGCAATAGCAATAACCCAAACTTTTATCCAAGCTATTTTAATTTCTATGTGCACTGTATTCAGTGGTAGATTTGGTCATATTCCAGGATCATAACTGCCTTACAGCAGGGGCTGTCTTTGAGAGTGCTGTGGGATCTAACCTTGAAATACTTCTCTAGTAATACAGTAATTTTTTACATTTTTTTCAAAGATTAGCTACTTGGTCAGGCTTACTCTTTTTTAAATGGCACATTTACATCTGCAGAGGTCATGATACTACTGGGTCCACCTCATTTTCCCCATTGCCCAGTCTGTATGGTGGAATTTTGGGACAGTGCATCCTCCTTCCTATAACAAGTTTGGAAATAGTCTTATTACTCCACATTTAAGTGATTAAGCTTTCCTATTTAAAAAAGTTCAAATTTATGAGGCTACAGGGATTTGTATGAAATTTCCTTTACTATGTCAAAGATTTCTTAGTTCTAGCATTATCCATGAAAGGCAAGAAATGTGAAACATAAGCTCTGTCCTCTGTGGGCAGAATGCCTCTGGCAGCTAAAACTGAAGGAATGGACTTCGTTACCCTACATCTCCAAAACAGCAATAGTTGCAAAAGTCACAATATTGCCTTAAGGTTATTTCTTATCTTACCAAATGCCTTCAGGGGACAGTTGATCTTTTTTCTCTCTCACACACTAAAATACAGTTCACATTTCATTTAATGAGGGAAGGAGAGGTAAGAATTTTTTTTACATATTTTTACCTCCTCAGAAATATGCTTATATAAGCTTTCATATTTGTACAAGAGCATAAACAGAATATGTATACAATAAAAGAAATGTTATTCAGCATTGCATATTTTCATACTTACTGACAGCTGACTTGTTTGGGTCACTTAAAAATCTACCTTTCTCACCAGTATAAAGTGCTTCGTAGTGATGACACAGAAGATGGCATTAGAGAAAGCAAAGATTGCTTATTTTTCTACTTTAATAAAAGCTGTGGATCTGAAAATAACTGTAATCCAACCATTTAAACTGTGCTCAATGCTTTTCCATTTGAAATTGTGTCTAGGAAAAAAATGTTGGCAACAGATCTGATAAAGACTTCCATTTGAATTTCAGCAAACTAGAGTTCCGGTTCTCAATGCCAGAGGTAGCTTCCACTACGTAAATGGGAATAGCTGGAGTCTGGGTATAGACAGACACAAAAGATGTCAAATAAAAAAGAAATATTTTATGCTTTGCTATAAACTGTGCTGTACACGCCATTCCAAAGTTAAACCAAAGATGAAACATAATTTTTTTATATGAAAGGTAAATGTGCTGGCCTGAGACAGAAGAGAGCCAGGGGATGATGGACTATCATTTTAACAGCATCTAAGGTATCAAAAGGGCTTGCAATGGAGAGAAAACCAAACCAGTGCCAAAGTCTGGGCAGTTGTATAGTCTACAGGCCCAAGATTCCAAACCTCATTTCTAACATCGTTCCAGCCAGTCCAAAGGCAGCTGTCATAACTAAGTCATAATTAACATAAGTGTTGGGTTTGTATGGCAAATATAAAAAATACTAATGCTTTGATGATTTTAATTTAGTCATTTTGATTCCATACAGGGGGCAAGATGGAGGAAGATGGCTGGAGAGAAGTAAACAAGGTGGAGATGTGCAGTAGGAAGGACTTTCCACCTTCAGGGACGGTCAAATCACCAAGCTGATTTGGAAAGCTGAGCTTTCTGTCATAGGAAAATAAAAGAGAGTGGGAAAAATGCCTTTAATGTTAATAACATAACCCTCTGTATAAAGGTAAATGGTATTACAAAGAAGCAATGTAGTTGAGAGTCGACAGAAGGTGAGCAGAGACCCTTACACTAATGCCTATGGGCAAGACAGAAACATTCATAAATATTCTCCACGTTAGCTCTGAGAGGAATGAGAAATCAAACAATGAGCCAGACTGTACAAAAGCAGAGGGTAATTTACTTTCTGAAAAGGGGGAGGAAATGTACGGATAAAGCTGTTCTGCTAGAAATTTCATTGCTTCTCAAGATAATGTGCCCTAATTATTGAACCAGCATGTGACCCAAGGAGGGAAAATTGGCTAATTCTTATTTGATTGAGCTAAGCTTCCAATATTGCTGTAAAGCTCTACAGTTCATGGCCTATCCTTGCTATTGTATCCTATACGCTGCTTGCGATGTAGCTCTTTCATCTGTTCAGACGTCCAAAAAAATTTCTGCCTAGTGCTTGTTTCATGCTTCCTTTTGTGATTTACTTCATTCGAGAAACATCAGGTTTTCTGAGATGTATGTCCAGCTCTCAAAGTGTTTAAATCCAAGTTCAGAAGAACCTGGGGATAAAGAATATTCTTTCATAGCAGTGAGAATCAGCCACTTAGAGAGTCAGGGCATCCCGGTTTCACTGGGCTGGAGGCATGACAGGAGCCAGGGAGCAACCACCTTTCATCAAGGCTGTATGCTGCCTTTGCAAAAGTCTGTGACTTCCACTCTGTTGTGAAGTTATCATAGAGATTGCTGCCTTCAACAGAAACAATGACCTACATCTAGTCAGAAGTAAGTGCTCCTGTCTCCCCGTCTCCTCTGGGTTTGGAGGTCCGTGGGTACAGGGATTCAGGCTTGGGATGAGCCCAGCCTGAGATCCAGGATGGCTCTGAGATGCTGCAGATCATCAGGACTTTGCAATTGGAAGAGGTGCTGCTCTGGAGCTAGTTTGCTCCACCTGGAGTCACACCAGGGATCAGGGTTAGCACTGCTCCTGCAAGCACAGCAGAAAGAGGCCCTTTCTCCAGGGCCAGGAAAAAGAAGAACACAGCTTCAGAAAAAACATTTCCACTACATAACACCAATCGTTCTCACTTCATTTTCAGGTAAGCCCTGTATTTCTAACCCTTTATTTACATTTCCTTTTGGGGAGCTAATCTTGATCACAAGTGCAGAATACAGGCACTGGTGAGAATACTTTTTGTGATAAAATGCAGCCATGTGTAGCACTGTATGATTAATTTTATTTTTATCCAGATCACAGCAGCTTTTATAGTGACTTCCAATATGCAATTCCCATTTAAACTAAAAGAGCTAGTATGCTCTGATGTTATTTCATGCAATGTCTGACTTCTTTTCTTATCATGCTATAAGGAATGCCATCAGCATTTCTGTTGATTCTGTTTCTACCTATGGTTACAACCTATATGAGCAAATACAGGTCCTAATCTTAAAAAAAAAAATAAAAAAATCAATACCTGTTTGAAGAGGAACGTAATGAAGACGATCAGTGAGCTTCACAGGGGACCACTGCTCCTGCTAATTGGCAGTTATCCTAGAAAAAGACAATATGATAGTACAATGAATTATATAAGTTATACTGTACTGATGGTTCAGGGTCTTTATGCTCTTTTTAATCTTCTATTCTACAAATATCTCTTGAACTAAGAAAAAAAAAATTAGAAAGTTTCCCAAAAGAGAAGAATGTTATTATGAAGAGCACGGCCTTTCTGACAAGTGCCAACTGACAGTGCCAATGATTCTCGCTGCATACATAAAATATGACAATGTCTTACAAAGAATGTGATGTTCAAATTATGTTATAAATTTTAATGATAGAAAAATATTGTAGGTGACCGTGCAAAATTAGTTACATTTATTTACCTGTACACATCAGCTTTGTGAATTTAGAGAGACAGTGATTATGTCAATACATGAGCATCAATTCAACCAACTATGAACTTCAGTTAAGTCTGATTTATTTTTGGTGATGAATATTGAAAGTGAGTAATCCAATGCATCATTTGTGACAATACAAACAGGTTGATTACATATGTACCTAGCACTGGGGCAGGCAATTCTGCTGTGGATCCAATCTTATTATCAGTTTGGGGAAGAAGTTTGTTGCATACAAACTCTACTGCATATTTAATGACAGAAGGAATCCCCTTGGACCAATTAAATTTTTTGTTTACATTCCCGTTAGGTAAAGTTTTTCACAGTTTGGCATTAGTTACTGCAGTTATGCAGCTGATGCAGGATTTATTGCTCATATGTTTGTCAACAATCATAAATCTAACATATTCAGAGAGCTTTTTCTTAGCAATCCAAAATGATATGATCAATTTTTTAAGCTGCTACATATTACTGACTATTAGATCCAAACCCACACTCTTTCTGTCACTAGAGTCTATGATGCTTGGCATTTTGAATGGAATATAAATTAACTTTATTAACTTACTATGGTTTGTGTTGTCTTAAGTTTAGAAATGGTGTATGGGCTGTGAAAAGATATATTGCTTTTTAATATGTCTAGGGGTAATGGGGTGTGTGTGTGTGTGTGTCAGGTAGAATGCCACAGAAGGACATAATCTTCCAAAAGAAGTTACCTCCAGTGAAGTTACGCCAACATCAAAGTTGACTTGCATTTTTCACTCCACTCTGAATCATTTAAAGAAAGGGAAACACTACAAATTTCATTTTCTTGCTGTTACAGAAACTTAACAAAATTATGAAACTGTTATCCATTTGGGGGAGTAAATTTAATTCACATGGCTCAGCTGACACAGGTTGTGCCTTTGAAGGCAGAAACCACAGGTTTTGTAGCTAATACTGTTAAAACAACACCTGACTTTTCACTCTTGACAAGGATCTTCAGAGTCTTCAGAACAAGGAGTTGCCAGAAGGGAAGGAGGCAGATAACCAACAGGATGGGAAGGACTGAGGTACTTCCACTTGCACACCTGAAATTGGCACTAAATGCTGAACATGAATGAAGTCTACATATAATCATGCACAGGAAAAAAATTAGCATATTTCAAGTACGGATAAACAGCATCCACTTTATGGACTCTTCTTGTCACGGATAGTCTTGACTTTGAAGAAGGGAAAATGAATGTGAAATGAAATACTGGTAAGGATTTCATTTGTTTATTTGTTTTCATCTGAATTGTTTCAGGCCAAGTAAGTACATTAAGCATTGGTGTTAACTATCACTCTTTGGGAGGAGTAGAGTTTATATCCTCCTTTATTGAAATACTGTAGTCAATAACTATATATATACCAGTCTCACATATTATTGTTTCAAGTTTCATCAGTGTTGGAAAGGTTTAGGTCTGCTGGAGGATAAAAAAATCATATCCAGCTTTGAATAGAATGGCCAAAATGAAGCATTAGCTTGACCAAAAATTCCCAAATCCCTGGACTTGAATCTGGATTTCTCAGAGGCATGAAGACCGCACCAGCCGCTTTCTGTAAATTCCACCCTTCCAGTTTAATTAACTTCCATATTTTATTTGGCTTCAAAGGCATTTAATCAGGTGTGACTTGAATATTGTAGCTAGATCTTCCAGGAGACAGCAGAATATCTAGTTCTGGTTTTACTGTGGTCTAAGGTCTACTTGCCCTTACTCAGGATCGTACCCCATATTAGATAATTCCCTGTCAGGTAGTGATGAAGACTAAAATTAAGTTTTGGTCCATAATTCTTTTCCTCGCGGGGGTTGGTCTGGCTGGGATGGATTTAACTCTTTATAGCAGCATGTACCCTACTATGGTTTTGATTTGTGACTAAAATGGTGGTGTTAACACAGTGATGTTTTATCTATTGCCGAACAGTACTTGCACTGTGTCAAGGCTTTCTCAGTTTCTCACTCTGCACCCCACAATGAATAGGCTGGGGGTGAGCAAGAGGTTGGGAGGGGACACAGCCAAGACAGCCAACCTTAACTGACCAAAGGGACATTTCATGCCATGTAATGTCATGCTCATAATAAAAACTGGTGGGACAGACTTTCCAAGGTGGACATTGTCTGGAGACCAGCTGGGCGTTGCTCTGCTTGTGAGAGGAGTGAGTGATTGCCTTTGCATCACTGTTTTAGGTTTGGGTTTTTTTTTTTTTTTTGATCTTTCCTTCATTTATTAGACTGTCTTTATCTCGACCCATGAGTTCTTCCAGCTTTTTCTCTTCCAGTTCTTTCCCCCATCCTGCTGGGGGCAGCAAGTGGGTGAGTGGCTGGGTGGGTGCTCAGTGGCTGGATGGAATCAACGCACAACACTCACTTAGAACCCTATTTTTCCCAAACTCCCTGAGTTTGCACTGTACTTAACTTGAAAATATTTTAGTAAAGGTAGGCCAATATAGTGAATGCTACTGAAATTCTGCACTATTGCCTATTGCCATTTGTTTTATTACTAATATTTATATTTGGCGTAATGTCAATGTCACCCAGGGGCAGAAATAGCAGTGAGACACTCTCCTAAAAGCATTTCTAGCTCCCAAAGATAACCAAATAATCATACATAACACAGCCAGCCACACCTGGGGGCAAACTTGCTGAGTATAAAAGTGATGATTTTTTTTTTCCCAAAACAAATGTCATGAGTATATTGAAAAAAATAATGAAATGCAGACCACACTTCCCAACATGGACTTTTAATTGCATAGTTTTACTTCTTTGTCAATGACTACATCATTGCTTTTCTATGTATGGCATGCTAAGGTGCCACGCAATTGCAACTAAACAGAGACAATTATTACTTATCAGGTGGCTTCTCATATACTATAAATATCAATAACAGTGCCTGGAGAAAGATTATAAGATTTCATTTTTAGAATCTAATTTTCAAAGCTGTACAAATACCTCACCTAAATTCTTTTTTTTTTTTTTTTGGTATCTAAACTTTGTCCATATACAAATGTAGTCACATTACTCAACTGAGAAACTCCTTCAGAAAATTAATTCCATAGTGTGTATCGTAATATTCTTCCTATTTCTTTTTGTATTCTACATTATTGTGCTTAAAACATGAAGGATATGGTGGAAATATCCCGATGTGTACAGGGCTTAGAACTCAAACAGCCTTTATCACTTTATTTTCCCATATTTTACTTTGGGATAGTAAATAGCAAATAAAAAAAAGTTACATTAAATAATGTATGCCATATATGTTATATCAGATACACTTACATTTCTAAATTCTTGCAGTATATTCATACACCTACACATCAATTTCAAAATTACTGTTGAAGCAATGCAACATTTTAAAAGATGTTGTGATAAAGAACCATAGCAGCTTAGGGCATTTCTGTCCAAGTTGTTTTCCATTAAAGGTATTGTTTGATATCATTCATCTTCAACATGTTGTGTTTCCTTTGGGCTTCTATTACTATACCTGCTATGTCAGTCCCATTGTAGCAATGACAGTGATTTATCAAACACATTAAATCTGCGGTATCTCTGGCTAGAAAAGCTAGTTTTTCAAATATTAAATCTCAGATGTGTCACATTTAACCTGCCCTGAACTCCTGAAGCAACTCTGTGCTGCTTTTAAAAAAAATCAAATTTGATTTTATTAGCAAACTTTTTACCTCAGTGTAAAATAGAGAGCATTATCGGCTGCTGAAGTAAGAGGTGTCATAGAAGCATAAGAACTACTAATACAAGGAAAGCCAACTCATTCCAAAGAGTCTGTCCCTCTTAAGCTTATCTTACCCCTTACCCACTGATATGTCACTGTCTCCTTCAATTTTCTCTCACCATAAATATGTCTAGCTGTCTCTTAAGATGATTTCTGCCATTTGCCTCCCTGGGCACAATGTGCCAGGCTGAGCAGGTTAGCTTGTGTTACTTTGTCAAGACAATTCCTAATTTAGAGCTATCTATTAGATCATCTTGAAGTCTTCCCTTTTTCTGTGATCACTAATGTTGACGCATCTAAGAGAGCACAGAGAGTAACATGAAAGACTACAAGAAGATGCTAAAGGAAAGATGAGAAGAGCAGGGTGCATTTAGCTTTGTCAGATATAAATGAATAGATGTAAGATGACAGATACTCAAAGTACAAGTGTAAGGAGTTAGAAGAATTTTTCAGGTCAGTCAGAAGGAAATAATCAACATTCATGGAATAACTGTACACGATGGATGTTTTTATAATGGTATATATAATGGTGTCAAGTGTTTTCTGAACACACTCGGAAAGAAAGTTTATCTTCTGGAGAGCTTGAAATCTAAGGTTTTCAGAAGCATGGGCAAGAATGAGTCACAAGCACCTAATAGACTTACTTCTACTGTATGTTGTGGGGAGTATCTGTGCTTCTGGAAGTCTTTTCCCTCTCCTAGCCGTTCTTCCTAAATACAACAGATTAAGTAAAGGTGATGAAAAGGAACACAATGAAATGGACAGTGACTGAACTAAATATACATACATGTCAGCTGTATATAAGAGAGCATGTTTAGAAAAATAAATCACATTTTCTTTCACGTACTGACAGACAGGTGTAAGAGCTCCTCAGTAGTGTCTTTTTTTAGAGTTGATAAGACTTCTTTTTCTTCAGGGGGGAGATTCTCTTTGAAGCAAATATACTTTGGTTCTAACAACCTATCTACCTTTTAAAATTATTATAAGATAATATTTTCCAACAATGCAATCTCCAAATTATAGACAGTAGTATAAAAGCTTTGTGCTGGCTTCATACACACGGACAACTTTCACCCTCTAATAATTTATTATATCTCTGATGAAGCTTTAAAACATACAGTTGCTTTATCCCACTTACAAGTGATCTCACTCAGAGCCAAATCTTCATTTTATTTGAGTTGATTGCAAAACTCCCTTTACCTGCAATATAATAATACAGACCCAAGTGATATAGCCTTCAGGTAAGCTATCATCCATTCCTGTTAGGCATGGCTATCACTTTCCATGTAAGATTGTATGCCAGTGGGCTGAACAACCAGCCGAGGAAGATGAATAATGTTCTCACCAGTGCCAGAGTTTCAGTCCCTGGCCTCAGGGCTCTCTGTTATTGATTTATAAAACAAAATTTTTCAAACAAAAAACCCAAGCTATTTGAAACAGCCAGAAAATTTCCAGCTTCATCCCAACTACTTCTGTCCTTCAGGCAGGGTGACAAGGTGGAAATTCTGGGTGCTGCCACCTTGCCTTAATAAATCTGTGACAAGTTCCATGTTAAACTCTCTACAAGCAGAGGACTGGGAAATTCTTGAATTTCCATAGAATAATTAATAATATTAGTTTCCTACTATCACATATGATGAGAAATGGAAGATAGAGTCAGGTTTTGCAGCTTGCTTTATTTGCTGCTGTATTTAAAAACACTGAATTGTTGTTTATAGTTACCTGGGGTAAACTGTGAGAATATTCAGCTACTGGGTGGTTTCACTGTACCAGCTCAACAGCTTGTGAGCAGCATCTTGGATTTATGTTTTCTTAAACCCATTCCCTACAGTTCTTAGGTTACTATTGGAAGGTGGTGAGGAAGAACAAAATGTTCATTATTAACTCTTTCCCTGAACTCTGATGTAAGTAGGAGCCAGGTTAGAAATGAAGACGAGAGACTAGGATACAGAACCCCTGTGTTGGATCTTACAGGCTCAAGTGGAAACATTCAGCACCATGTAACATCCCAGCTTCCCTTGAATTTTCTACTAATCTTCTGCTTCTTTCTATTATTTTTAAATTAGATAGCATAACAGCAACACATTTCTAGAGAATGCAGTTTCAGAGGTTTCCTGGAGACCAGGACGTCTCCACCTTCGTTAACCTGCCTGACTTTTGGAACTAATGCCTGGTGTTTCAGGAGAACTAAAGCAAATAATAGTTTGCATAGTTTCCAGGTTTTTTTGATTGATTGAGGAAAGCTTGTTTGATTTGATGAGAGCTGTGCTCACAGGTTCGGGATGTCAGGAACTAAAACCAGAATGGCTCCTCTCTTACCATCTCACTTTCTTGTGCAGTTGGGATAAACGGATTTCTTACTCAGTTTATAGCTTACGACTGTTTTTCCAATTATTCCCATTCTGTTAACCTATTAATGCAGAAAAACTCTACAGATTAATTGATTATTTTTACAAAAAATGCAAAACGAAATATCAAATGTTATGGAGGGAATATTAAACAAGTAAAATCCTGGCTGTTACAGTTAATGAATGAAACCTTCTCATGAAGGGGGTCTTCTCTGCCGGTATGGTTCTTCCACGTTTGCAGCCTCTTCCAGAAACTTCATTTTGATTTAGGAAAGGAGCTGATCTGACTGATAGGAGCAGAACTAAGCTTTGCAGAACTTTTCTTCTGATGAATAAACTCCAAGCTATCTGGAGCCCTGACTCTACGCATGATTTGATTAGGTCAGACTGTCCCACTATCTCCTCAAATGCAGCAATCAGACAGTTGCCAGCTCGGAAAGGTTACGTAGCAAAACCAATGTAAATTTCATAGTGCAGAGTAACTGCTAAAACTTTTCTACTTAAGTGGGAACAGCAGGGGGCTTGGCAGCAAGAATGCAACTGCCACATACACTTTGTGCTCCCAGCAGAGAAGGTTCCTCAGGGTTACATGAAGACTGACGTGTAGCTTCAAATATGAATGCATTTCCTTATCTCCTGCGTATCAGTGAGAGCAGCTGTCTTTATAACTATTAATATTAATTATTTGTATTTCAAACTTGCTTTATGCATAGGTTTTAATTTAATGTTGTCCTTCTAGAAAATAACAACAAAGTTTTGAACGTGGTCAAATGCAGACATTGTGAATGAGTCTTCTCCCCTATAGCTAGGGCCATTTTCTCAAAGGTGGGTAAAGGGCTGGCCATCTCCAGATGGCAATGCCAAATGCAGAGGTGGACCATCTCCTTCAGACTAAGCAAACAGGGAATTGAAATGCAATGAAGTCAGCAAAAAGCCAGATAAGTAGCTATTAATAGCATGGAACGGACTCAGATATCTTGCTTGAATTGAGATAGACACCTTGATTCAGCCTCAAGACACAATCTGAGAATTTCTATGAATTTTTGGCAACTTTGTAAGACAAGTGCTTACCAGTTAATGCATTTTATGCATTTTACAGAGAATTATGTCTACTTCCAAGTTTTGTGCTGAGACTCTAGTTTTCTAGTCTTCTTTTTAGTATGCTTATTGTTACCCTAGTAGCCAATCTTTGCATCTCTGACAGTTTGAGAAAGTGGAAGGGAGTATAATAGGTGACATGAATTTTTTTCAAGATCTATATACTCACACAATTTTTCTCTAAGTCTGCTGGACATCTTTCTATCAATACAGGTTCTTATTTGTCTTCAGTTGCTTACAGAGAATAAATTCTTATTAAGCTGGAGTATGTTTTGTCTCCAAGTAGAACTTGCTTTTTGTAAAGGTGAATGTATCCTGTTTCTTTTCTCTACTCTAACCAAGGGTGACATTTTTTTCCCAAGATTGATCTTTCCTTCTTCATGCTGAGTGCATTTACTGGTTCTGTAATATCAGTTGATTTCATCCATACCCTGTCACTTTTTCTGTTAAGATCCTTAATGAAAATATTTTAAAATATTGAGTCCCAAATTTATCTCATAGAAACTCCACTAATGATCTTTTAGACTATAAGCTCTCATTGTTATGTTTAATAGGTTTCATGAGTTCTTCATCCATCTTCCAGTTTCTTCTTTCTTTTTTCACCATCATCAATTATTTCTTATATGTCAAATGAGTTTACTTATGGAAAAATCAAAGAAAGTTATTAAATCAGTGTGGCACGATCTTAATTTGCTAAAACTATGCTGCATTGTATTCAGTATTTCATTTGTGTCCAGGTTCCTTTTTTGTCTTCTTCAAGTCTTTTTTAAAGCCTTTCATAATCCTTGTGAAGGGATGCCTGATGGAAAATCCCCAGGACATCTTACCCTCCTTGTTAATATGGGTACTCTCTACCTTTGCTGTTCTCTACGGCTGTGACTAACCTCAAATGAATAACCTAGTCTAATCATGAATCATAAGATAGACTAAAAAAAAAAAAAGAAAACAAAATATGTTAAGCGACGCCACATATCTTGTGCTAACTTTTCTGGGCTAGGATTATCCAGTCTTCTCAACTAGCATGCACTTTGCAGAGATAAACTCCATCTCCATAGTCATTCATATGCCTATTTTGGTTTTGCTTTCATGGCCAATAGTGTCTTTGTAACCTGAAAACTGAAGCTAAATATTAATTCATTTTGGGAATCACACACTAGCTCTTCTCTCACATACCATCATTGTTTAGTCACCTCCATCTTCTGCCCCCAAGAGCAAGCTTTCTTTAATACTTGCTTATACTTCTTGACTTCTAGTTTGACATACTTTTCTTTGCTGATCATGCCTCCTTTTTCCCACTCCTTTCAGATACTATATATAGTTTGAATATCTATCTCAAGGCATTCATGTTGGTAAGTGTAGTCTTTTTTCTCCAAGGATTTCTCTGTCTTTTTGAGACGTGGATCCTGCTTATTTATAGTACCTTCAACTGAAATAAATTCTTTGCTTCTGTCACAATTCTGTCCCTCAGCAGTTTGCTTGATCTTCCCAACTTGTTTCTTTTTTTTTTTTTTTTTTTTCTCTAAGACTACCATTTCAAAATTAGGTACCTTAGTAGTTATATTTATTTACCATTTAATTTTCAGTCTTCCAACTTTGGTTATTTTTAACACCAGCTGTATCTTAACTAGTTACAAAACTAAGTTTAAAATAGCATTTCCTCTTTTGTACTCTAACTTTTTGATGAAGAAATCTCTCAACTACTGTCTCCAGGACTAACTGACGCTATGAATATTTGCTTAATTTATTTGCCAGTCTACCTCCGGTAGCTCTGAAGATTATCATAAATGTATAACTGTTGGTAATATTTTTCTCTCTAGAAACTCTGTGAAGATCTCTATCTTTATCTATACAATCCCTTATCTATATCTGACCCCAAACCACCCAGTATCCTACCTGTAATTCATCTTTTATCATATTTCCCCACAAGATTTTGACTCCAAAAATTGTGCTTTATGCATCTCATATCTTCTTCTTTCCTGAAGTTTTTCATATCCTCAAGATACAATCCCTTTATGTCTTTATTTCTGTCTGCCCTGAACAATTCATATCTTTTTATACCCTTGTTCCTGCCACAGCTGCTGTTCTAATATGCTTCTGCTACCTGGAGAATATTATTCCTCAGGTCCTGCACCAACAATTCTTATTCCTCAGTTTTGCCACTGAGACTGCTGGCATTAATATATAGCATTTCAATTACTTTATACTGACCAGAAACTAATTTCCTTAGCTGGATTAATCTTTCACTATCAGTTTCAGCTAACTGGCTACAGCTCTCTGCCGTATGGGTATCTTCTGCTTTCTATCCATTCTCCTGACCACTGATAATCTTTTATCCATTGCTGTGCCTTATCTATCTGATTTCCTTCTCCCTGTATATTAAAACTACAAGAAGAAGTGTAGAAAGGTTAATAAAATAGAATATTAACCCTTAGGGGGGAAGTAACTGTTTTTCCTTAATTTAGAAGTCATCACAAAATTGGGCTTTAAGGCTATGGTCTGGATGACACTAGAAGGAAAGGAGGAGATGCTATGTAGCCATAAACTAAATTTCTTTTATTCGAAAACATCTATTAGTGCAACATTATAAACTTGAGAAGCCACTGAGCAACCTGGTCTAGTGGGAGGTGTCCCTGCTGATAGCAGGGGGATTGGAACTAGATGATCTTTAAGGACCTTCCAACTCTAACCACTCTATGTGTCTATGATTGTTGACCCTCATCATTTCACTCTATTTTCATTCATCATGAATTGCATCTGAGCACAATGACAATTAAAAGTAGTCTGCTTTCTTTCCTTCAAGCACTATGGAGGGAACTATTTTTATTTAAACGCCTTTCTGAAATGAATGCATACTGGAGATTTGTAGAACATACGAAAGCTTGTTAACACAGAGTCCTAAGAGTGTATTTACAGGACTGCAAATGACTGCCATACCATCACTTAGTGGAATACCCCTTGTATTTTATTTGGATTTACTACTGAGATGCAGCAGATGCATACAGTTACTCCACTGCAAATGTAAGATAAAGTGGATTGATTTACATAATCTGAAAACTTTTAAAAAATAAATAATTTAAAATTACATTGAAACTCACTAGCTTCAAGTTTCTGTTTAGGATTATGAGGTCATGAATGACTACAGTTTGCCTACAATAATCAAACAGTGATGTTGCAGCCAACGGGTTTACAATGCATTGTTGTTTTGATTTTCTAGTCATGTTGTTTAACTCTTAACTGCTTTGATGTAATTTACCATGGTTTAGTTTTAGTATTTTTAATTCCCCTTTTACTTCTTTGTTATAAAATTAAAATGACATTGAGTTACTCTTAGTTAAATGAGTTAAATGGGTCAAAATCTGCATTACTCAAAGTCATTCAGATTCTCCAAAACACCTCCTTATATGTTCCTGTTGATTTTCACTTAGCAGATCTTCCATTTTACCTTTCAAAACAAACAGGATTCTTAGAGGACTGCAAATATTTATCTGGGCAAACCTACAGATACTGAAGTTGCTCGGGTTCTTCCAAATTAAGGTTGAGATTTTGCACTGGGTTTTCCAGAGAAGAGTATTTCGTTGTTTCCTCCAAGCCTTCTGTGTTCAAAAGACGCTGCAAAAATTGCACAGAATTCCTGTTGCATGTAGCAGATTCAAACCATCCACTACAAGGCTGTGATGGCCACAAGACACAATTTGACTTCTTTCTGTTCTCCCTGTCCCAGGGAGAAAGCCCCCAGCACCATGTGTCAGTGTTGCCAGCAGGTCTCCACATCTGCCTCTCTTCTCAGCGCTCTTCAACATACAGAGTTGCCAGAAGCCTTCTTTCTTCATGACCATGCTCTGCATTTTCTTGCTGTGCTGACGACTCTACCAGCAATATGGGGCTCTACTCTCCTCCTTGTAACTCTTGCATCCCAGATACCACGTTGCCCAGTTTTGGCCCAGCACTGGACTGGCTGCTATGCTTTCATATGGCTGTGGTTGATGCTGAATCCGATTCTCAGTGACTTCAGGTTGTCACTACTCTTATATATATGTGAGAGTGAAGCTGGGAGCAAAATCAGTATTTGTGCAGAAATAGGAAAATTTGGTTTTGACCTCATGTGTTCAGTGGTCTCAAACAGAGCTGATGAAACACAAAATGTAGTAAATCTTAAGCTTACCCATTCCCTTGGAAAATTTTAAAGATGCTCTTCCTCTGGACAGATGGCTGAGGAAATTTCAGCTGATAAGACAAATGGTAAGTATCCATATGCACAGAAAATAATTATACTGTTTATTTAACAGACCTTCTCTGTAGTTAGTATTTCATTACGTCTTTTTTTTAAGAAATTGGTGGGTTTGGATTTTTGCATGTTTGGTCTGATCTTGATTTAAGAGGAAGGAGAATTTTTTAAAAGTAAAGAAAATTCTGTTCATTAACTTTTAGATTATGTGAGGGTGAAACCAATGTTGATTTTTCATTACATGGATAGCAGACTAAAGGCATCCTGAAAGTAACAAAGTGCAGCTTCACAGTGGGGAAATTCAACTGATAAATAGTCAGCAAACTTCATACAGTGAACTTTGCTGATCAAAATTAAAGCGTATTTTTAAGTATTAAAAATCTACTGGGTTTATTTTTAAAGGTTTTATCCTGCCTTTTCCTAAAAGTTCCTAAATTTTAACATGAGGATTAATGATTAAATAGTCCCTAAAGGTAATCCTTTAAATGTTGAGCCATTTCTTGGAATTACCTCAAAGCTCCAGATTTTCTCAATAGTTGCTAATTACTGTTACTCTCCACTAAATGACACAGAACAAAACATGGGCCCAAAAGCAACAATCACTCATCACTGGTAACTTTAAAATAAAGCACTATATTTTTTTAAAAATACAAATGAGTTAACTTAGGGAAGTTTTATGACCGTTCTTTTACAGGAGATTATATGACTTGATCATCCTAGCCTCTTAAGGCTTTCAGTCTACTCATGTCCTTCTTGTGGGAGAACAATGTATTTAGGGGCCTAGCTATTTGCAGGAATCATGCCCAAAATTTGGACAGAATGAGATAAGTAAAATGCAAACCCAAAGTTTATAAAGGTTTGGCTAGAAGATGATATAGTGACTACTCCTCTTCACTTGACAAAAAAAAAAAGTATTATCCATCCATTTTTGATGTTACAATTTTCATGTTTAATAAACTTTGAATAAAAAGAGTGCCAGCTGTCTGTCTTCATAATATCGTTCTGTATTTTTCTATGTTGTCATAGTTTCCTTTTGTCCAGAAAGTAGTATTGCCTAACTTTTTTAACCTACCTAAAAATATAGTTGTTCAAGACTTAACTAAGATGATAGGAGTGTCTTTCTTTCCAAAATTAATGTAGTACCTGAGCTATTGTCCTAATAATGCAGAAATCAATTTATATTGCCCAGACAATATTTGGTAAAACAGATGCACCAAGTTTACACACAGCAACTGCTGCATTTACGTAGTTACATGAGAGGAAGAGCTGATGTGAACTTCTAGAGAAGATGATGTGTTCTGAAGATCAAAACTGAGAACTAGGGCCTGAAGCTCCTAAGCAAGGCAGATTTTTTTAATCTGCTGTCTGGTTCTATATTTCAAAATGTGTTTTAATTTGTCACGTTTGTGACTATGAAAAGGGCTAAACAGGATAGCTTACTCTTCAGAAAGTGGTGTTTACTGGCAGCCCTATTGACAAAATATGTTTTTGTCAACACACTCAAGGAATTTGAATGTCACGTTTTTATTGTTCATTCTAAAACACAGTACACTAAGCAAAATAATACCCAGTTCTGCATGCTAATAAGTGCTAATTGCTTCCTGAGCAGCAGGTTTTGTTGCTCTCTAGAATTAAACTAATTTATAAAGTTATTAAAAAAAATAAAGTAAGGATGAGAAATACCTTGGAAGTAAAATGTCTTGGGAAATGCCCTTGATAATTTCCTCCTGTTGTAAAAAGCACATGTTAAAATCATTGAGCAGCAAATATATTTGAAAACTTGTAGGAAGTAGTGTGTTTTGCCAGCTCTAAGTGAGTAGGGAGGGGGGAAAACCCTTAACATCTTTTTATATCTTACAAATGCTCAAGATACCCAGGGGTCTCTTTGAGAAAGTTAAAATCTCACTCTCCTGTGGGGACAAAGGCTAGAAGTCAATGCAAAGGTACACAACTTGATGCCACTCCAGAACCCACAGCACTTGTAATATGGAGCGTCTGATAGGTCCCCTATGCTATAGGTGGCATGAAAGGATAGTTTTCAGGACAGGATGTGGCCCAGTGGGATATTACAAGGACTAACACATAGGTGTTAAAATAAGCAGAGGAAAACAACCACAAAAATTCACCTCTTATCATTCGTGGAAGTACTGGAGACATTAAAGTAATATAATCAGCTAAATCATAGTGTCAGTGGAGGTTTTAATTAAAAATGACCTGCTTTGCCTTCCCCAAAACAGGAGGGACTCTGTGCTTTTTCAGGATACAATTTATTCTCCAGCATGAAACTTAGGTAAACATCAAAACAAAACAGTTCCCCTGCCTACTAGAGGTAAGGAAATTGAAGAAACATATACTCCCCACCGTCTTCTCTTTAATCCCCCTGCTTCAGGCCTGTTGCAGGATCCTATCATCCCCCCTGCGGCTCTCAGCCAGAACTGAGCCACTTGCTGATTTTTATAATCACCGGTTTCTTTCCCAGTAGGTCTTATAATTGAATGTGTGCAGCTGGCCGCAGGCTAAATGGGCCCTAAATGGCCAGGCTTCCCTGTTAAAGGAACCCGTGCCCCTTCCATAGATGAGCCTTGTTGTAGTGAGAGAGTCCCCTCCCACAGCCCTCTCATGGACCACCCCACTTCATAACATTCCTGCAAATTTCTCTGTAATAACCTCCATTGTTTAATTCTGGGCAGCTCAGGCTAATAGGTGCATCTCACATATCCACCTATCAGTCTTGGCATCTGCAACAGCAGCAGCAGACAAATAGCACTTATTGCTATGATGTCACAGCTTTTTCCTTGAATACCATGGAAAAGCACAAAAAAAAATAATCAAGAAATAGATACATTAGGAAACAGGTGAGCTGAGAGTTGGTAGTAGAAAAGATTGTTACAATAGATAGTTAATTCAGTGAAGATAATAATGTATTATTGTTCCTTGAACAAAACACTTAGCTCATCTTGGCCTCTAACTACATTTACTGCATCATTTGAAGGCAAAGTTTTAATTATTCTGTTGCTTTTTAATCTTTTTTTAAAACGTAACATTTAATCATATACATTCACGCATCTGAAAAATAAATTTTGTGGCATGGTGTAGTAAACTGCAAAATCTGTAATATCAGTTAGTGTTTTAAACAGTCAGAAGAATAATCTGGTTCAGCACTACAGCCTGCTAAACTTGCTCCTAATGGATGATATATGCCAAATAGGAAAGGTAATGTTCAAAGAGGGAAAACTGTTCAATATTCCATCTCCCTGTGACATCTGCAGCTGAACTGCTGGTACCAGCTCAGAGAAAACAAATCTTCTACTTTGTCTGGCCAATCATCATAACAGATCACTGAGCTTATTATCTTGGATACAAACTAAAGCACAATGTACAAATGGAAAAACTTTTTTTTTTTTTCTGAGAGAGCACTAGGAACAGATGATGATTTGTTGTTTGCTAGTCATGTTACTTTTACATATCACATTTCGCTGAGTACAAGAAATAAACATATTTATAGATCAGTATATAGACGAAACTGTAGATCTCAGTCATGTTTCTGTATTAAATGAAATCAGCTTGCAAATAAGGTAAAGTGAATTTTCATTTTAGGGATACAGAAGTTCATGAATTATCCTCCAAATAAATGCCGGAGTACCCCTCATGTTCAGTTACATTTGAAATAATTGAAATTGGCTTAACATTAATTCTAATGCAAATTAGAAACACTATAAAGCAGCTGAATTTCAGTTTTATTAGACTAAGTAACCATTAGAAATATCATTCGATACAACCATAGCTACATATTTTCTGGGCAATATATTATTCTTTTCGATTATGTTAGGAAAATGACTGTCTGAAATTCATATTGGTTTGCTTACATTCAGCAAGTCCAAGGCTGAAAATAAGCCTGGGCCAGGAAATAAGAGGAATCTCTAAAGCTATCATCTTGCTGAGATGATAATTGTATTTTGACTATGGTTCCTTATTTCTGCAGTACTAACACATAGGAAATTGTATTACATTAAATAATAATTGTTTTTCTAAAGGGATAAAGCTCATTTCATGTTGCAGTACGTTAACTTAATACAGTAGCACACTACTGCATTAATACATTTAACTTAATTTTATGGAATGCCTTTATTGCAGAGACCTATGAAGCTGCGTAGCTTGGCTTTGTTAGGCTTTGTAGAAACCTCTTCATTAGTTTCAATTTACATGGATATACGTCTCTTGAGGTGCACTTTAATTTGTGAATTCAAAGCCTCAAATAGCACCTGTGTTCCCATCAAAACATAAATTACATATACAAAATTAGATCAAAAAAATTGTGTGCAAGAACAGTCAAATTCCCCGATACCAGCCTTTGTTTAACCCTAGAGATGCTTGAAAATTACAGGCACATCAGGTGGAAGGCTAATTTTCCCTAGGTCTTTAAAAATCCTCTTCAGGATAAGCCCTAATGCCCTGCCAGCCAGATAGCACTGAACAGCTGGACATGTGGCTCACCCCCAAACTCTGTCAGATGCCCTCAGTAAAGGTCTTTCCCTTCCTCACAGGTCATGCCTTGGTGACCCCACTCTGGTCCACATGGAGACAATGCCCTGGCACATGGGTCCATTGCCCGGACCGTCGTCAGGGCCAGGGATGTGAAGGAAACCCAAAAGGAGGGCAAACGTACAGAGGAACAGATTGTCAAAAGGAAGCTATAAACACCAAGAGCATGGCCTCATCTTACCTCTCAAGTCCTCAGTAGCCTCTGTTTACTCCTATTTGCTGATCCACCATCAAAATAATAAAGAAGTTTTCTCTAATTAACATATTTCCAAAAGGTCGTCTACTTTTGGGGATTATTGGCTTAACCCAAAAAAATGTTTGTCTCTTTTAGAAATATTTGAGCATGTACTTCTGAGGGTTTTGGAGAGGGAAGGAAGAAGAGAGAAAGGATAATGACTTATTCTGTCTGGTTTTTTGTCCAGACTGTGAGTCAGAAATACCAGCTGTTACCTTTAGGAAGACGTGACGCAGTCTTCTGATACCTAGCTGTTGGACCAGTCTGTGTGACAGTCCTCCTCAACAGTTAATC
This sequence comes from Tringa tobata, assembly GCA_033628505.1. Classification (NCBI taxonomy): domain Eukaryota; kingdom Metazoa; phylum Chordata; class Aves; order Charadriiformes; family Scolopacidae; genus Tringa; species Tringa tobata. Next base: position 3,246,662 of record JAHREE010000278.1, on the reverse strand, counting down.
TTGGAAATTAGTGCAGTTTCATTTCTCTGCTGGCTCTATGGGATGCGTTCAGTTATTTGTCTGGAACGGGATTTTTAAAGAACTGCTCTGTTTGGTGGTGTGAGAGAGAGAGGCAGAGAGAGACGCACACGTACTCTTGAGATCTTCAGTGCCTGAGGGCATTTCCCATTTCTTGTAGCAGTGAACTTATCTGTGCTCCTTCAGAGGAGGAAAAAAACAAGATGAAATAACTCCTACTTTATCACCAGCCTCTGAATGTTTCTGTGCTACCCTTTCCTGTCACCCGGCGAGGGCTGCGTTCTGCTTCCCAGTCCCAGATGATTAAACACTGTGATTTCTCTTAGACTCTGCGAGAGCTGCTTTTGGGTTAGGAGTATTAAAAGCTAATCACAAGGAACAGCCCTACACGAGAAATCTTCAGCTCTTCCCTGTCCTCATTATCAGCGGGATAATCAACTGAATTATAGAATCAGCTTTTTTCCAGACAATGAAGTCTCTGAAGAAAACAAAACAAAGCAAAGGCTGTTCACTTTCCTCAGTGCTACCTGTGGCTCACCTGAAACAAAGCGTTGATACTCCTAATTTTCCAAGAAGTCAGCACTCTCTCAAGTAACTTAAATGACCTGTCCACAATTTTCAGAAGTGATGGGATCTATCACCTTCTTGCATTTCCAGCTGTGCAGGGTGAGCTTTCTAACCCTGATCAAGAGAGGCCAGGCAGAGGATGCGTCTAGGTCACAGAGAAAACACGCATTATGTGCATTTATATCCATATATCTTTCTAAACTGTTAACCACTGTAACATTCAAGCTCTTCCTGTGCTTCTGTGAAGCAGGTTAGTATCATCCAGCGGTATTCTACAAATAGGTTCTTTAAAAAATTTGCCATCCTAATTCCCTGGTGACTCATTTCCCCAAGCAATTTCAGAGACCATGTCCCACATCTGCGAGCAACTCAGGTACATTTAGCATACTAATTCTCACTTAAAATGAGTGGGATTTTGGCATCTGAATGCCTTATGAGCTCCTGCAAGACGTGTCCTAAATAACATGCTTAAGGTCGCAGAGGAATTATTTAGTGAAATTAGGATTTTTTGCTTTGATTTTCTGAGGTCTCATCTGGTATTCTTACTGCCTCACAACCTGCCTCAGCAATTCTAATGTTCCTCAGAAAACTGTATTTCTATTAACAGATTAATACAAAACACAGCAGTTTCCTGATGTCATTGTCTTTTTAGCACAGACCAAGAACCTGTTTTGCAGAGAATCCACCCTTTAATGAGAGTTTTGTCAACACAGAGAATTTTTTTTTTAATGAAGGCAATCAAAAATGAATGCAATCACTGTTTGGAACAGTGGAGTAGTGAGCAGCAGAGAGAGATTACTTGGCTTCTTCTGACTTAATTTTAGCAGGTACATAATGCTCTCTGGCTATGGATTTGAAGGCCCTCACACAACTGACCCCTCCCACCATGCATTTCAATATATCCTATTTCTTTTATGCTGTGATATGCTGGCAGTTTATGAAATTATTTAGGATGTCAAGAGTATATGATAAACATATGTTTGAAATAATTCCATAATTTTATTTTTCTAAGGCCAAATATGAACCCAAAGAGCATTGCAAATTTACAATTTTTGGAGAGGTGGAGGAAAGGAGGAGAGTTACATGTACAGCCACCAGCTTCCAGGGAAGCTGGAAAGAAGCTCTTCTGAGCTTTTGACAAGCTGCAGTGAACTTAAGAAGAGCCACTCAAAATTCTAGGCAAGCTTTAATACTGATGGGATTGGCTTTTCTGACCTCACAGGTATGAGAAACACAGCTTAGGTAAAACCATCCAGTAGGAAAGATCATTTGGATTATAAATGAGTGTATTAGGGAGCATCCTGGGAGAGGGATGACTTTTAAAAATTGAAAGTAGGAAACATTTGCCCTGGAGCTAAATTCTTCATAAAATTTAGTCTGGTTCCTCAGAGAGACTCCATTTAAGTTTTAGAAGAATGTTTTTCATAAGATTGCATATAATAATAGTTTTTTCACTTGTCAGCTGAGGAATGAAGATTCAAAATATACGAGGAAGGTTCAAAAGATGTAGAGGATTTTATTCCGCTGTGTTGCATATATATTTCATATATGAATTGTCTACATATGTATATAGCTATATATGCAAATAGCTATATACTACGTAATACTATCTTGCTAAATTGTAAAGCTGGCAAATTCAATGTGTTTCTTAAAAGGGATGACTATTACTCTGCAAGTGGAAAGGATTATAAATCACTGTTTCTTAAAAAAACACATTAAATCGAGAGTAAAATATCACATATCACAGTAACAACAAATTATTTCCCCTATAGCTCAGATAATCCAGGTTCTTAGTATCAGCCCTTCTTTTTATTTATGTTGGGAAAGGGTTGGTTTCTACAACAACTGAAGCCAGTTGTAAAACTCCTGCTGATTTTAGTATGAGAAGGATTCAAGTGAGATAATGTTGATTAATCTCCATTGGTTAAACATTGAATTCCATCCACTACCTAAAGATAAATTTGTCAATACCTAATGCACCCACTTGATTGTTAAAAGTGATGTCGTATGTATTTCAAAATGCAGTTTGTCTGTCTGGCCTCCTCTTTAGATTTTGTGAAGAATTTTTCTTGGGATGCTTGAAAGTGACAAGTTTTACACCTCAAAAGAAATTGTTAGCTAGTGGTTAAAGTTTCAGGACAGATGAAAAATCCCAGTTCCAGTTAGCATTCAAGGAACACCTTCAGTTCTTCCCTTCCTAGAATTTTACTTTTGCCTAGTACCAGACATACACACACAGGTAAATAGCCTTAGGTTTTCCTTATGTTATTGTTAACTGTGATGAAGACATGTCTAATGTTCTTGCAGAAGTTCCAGACTACATGGTAATTAAGTGACCAAGTAAGCAAGCAGGCTATAGTAACCCCAGGGCCCGAGACTCAGTAGATGTCTGGTGTGCAGCCATTCTTTTTGTGAGGCTGTGGTATGTCTGTGCCACCACAAGGTAACACCAACACTTGGTCTCTTTGACCTTCAGAAACCCTTCAAAGGTGATAATCTGATATCCGTTTCATTCAGGGGACTACATGTCATCAGTCCTTACAATGTCCTTACAATCCTGTGTGTGCTCTTTAGGTTGCCTGTGCTTGGTGAATCAGGAGAAGCCAGATTGCACTTACAGACAAGAGATCAACCACCACAAGTCTTTGAGCAGCAATACTGGCTTGGTAATTGGGTGAAAAGGCAGATTCTGGGGGACTGGCTCATTTACAAAGACATCTTGCTTTTTTAATATGCTTTGTTCTCTTTTGCATACAGAATTTCTGTTATATCTCCTAGAAGCTGGTTTTGTTCACAGTGCATTTTAAATAGATGTCTTCTTTCACAGTAAATGATGAAGCCCTCCATTGAGCTGAATGCTAGAATTTAATTTCTGATACCATGTTTGCTGAGTTTCCTAACCAAGTGTATAATCTGATGAATACTTGTAATGAAACAAACTAGACAGCGTTTTTACAGAATTTGAACAAAATAGAATCCCACTTTCCCCAACTAGAACACATTTGGTTTGGGATTTTGTACTTTTCACTATAATACCACCACAAATCATCCCCAAGAAATGAAGAAGTTATAATTCTGGCCAATATCGCTACTCCTTAAAGGTTAAAAAAAATAATTCTTTGAGGTCTTTCTTGATATCTGAGAAAGAACTATTTCAACATTTATTTTTAGGAGCTGAAAAGAGATCAGAGCTGAAGACAGTCCTGTTTGAGTCAGTACCAGATGCTTCTACCATGTCTGGTTTCCCTGGCATTGTAAACTATTTACTTGTGGACTGATACTTCCTATTTTTTTTTTGTTTGTCAGGACTGAGCATTTTGTGGCACCGGGATTGATTTTCTCTTGTCTTTTCATTCTCGTGCCATCTGTAGTTTGACTCTTTGTTTGTCCTAGTACTATGTGCATAAAACTCATTTGATGTCCAAGTTTCCCAAGAGCCTGGCATCTTATTGAAATGTGAAGAAAGCAACAAGAAAAAGCTAAGGCTCAGCAAGAAGTTATTACAGAAAGAAAACACTGGTAGGGGCTCAGCTATCTTTCAGATGTAAGAGCTCTTTGAAGACTGGGAGGAGAAATTATTCCTAGCAGGGCAGCCTTAAATTTCTGGATCTCCTGGAGTGCTCTCAGTGTTAGCACTTGTGCACATATACAAGAGGTGTACACTCGCCCACACTCAAAGGCATTTAGGTTTCTAAGTCCTGCTGATTGGTAAATGGTAGAATTTCATGGGAGATCAGGTTAGTGATAAACTAGGAAACTCTCATTTTTCACTGCATAGAAGCCAGGTATCAGTTTTCCTTTGCTGGAAATGAGCCAGCTGTGAAAAATAACTTTTAGAGTTACGTTAAAATAGTACTAGATGATGAGTGCAGGGTGAAAATGATTGTGGAAAAACAGTTCTTTTGACTCAGGGAATATAAATAAGTCTGCTTGACCACCAGTATCTCATCTGATTTATTAGAGCCCAGAAGTCACAACTCCAGAGGGAAGTTAAAATATTTTATGTGACTGATAATGACCACACATTCACCTCCTGAGGTAGAAATGTCTCCTTTGTATTCATTAGATCAGAAGTGACTCTTTCCCACAACATGGTCCTTTCACCACTGCACTCTTTATATCCTAAAGGATAAAAACATACTTTTTTTTTTTTTTAAACAAAAAGTTTTATGTTTAGAAACAAGTTAACCCAAACACAGAAGCAACCGAGATCTGACTCTAGTTAGAGAAAACTGCAATAGTAATGAATTGCAATAACTGTAATGAGTCAATTATAAAAGCTGTATGTTCTTTCACAAAGAACAGTACAAGTTGACCTGATCNAATTCACAAAAGCTAAGAATAATCAAAACCAGGTGCAATTCACGTAAATTTCTCCACTAGGACTGGCTTTCTGACTGAAGCCTGTGAGAAGTTTTGTGTAAATAAAGTGGAAGAATAATAAAAAACAGTTAGACTTGCCCAACTCTGAAATATCATGTGTTATAAGGTGGAACTTAGAATTCCTTAAAACATTTTAAATCGAATCTTTTCATTGAAAAAGACAAATTTATCTTTGTACATGTTGCATTATGTATTAGGATTTGATGACTGGTGGCTGCTGAGCTCAGTTCTGTCAGATCACCATAGAGCACTTGCATTTTCTGCTGACATAATTTGGGATGAGTTACAGAAGTAAGAGAAAACTGGTGCTCAAAAACACTGTCTACAGCATTCCTTTCATGTTTCATCCTTTTCCATCAGATGCAGAAGAGCACTGTGCATTTAGCTATTGCTATGTCTCAGATAAAAAGATTAAAATCTACAAATAACAAAATGAAAAATCCCAAAGCATTCATTTGCTGACACAGGCATAGGTTGCTTGGCTTGAGATACACTGATTGGTTTACCTCCCATATATAACAACACGTGACTCTCATACGACTCTCACCCCCAAACAATGCCATCCTAACATTTCTACTTAAAATCTTACTTTTGGTAAGTAATGCTTCTCACTAAATTTATATCTGTAGTGCCTGCTATCTCAATGACACAAAAACTTTTCTGCAAACCTTTCTCTGAAGCTCCTCAAAATACCCAAATAGCCCCGAGCACACCATATTTCCTTCTGCAGGGTGTCCTTCACCCCTGTTTCTATAGAGCACTATAACATTCCACATTTTTTGCTTTCACCTCCCTACATTTCCTACAACATTCAACCATCCTTGCCTTCACTGCCTTCAGCAGTATTGCCAGACACACGTTGCAAATTGTGGGTTGTTGCCCCTCAAAAAGCACAGTGTTTCCACATAATACTGCTGGGACTGTAGAATCACTTTTAGTTTCTGAAATTTTATGATGCATTTGAGTCACATTTCCAAGCTCTTACTTACAATTATTACGTCTGGAAATTTATCTTCTTGCTGAAGGTTGACTTGATATCCCTGTGGCTGCAGGGATTACTGCTCTAAGAAAATATTATGAGTTGGCACCATTATTTCTGTAACCACAGGTGCCTGCAATGAGGTTGCCAGGTGGAGCTGAAGAACACATAGCCACTTGACTTTCACATCTGAAAGCAGCCACACCTGAGGTAAGTCCCTGCTTCGTTTTCTCTTATTCAGCAGGAGGACTACTGAGATTCATCTTCTTTTAATGTGTGTGCAATATATAGCTTACTGACATAACTGGCCAAAGCTTGCAAAAAAAAAAAAACCCTTTTAGCAGAACAACTTAACCATTTATAAAATTTGAGGGCAGTTTTTGGCTGAAAAAAGTGGTGGGGGATAATGAAAACCTCAAAATGCTTGATTCCACCATTTTCAAATAAAAATGTTTTAAATTCTTCTTTCAAGAGAAATTCCATTGCACAATTTCTTTTCGTTTAGTTAAAACACATGGACAGAAAAAAGAATGGAAAGTTTTGCTTTTGGTCAAATAACGTATTTTCTCAATCAGAAATTATTGAGGGGAATTTGCAGTGTGCTATTCAATTTAATATTTATCAAGGAATTAACTTCAGGTCATCTCAGAAAAAATCTCTTCCAACATTTATGTTCATGTAACAGCAATGAAAATCATTTATATGTTCAGCCCCATTTTAGTTCCCAGAACATTGATGTGGACTGCAGCTTGAACTGTGGATTTCCTCGATATATATTTAGTTTCATGTCACCTGTCTAACACATTGGATTCTTCTTGTAAACCCCCAGACAGTATTATACAAGCAGTTGAGATTTTATCATCATTGTTGAACTTCCATTATCTAGCAAATAAAAATCAAGTGTTGGGCTAGAAAAGTCATTTCTGAATTTATGTTTCAAAACAATCCACTATTGTATAATCACCCTACTCCAACCCAAGCCTCTGCCCACTCTTTGCCGAGATGGTTGGGGTGGCAAATCCTGAGCTTCTGAGCTGATGGAAGGGTCCATAACCTTTCTTCTCTGGGTAGCCTGGACACATCCTGGATGTGCTCCCATACAAGAATTCCTCCAAAGTCAGTGCATCATTACTAACACAGGCTGTGAAAAGTTGGCAAAATATTAAGAAACAGACTTAGTTAATAGGAAAAGGAAAAGAAAAAAAAGGTCATCTGAAAGCTTTGTGCTCACACTATGCAGCCTGACCCTATCTTTTCTGAACCTATTATGAGCAGAATAAGTCCTTACTGACACCCAGCTTCCTCTAGTTCTCAGCGTCAGGCTGGGTAGCAAAGAACGTTTTCTAAATTGTGAACTCAGAGATAACAATGCAGTCATCCAAAAAAGGCAGCTCGTACCTTTCAGCAACCTGCCTGCAAGCACAGGCTTTTTGGTTTTGCCACAATTCAATTCGCAGCAGATAGTCACATTATTGTTTTCATCTATGAGGTAACTTCCCACAGTTCTTTTGTTCAGAAGTTGATTGTATGCTATGATAAGACTAATATAAAATATATATAGGTAATCAATCAAATTGGCTTTGCTGATTTTATTGCCAAAGTTAGTGATAGCAAGACTTGGCCTAACCATTTGCATTTATGCTAAAGCATATACTCTCTTGGAGTGAGGGAAAGTCTCCATAACCAAAAACAGACTTTGAAAGAGCAGTCTCAAGGAAGATCGCAGAATAGATGGAATACTACAGAATTTGTACTTTTTTAATAAGCACATCTAATATGAATGTAAAGAAAAGAAATACCATCATTTACCAGAGCAAGTCTACTTAGGACAGAGAAACAAAATGAAAAGTAAGACCAACCAAGCATACAGTGTGCATTTTTAAAATATACTATTAAAATGCTCCTCCTCCTTCCTTCATAGTCCAAGATTGGTGCTTAAATGACAGCTCAAATAGTAAGGTTTCTTGTAGAATTATGCAGCATGAGTTTTTAAAACATGGAAGAGTTATAAGTGAGACAGGTGCATCAACAAAATTACCCTGTTTTAATATAACTTCTGTTGAATTCATTCAAAACAGATCAATAAGTGTTTCATTTATTTTTCTAGTATTCCACGTGAGCAGGATTTTGTTAATACATTGTCTTGATTGGCAAAAATCACATTCAGTAATATTGAATAAATTCATTGATGCACTGCTATTTTCAAAACTCACAGAAAAGGTCACACAAGTTTCTATTTGTTTTCTTAATCTCTTGAAAAATTAAATCTATACTGGAAGCAATTAGTTTTCAAACATGAAGTCCGTCTTAAAATTAAATCAAGTTAGGAAAAAATGCCTAGACATTGTTTCCATGTCTGCTAAAAAGACTGATAGTTGCAAGAATATTTTAACCGTTCCAATACCTTATAATTTTGCCGATCTTTTTCAGAATTTCATTTTATTTATCTGATCTGTAAAAGTGCCAGAACATCAGAAATTAACCTTTGATTAAATATAATCATAACAGAAATTAATGCAGCACTTTTGGGGAATAAGGAAGCAAAAGAAGTGCCAAAGAACAACTTTTTTCTTTCTTTCTTTTTCTAAATTTATTGCACTATTTCAAACATCCTTGCAAAACAAGGCTGTCAAGGGTGATTTATTGTTCTGTACCATTCAGACTGTAACCATAGTAATTCATACGCTCCAAACCCCCCTTGCTTAAACAAATAAAACAAACAGTAATAATCCTGAGATAGTGATTGATCAGGAGTTCTAAAATAAGTGTTAGCTACATAAAGAAAAACATCATCTGAGTTTGCTTACATAAAAAAAGTGATCTGAATCAAATCTTTAATAACACAAGCTGCTTCGAAAAACTTTGGATGTCAGTTACAAGCTATAGGGCTACAGAGCTAGGACTGGATCCCCTCTATTCTAGAACATTCTTGTAATAGCCTAATTAGGTTCTAGATATATAAAAACAACCACCTAACTCACTGGTGGGAAAAAAAATGGCAATATTAGTGGAACCTGCAGTTTGAGATACCTCCATTTCCCAGTAATGCAGTACCTGGCATGTGAATTGTCATCAGCCCTCAAACATATTCATTACCAAGGAGCTTCTACTGAGACCTGAATTGCCACATAAGGAACTTCTCTCCATTGCCCAGTCTGGATTTTAAATTTGAAATGGGAACATTGAAGCTCAAATGTCATGGCAGTGTCATACTTGACTTCTACCATGGAAGTTCTTAGAGTACTATTGTTTATAAATATGTTTGTGAAATTTAAAGTCTTCCAACAGCTTCTGCAGTACTTCCATTATTGGCTGTGCATTTTATCCTTCTCTGTCATGTTTGAGGGTTTGGGGTTTTTGTGAGTTTGTTTGTTTTGTTTTGCTTTTTTCCTTTCCTGTGTCTTTGTATTAAGAGAGAGATTGGAGATTATTTCACCAGGCAGACATGCCTCTGTATGAAGGAATGGGAGTTAATGAAAATACAATCGTGTGGTGTTCCTTTTGCCTAAGGATTTAAATGGCTAGATTAATATATTTTTAAAAAATACCAATGCTCACTTAATTTAGAATTTATTTGATTAAGTCATAGACTGTTTCCTTAAGAAAGTGGAGTAGAATTAAAATTGCCATGGAAAGAAGTGCAGTTTTATTTTGATCTACATTGGTTCAAATGCAAATCCAAGTGACTTCCTGTGGTTTTATTAAAGAGAATATAATCTGTCATTTGTAATGATAGAATGTCTTCCAAGTTACTGGTAAATAGCAGTCCTATATATGGGTTTCCATTTATTTTTGAGAAAACATTTTGCTGCATATATTTTACACTGTGGCAATGTTTTAAAACATTTAAACTGTTCTGGTTGTGAGGAAAAAAAAAAACCCACCATGCAGTTACCGCAAATAGCATTAAACTACTGTTATTAAACACAGTTCAATCCTGACAGATTTTTTTTTTTTTTCATAAATACTTGATAAACAGCTTTGTAGAATATTCTAAGTATGTACAATTTCTAAGTATGTGATTTTAAAAAATAGGTCTTTATCCTTTATCACACGCAGCAGAGATGAAATTAAGTGGGCAAAGCATCTTTATCTGTGGAAGAAATGTTTTAGCAGTGTAATACTAGGAGTTTAATACTAAGCTATGTTTACTTTTCACTTAACTCGGTCTTTAGTACAAAAATTAGTATAGGTTATTAGCAGTAGTATAGCTACCCTCAGTTCACATTTTTCTCCAGCACCCTTCTGCGTGTGAGTTCTTATCCAGGGAATTCATACTTTGTACTCTATGTCCTTACAGAACATATTTCCAGAGCCTGGCGGTTGGCTGAGAGTGGGTATCTGAACTTCTAGTTGGATGTTGCATATCAGAGCATGATGACTTTTATATTAATTTTTATATTAATTCTTAAAACTTTTTTTTCTAAATTATTGCTGCAGAAGACATAAAGTTGGGATGTAGAATCTGTCCATGAATGCCATCAATATATTTTTAAAAGTGTCAATAGAGGGTCACTATCTTTTCCAGCAAAAGCACCTCGAGAGTTTGGGATAGCTGAAGGATGTTATGCCAAACTGTCTTCCTCGAGTTCCTTTGTAAAATATTGGGCTTACATTCAAATTTTAGAGCACGAAGAGAAACTAATATTCTTAAAAAAAAACAAACCAACAGATTGTGACATTTTAAAGTGGGGAAGAAGAACTAGCTTTGAGGGTAGGACAGCAAGATGGGAGAGTTCAATTTTAAAGAAAGTAAGAAATATCCACACCATGGGAGTATGCTGAAGAGACCAGAAGACCTGTAACGCTAGGTACTAGTCACACCAAGGAAGGCTTACAGTTTGAAACTAAGCAAGATGGTGAATGCAAAGCTGGTGAATTTTCCGTACGACTTCTTATCTGTAATTACAATCCAGAGGTAAATTCTCCCTCCAGAGGCAGTGGTGACACAAGGCAATGGTGCAAATAGATATTCCTGCTTCAAAGACAACCTTCTTTCTCCCAAACTCTCCTATATCTATCTTATGAAATAGTAATAACATATGAAGCAGGACTGAGACTTTATCGTTTTCATATTTTAAGACGTAAAAATTATAGTACTATAAATTGAAAATTCCATTCATTCTATATGGGAGTTAATGTTATCAGAAAGGATAATATACTCTATTAAATAATTCTAAAAGTGTGAAAACTGTCACTGAACATATACCAGCATATCAGAACATTATCCAATTGTCTAATACCTACACTGTTAGTTACCAGCCTCTAATGCAATATCTTTTCCTTTATTGCCCAAACAATCCACTGATTTATCCGGTTAGGCATGATTTCCACATTAATTCTTCCAGAAAATATAACTATATACTTAGTGCTTACCTGCTGTAAAGGAAATAATTCCCCCCAAATGACTAGTTGTATCAGTATAATTATTTCTGATTTTTATTATTACAGTACATTTCTAGTGCTTAAGAAAAAATTGGCAGGAGAAGAGATTTTCAAATTACAGAATGAGACACACATGATAAACTTAGCATAATAATTTATAAAGCTACATTGCCCAAATATTGAAATGCTTATTTGACAACAGCTAAACTAGACTAACACAGTACGTCAGAAGTTACAAGTTTTCAAAAAAGATGACTCGCAGAGTGAGGACCACTGAAAGATTCTCGCATGAGAGTTTCCAGTTATATGACATAAAAATTTTAGTTCGACACAGCAAACAGTAAAAAACATGACTATTTAGAATAGCATTCCCCATAACATTTCTACTGTACTATTAAAAAAAGAAATCAAACCAAAACTCCCCATACATTTAAAGCACCTATATGGTAGTGTGTGTTAAATGCACAGCACTAACAAATGCATTAAACACATTACTTCCTTTAGAAGACACTCCTTTGAAAACTGTTTCATGTAGTCATCAATAAGAATCCAAAAACATTACCCTATATTAGTGTTCAGATGGCTTATCCACACTGGCTAAATATTTTAAAGTTGTCCACAGTCAGCCACGTTTTAAAACCTTTCCTTGTACAATCTGATAAGCAGAAATGAGCTGTCCTTTTTAGAACTAATTTCTAGCAAATTCAAAAGTTACTGTAAAAAGTATTATCTCCAGCATGCCTATTTTTGTTCCTTGATGAACTACAGATAAGTTTCTTAATTCAAGCTGAAAGGAAATGAGAAGGTGAAAGGAAAGGAAATAAAATGAGAAAAGGAGTCAATGAAATTCTGAAAAGTTTGTTTTAGGAACATGATTTTAAAGACATACGATCCTCTGGAGTGATATTTCAGATGGTGGAGATAGATCATTCATGACAGATCTGGAGCAGGTGTATTACTGCAGTAGGCATACTATCTTTCATAATTGTTAGAAAGTCATCCTGCTGCCTGGCTTAATGAATAGAAATATACTCTAAATACTGAACTGAAAGGCTGAAAACTTGACTCGGCTTCATTTCACTCCTGAATACAGAAGGCATTCCCCAGGCTCAGTACAGCCCCAGAGCAGTGATACTGAGTTAAAATAGGAAATGTAGAGTTCCAGGTTCTGCACTGTACCAGATTATTTACCAAAACTAAATGCTTTCATATGTGTGAATGCCCAGGCTGAGATCTCGGGCAAAGTATAAACTGCCAGGAATCGATCAGGCCAAATTACCTAAAGCTCCTGAAAATGTGTCCATTATTTTTTCTTGATGTGATTAGAATTTGGTCTTTGTTGGAAAAGAAAAATTGAACCCTGACATAAATAGCAAAGCAGAGGAAGTAGTAAAACTGATACAACAGAACTAAGGGTTAGAGAGTGTCTGCATTTGCCAGTAGGGGTTGTTGGCCATACTTAGAATTCACTAGATCTACCTAGTTAAGTTTTAGGAAAGCTTTCTAATAAACAAAGAATTTAATGGAGACAACAAAAAAGAATGTAAAACCAGCATATATTAATGTCAAGAAATCTAATCTATGAGGGTTTATAGGCTATAATTTCATACGAATGGGAATAGAGTATAAGCAACTCAGTGAATCAGATACTTCAGAAGAAAAAGCCATGACAAACACAATTGCTTATGATGTCTCAGAAGGTGGTTCTCTGAGATTCAGAGTTTTCTCAGCTCATACTATAGGAACAGTCCCTATAGTTAGCAGCAGCCTTGGTGATGCAAGCAAAAGAGCTATAGTAGTGGGAATGGATGCTTGAAAGAAGGAATCCTTTTAAAACATTCCTACATATGCAGTCAGTATGCAGTCTGACCCTACCTGATTTTTGAGCTATCTCTTTTATCACAGGAAAGAGATAGCTCAAAATCCTTGACAAAGGAGAAAAATTAAGCACATCTAAGAGAAAAAAATGAAATTGAAGATCAAGCTCTTTATCAAATCCTACGTTGGGAAAGGAAAAATTAGCTTTGGTTCAGTTCTTCAGCTATAAATTTAGAAAGTGATCAGCTTCTTTATAACAGCTCAATCATAATTAAAATTACCACTAGGACAAAATGAATGCACATGCAGCTAGAAGTACAAATAAGCTTCATTTGACATGACTCTTACAGTGATATTGAAAAATCCCTGCCCTCTTCTATTAATGTCCTCTACTCTTAGTCTAGAAATCCCATTCCAGTTCTTCGGGGGAAAAAAGAAGAGAAGACATAAGTAGACCTGCATATGTGCAAAAAGCCAGAGATGATCATCTAATTCTACACCTAATTTCAGGATCTCTCTGATCATGATTTTAAGAGACAAGGCATTCTAATGTGACAGAGCAATGGAATGTGTGCAATGCACTTGAGGAACAGAGGAAGTGAATATTTAAACAGTTTACATATATTACTAAAAACTATATTACTTAAAACACTAAAAGGAACCAATATTTTCCTATTCTGTACATTATGCTATTTGTAGTGAGATCTACTCTGTTTTGGTACACAGGCAGATGTCCTTCTCCATGCTAGTAAGGTGAGAATCAGCTTATGTAATCAAAATTTCACATGATATAAAGTTGAAAAGGGATCAGAAATGGAAAATTTGTGTCTTTAAGGCACTAGCTTATTTTTTTGTATTACCTCTTCCAACACTTGGTTTTAGCTTTCCATCACTTTCTTCTAATCCAACAGATCTGGTAGTCTCGAATTGGACATTTCAGAGCTATTGCTGATGGTATTTTCTAGACTGTCTTACTTTAGTCCACTATGCAACCACTGTCTACAGTGATGTGCTCTCATTTTTCCGGGATTTCTACAATGTATTTCATATTTGTCATTTTATTTCTTCCTACCCCATTTTAGAATTCTGCAGAGGTCCTTCCATACAAGCATCCAACCAAGCACCTATCAATTCGTTACTCTCTTTGATAGTTACAGGCTCAAAACCTATGCTGGCCAGTGACAAATCTTTCTTTCCGGAATTTTGCGAACATTACACACATTAGAAACACTCGTGGTCTCTGAGCTCTGCCACCAACCCTTGCTAAAACTATTAATAATAGGTGGGACATGACTTCCAAGAATGAACAGGAGTGGGCCTTGCTAAAACTATTAATAATAGGTGGGACATGACTTCCAAGAATGAACAGGAGTGGGCTCCCCATAAAGGGTGGTGAACCAGCGGCAGGACCTGGCCCACAGCATCCAGCCAGGTTGAACAGGGGCACAGCGTGACAAGGGCTGGCAACGTCTGACAAGGGCTTGGATCAGCCATGGCCATCACTGCACATTGGGCTGGGACATGGAGCTGAAAGGGTCAGAGTGAGATCCTGCAGGACTGGGACCAGGCACCAGGGCAGGACCTAAACCTGTGCCCTCAAGTGGAGACCCTTGAGGGGGTTTCTTGCACCTCTTCTTCATCAGCTCTTTCATGTGGCTTAGCTGGTTATAGTAAATCCAGTGGTGGTGGACACGGGGAATACATATCTTATATGAAAGTATCCATGCTTTTATTAATCAGAAAAAAGCTAATAATGTAAAAAAAAAAAAAAAAGGTTGGGTTTTTTTAATTACCCTTCTTAGAGCAGTTTCCTTTTCAAATAGAAAACCTGTTTCATTGCCAAAAGCTGTACCTAGGTTTTACTTAAAGAAAGGTGATAGAAACACAGCTGCAGCATTATTGTTAAAAAGTCAGCTCTCCACATAACTGATACAGAAGTAGATGAAAAACTGCACTCTATGCAGAAGCTTGTTATTTATTTATTTATTTTTATTTTGGTGTGCATCAGCATTACTATTCAACTTTGTCATAAAGCACTCAATTCTTTCAATACTAAGATTCATCCCTATGTCAGCTGCTGTGGAAATGTCTCCATTCAAAATAACTTTGAGTATGGCCAGCAAGCTGCTAGAAAGCTGAAATGCTTGTATTTATTCACTGGTGCATACTTTTTGAGGTATAAATGTTGCAGTCCACCTTCATCCTTTATCTCTTGTCCTAATCAAGAATTTTTTTCCTGGGACTAATTTTATGAGACTAAAAGAAACTCTTCCATAGAATTTTATTGGTATGGAGAAGATATACAGTTTACTTCGTTCAGGGTGAAAGCAAGATATAGTGGCCTAAAGTAAGGGTAGGTCTACAGTATGGCTCCAGAAAGGTAGCTCTGAGCATGACTCATGCTCTTGGGCTGGGTCAGAACTCTAAAAAGTTCTTCTATCTCAATAAAGCAGTTCTGTGTCTTCATTAAAAAAAAAATTGTTTTATGTACTGGCCTTAAGTTTGTCTTGGGAGGATGTGGGAAAGAAAAGAAGCATCCAGGTAATCCCAAAAGGCATTGATTCAAAGATTTTAACTGCTGCCAGTCATCCCACAGGTCACTGACAGATGGTCTTTTAGCTCAGAAGTTTGAAGAACAGCCATGAGGAGCTGAGTCAACCTTATCATAGACATTGAGAGAGATTTTGCCTCTCTGCACTTGCCCCCTCTGCTTGTTAGCTAGGCAAGGTCCGGTGACACATGCTCTCTGAAGGTGAAATCAACTGTCCTCTAAAGGAATGCTGAGCAGCCGGCTTTCAAACATCACCTTTTCTGGCTCTTCAAATGCTGCCATTTCAGAAGGATGTTATGAGAAACAGGTGTTTTTTATTTTGTTCAAAATAAGTCAGCAGCATGCCAATTGGTACGCTGGAATGAGAATCCATGCCTAGTGCAACGGATGCCAGAAACAGAGAGATGTTAATAGTGGTGGGGCTGCTGGTTATGCAAGGGTGACTTCTTTAAAAGGATATGCCTTAATGGCACTGCCAGAGCTGTTTGAAAGTGAGAGCAAGCTTTTCTTTTTCCTGGAAAATGATACCTTCTTCAGGCCGTACTAGCATCAATATGGTTTCAGTGTCTGTCCCTCTACTTCCTAAGGCAGAAGGGCTCAGCTTCTGCAGAGTTTAAGCTCCATAGCACACCTTATCAAATAACGTATTTTATCAGCTGAAATATCTTACTGAATGTGACTCAGCTGGTGATATGAGGCAGTGGATGTTACTGAAACTTTATTACTTGGTGGTATTTAAAACTAAATTAGTCCAATAGATAAAAGTTTATTGCACATGATGGAATGGAGTAATATCTTGTATCCTAGCTGTGTGCTCTTCTAAAGTCACTGTAAATATTGAAACAGACTTATTCTGAATTCAAAAATATTAGAGAAATTACATGGCAAAAAATGCTTTTTTCATAATAGCTTTGAACAATTTATGCAGATAGAAAAAAGAGATTTCATTCCTCTCGGTTTCTGGATCAGAAATCTGAAAAAGTCTATGACTTATAGCTGGCAGGTTCAGTTGTGGGGTTTTTTTGGTTTTTTTTTTAATCAAAATTGAGCCTACGTATAACAGAATGATCTGTATGCAGAGTATGCAGTTAACCACTGCTATTCACCACCAATAACACAGATGGGTCTGCCGATTTAAGTTGTGAAACATATGGCTTTAGTAAGGAAGAAATGACAGCTGAGCTAAGTATCTTTGACAGAGTAACTCTAGAAAAAGAATAAAAAGTTAGTTGCTTTGAACATTGCCTTGCTTTCTTCAAAGCCCACACTCTTCACTTCACCCTCTGTCATCTTAATATCCATGAGTTCTGTTTCATGTAAGAAGTTTTTCATGTCTTTGTACCTTTCAAAATTATATGAGATACATGGCCAGGAGCAACTGCCAGGATTAGCATTACTGAGCACAGAACATGCTATTTCTTTCAAGTCAGAGAAACCAATTGCTTTTATTACATTAAAAACTGCCCATGGATTATATCTCTTCTTCCATTGCATTTAGCCTTTCTTTTAAAACTATTAGTAGTGTATAATTTCATTAAGGTCCAACTTGTCTCCATAAGAAAAAGCTTTCAACTGCTTCTGATTTTAAAAATTTAGAAAAGGCCTAGCTATGACTAATTATATTTAGTTTCACCAGTTGCTGAAGCTATAGTTCTGTGGAAATGTTTCTGACACCTAAACTTTTAGAATTCTTAGTTTTGATAGTCTTTTCAATCACGTAACTCTAACTTTATTCTTTTTGTGCAATAAAGAGATCAGAAATTTTATACAGATTATTTTCATTTAAGTTAATTGATACAGAACAGATACTGTAGCTTTTCCTCTTTCCACAGACTGGCGTATGTTCTGCTACAATGCTATTCTCGGTTAGGTAGTCATGGTTCACTACGTTGTTTATACAATAGTAGCAATTAAGGTTCCCAACTGTAAAACTAGGAAAGCGCTGTGCTATTGGATATCAGTTATGTATGAGGCTTTAAATCTGAATGATGATTCTGGAACATGAAAACACTAAGACATTATTTGTAGCAGAATGTCTTCTAATGGGAGAAAATGTATAAGGACTTCTGAGAAAGTTGAGCAGCTAAAATAACAAACATCTGGTTCTTTTTTTACACCCTTTTTTTTTTTGTACAATTTCTTTATACAAATCCTGCATTTCTAGCATGTGAGACATAGAAAGGTCTCATTGCTCCAAGCAATATTACAAGAACTCAGTTGAATTAATTTTATCTAATCCAGTACATTTATGGATTTCAAATACAGCTATAATCTAAATGTCTCTGACTAAATATAGTAGCTATTAAAAATATTATATCCTGATTACAAATGAAGGACAACTACCATTTTATTTTTTATTGGATCAGCCTTTTACTTGGTTTTGGATAGGATATAGACATGTATCTTAGCAACCTTTTTTAAAGAAGAGACATTTATTTTTAAGGTCCACAAAAAGCTTGTACTCAAGCCATAGAAGTTTGAGTCTCAGCCAGCTGCTAATTTGATGGAACTATTCTTCTAGAAAGTCATTATAGTTTTGCCTCGGCTTCCCTAGATAAAGGGTTGCTTATGGTATTCACAGTGAATTATGGGGAGTCTCAGAGGTATTTTAGCTCTAAATAAAGTCTTTCAAGACAAGGAAGACAGAAAGGCACATGGTGAAACTTCTGTGTCTAGTTCAGAAGTATGAAAACTGTTGCTTCTGGTTTGGTACTAAAATCTGGACAAGAACCTAGACTGAAACTGCAACATTTCTTAAAGTCTTTCCTACTAGAAGCAGGGGGTTTGGTTTATCTCAAAGATGTGACACCAGTATGACAGCTGCATGAGTGTGTTAAGGCTGACATGGAGGAAAAGCTGTGGTCTGTTTTGATGATCTTTTTTCCCCTTCATTCCAGTTTCTTGTTCGTGAAGGAATAACAACTTTGAAATTCCCAAGAACTTCTATTTGAATGTCAATCCAATACGCAGCATTGAAAAAAGTGCCTGTTTTGAGGAGGGATATTTTCATAGGTCACTGATGCTAATACCTACCACCACAATGGCTGCATTCATAAAGCTATACCTCAGTGAAATAAAATTGTCACACTTAGATTTTCAATATTCTTGCAAAGAAATCCTGTGGTATATCACAGTAACAACTCATGTCCAGTGTTGGCCACTGTAATGAAATTCTAATATCAGAGGATCTAATGTTAGGAAGGAGGGAGCATATTACACAAGAAATATTCTCAATTTCCTTTATTTTTTTAGACTTTGTTTACTCTCTACTGAACTAAAATTGTTACCAATTTTTGTTTTTTTCTTGTTGGCTTTTCTGCAGTTGTGATTTTCATATAACACATTGCACTGTTGCCATATAATTGGCATTGACATAAAGAAAAAGTATTATGTCTTTAGTATAGAAATTTAAGACATTATCTGTCATTGATATAAATAATCAATATTGAAAGAAAATGGATATTATGCTTCATACACAGTATCATAATTCTCATTGTTACACTGAAAAAATGCATAAGATGAAATGAAATGCAATGATGTGCCCAGAACATTTTCTTCTGAAGACGTAGTTCATTGCAGCATTTTTAGTCTTAACTGCTTGCTATTCACTGAGGTCTCTACCTACAGAATGCTATTGTTTTTTAAATGCTACAGCATATTCTATGTAGATTTTTGAGGAAAGTTAAACTCAAAATAACAAAAGTATACTTATTTCAGAAACTACTGGAATTTACTGTCCATTTCCAGAGCTTTAAAAGCAAACCTAAGTTTGATACATAAGTTTAAGTGCTTTTGCTTAGTATTTGTCAGAAGAGCAATGCTACTCAGTATAGCAAAAAATATTGTACACTAAGGAGAAACAATTTTGCCAAGGACATGTTACCTCATAAATATGTATACATAGTTGTTTGCATGTACATTAAATACTTTTTTCACTAAGCTGTACCACATAATTTTTAAAATATATTATAAATTCTTGTGACTGAACAAACAATTTAACATGACTAATAAAACCAAAGAGTCATGACCAGGTAACTAACAGCACTAAAACTTATAAAATCATAGAAACACAAAAAAAAGTAACAGTTGAACAGAATATTGAAATTGCAATAGACAAGCCATACGATATTCAGTACATGCGATTCAAACTAAAAGAAAGGAGTGCAACTTATCTTAATAAAAAAAAAAAAGAATCAAAGAGTTGGAAATTTGATTCTTTGGCAGAAAACAAACATTCTTAATATGCTGGTCATCGCATGGGGTCCAATCTGCATCATGTAAAACCAGATCTGAATCACAGCTCCAGAGAGAATAGTCAAAACCAGGTAGAGAGTTAGAGCAGTAACTGATAAAAGCAAAGCTGAAGGAAGAATTTTTGGACTCTGGCACATGCCACACTTTTCTTTATGCCTTGTCCAGCTTTTTCTGTATTTCTTTCTCTCCCCTTTGTTGCAGACATGCAATTTCTCATCCAAGATCACAGCAGCAGATAGGAGTTAATCCTGTATGCTGCTTCTTCCTATCCCTCTCACATGAACTTGCTATACCTTTGTTCCAAGATTTCGTATGGAATGGTAGGTATCATTTAAGAATATTTAAGAATCTCTCACAAGATTCACAACATTTAAGGCCACTGTAATCTCTAGAAAACAGTTTACGCTGTGGAAATCGATAATGAAATTAATTATTATATAATAATTAATTCTTAGCCTTAAACCTGCTAAGGTCTTCTGAAACTTCTTCTTCCCCATAATCTATAACAGATAGATAGCCGTTCTCAATGTATAGTTAATACTGCAGATGTGGCTTTCTCTATAAACACTCTTTGCAAGATATGTCTTTTAGCAGCTTTTATTTGACAGTCGGTAAAAGTGAATGTTCCACAAAGGACAAATAATCAGGTTGTACAGACCATCTAATAGACTTAATGCCAGAAGGAAAAAACCATAATGTAGCACTTCAGCACAAAATTCTAGACTCTTGAGAGCTTGATTATATGTTTAGTGACACTACAAAAATGTCTTTATTCATTATTGTAATGTTCCTGAACACGTGTCATTTGAGACCTACAATAAGTATTTCATGTATTTGTGAAAATTGAGCCATAAATCTGAGGAAACAGCTGCCATTAAAACCAAGATGGCTCTATTATAAGCCACCAAGACTTAAAAGGATTACGTTTAGAAGGTTAAATTCAATGTCATTCTTTTTTCAGTCATGAATCGTAAAATCCATTCTGTTGGCTAGAAACCAGAAACAATTCAAAGCTAGAATGAAATATGTATTAAAGGGGGAGGGGAGGGAGGATGACAATTAATTTTGGAAACAAGAATGTAATTTCTGATTGCAGCAGTAAAGGTCCATGAAAGCTGTCCTTGGCTATTAAATAAAGGCAACAGTTGTGCATTGTTATCACAGTACCACTTTATTTCTGAGACACTACCTATTCCAAAAATTACAGTGCTCTGCTAACTGTCAGAGACTGTGAATGTACGGATCAGCTTGAATATTTCTGAAATCTGCTCTATGGTTTGTGAATTTTTCTGATGGGGGTCACAGAGAGTCAATATTGAGACATACTTGCTTCTGGGTTGAGTATCTTTTAATAGGGAAGCCTAAAATAGCGTGGCTTGATTTAGTCAAGTAAATGCAGGCTGTGGAGGAAAACTGTCTATAAATAAATCAAAGACAAAATAATGGGGAGGGGGGACCCTCAAGCTAAAGGACAAGTGTTGACCCAAGAAGTGGGTATAAAGTGGTTCTGAACACATTTGTATTACAAATTGGAAAATTCCTACTCAGAGTAACAGGAGCATAACCTAATTGCTTTTAAAATGGGTCACTTCATGAAGGAGTAATATGGGAACAGCAAGGGGGCTATTCTAAATGCCCAGCAGGTTGTTTGAATGATTTCCATGCCCTCACCCACAGTCCTGTTTTTCTACATTTCTACTGATCTCAGTAGTTTTTGTGTTACGTCTATTTCATAAGGATTTTAAAAAAAATAGATTGTAAGTGTAGAGCAATCTTAGTCTCAACTGTTCCTAAAAGATATAACTTATAACTTATGATTAAAATTTAAGCAGTTATCTAAGCACATTGCTAAGATGGAACTGTGTTTAATCAATTATAATTACCCTCTTGGGACAAAATAAATTGCTCCTGTGAAAAAAGTCCTCAGTTTATCCAACCATGATCTACACTGCTATTTCTGTCCCACAGTAAAATAATCACTGCTTCATGATCTATTCTCTGCTGTTCTACTGAATGCCTACCATTTGCTGTAACAACAAGTATACTGCTAATTTTTGAAGAAGTCAGAAGACATACAGACACTTGCCTGATCACAACTACCTACACATTCATACAGTTTAATGTGAGCTGCTACAAGACAGAAACCTTAAGAATCCTGAAAGCAGGGGAGCAGAATCCAGGGCTCTCCCATCGCAACAGAATGCTCTCATCCTCACCATCAAGGTTTCTGCAGGCACCTGTGTTCCTGGCTGGAGATGCAGGGAAAGGCTCAGACACAGAAGGATGGAAGTCTTTACCTTCCTAAAAGGTTGCAGCCATACAATGTCCTGCCCCATCATTATGAGGTTGCTGAGGCACTGGCACAGTTTGCCCAAGCTGTGGATGCCCCATCCCTGGAGGTGTTCAAGACCAGGCTGGATGGGGCTTTGAGCAACCTGCTCTGGTGGGAGGTGTCCCTGCCCAGGGCAGGGGGGTGGAACTAGATGATCTTTAAGGTCCCTTCCAACCTGAACCATTCTATGATTTCATGATCACTCAGAGTGATAGCGATTTCTGAATCCGAATCCCAGTTTCACAAATATCCCTTTGGTTAGACACCACAGTCCAAAAATGGAGCAAGATTTCCATCTTTGTAGTTTCCTAGAAGTTGATTTAAGCCCCCTTTTGACAATTCTGTGATTATCCTGAATCCTATTCCTAGGTTCTGGTTGAAATTCTCATCTATTTTTTTGGTAATCTGAAAATGGCTTTTACAGCCTGGTCTCTAGTTTCTGTTTATGTATATTCAGACCAAAATCTATATTTTGCACAGCTTTTTTTTTTTCCCATTTAGTGAACTGGTTCAAGATTTGGGGAGAAATTATTTCCCAAAATATTTCTCAAAGAGAGAGATTGCATAAGTATTCCAACACCGTGAACAAAAAGTGCTGTTTGATATGAACAGAGGTTAAGAAATAAGTAGTAAGTATTCTAAACACCGATAGCACTGTAAGCAAATAAGGGAATACATGGAAAGTGTCTACAAAGAACTGAACTACTGATACCATGACGTACCAGGAGCTGGAGGAAAAAAGGCCAGGTTCTTCTATTTCACTCATCTCTATTTCAGGAATTACATCTGTGTTTAAATAAGTATTAGAGGTGACACCTAGATGG
Organism: Tringa tobata; assembly: GCA_033628505.1. Classification (NCBI taxonomy): domain Eukaryota; kingdom Metazoa; phylum Chordata; class Aves; order Charadriiformes; family Scolopacidae; genus Tringa; species Tringa tobata. The sequence goes on along the minus strand of JAHREE010000278.1, from coordinate 3,223,551 downwards.
CTGATAATTCTGAAAACAAACCTGTCGTGGTATTGGACTGATAGGAATGACCGGAGTTATGAATGGGTCTTGAATCCACAGCATCACATGGAAATGTTGTATCTTTATAGGACAAACAACAAAATGGAAGAGTTTAATAACATCTGGATCTCATTTCAAGCCATAGAAGTAGAGAAGAAAAGTCAGAAATCTGATTTAGTTGCATGTGGTTAGCATAAGTAAGGAAGTGATATATGCTTGGGATATTATATTCAGGCAGAGGGACTGGCGCAGAGCAGAATGTACTGATATATTAAATAGTTACATTTCTATTAGATTGTAAATAGCATTGGTTGTTTCCCAAATACAATTTTGGAAAAGTCTTATATCACATTTTCTTTTGTTTCAGTCACTACGGCATTAAAAAGTGACCTTAAGTAAGCTCAGAAAGCAATGATTTTACAAGCAGACTAGCATACATTAAAAATGCTGATATATTCAATATTATCTCAGGTTGCAGTGTCAATGGAATATAGATTTATTCCAGGAAAAAAATATATTTTCAAACAAGGTTGCTTATATATCTAGCAATCTTGTAAATTAGTCTAGTGCTCATGAAAAACACCGAGCTAGAAGAGAGGATGGCTGGAGACATTTTTCAATGCATGGACATCAGCGCAGCTTCCTACAGACTGGCCTACCAACGTAGATCGCTTGTGGCTGAGTAGCCTGACTGATACCAGAGCAGAACGGTGGGCAATGTCCTGGCTGGACATCTCAGCTGGCTGTGATTGCACCCTGAGCCCCAGTTCTTCAGCAAAGCACAGATAAAAGTTCATTTGCCTTCCAGGTCTTTTCAGAAAGTACTGTGCAGACTATGAGTTAAATCTGATGTGTTTAAAATAAGAACTTAAAGGTTTTACGCACCTTTATCTCACTGAACTCTGACTCTGTTCCTTCCCTGAAGTGACAGATCCAACATTCAACTTCAGTAGTAAATATTTAAATACAATTCCCATAAGCTTCATAGTGTCTTAGGCATGACAAAAATCTCACTTCTAACTATTTCCATAAACCCATAAAACACACCATCATAAACAACATATGACATTGACAAAGCTTTCTCTAGCAGATAATGCATTGATGGATGCTACAGCATGGCCTTAAGTTTGGTTGACATCACTTTGGAAAGGCTATGCGGTCCAGTGAGGAAGAGAGGAGGTACAAGTTCTTACCCTGTAACCACTTCTGAGACTAATTTCTGCCATTACATCATCATAGGAACAACGATGGAAGAGGATGTAACGAGTTGTGTGTCAGTCTCTTCTCCCAAGTAACAAGCAACAAGACAAAAGAAAATGGCCTTAAGTTGCACCAGGGGAGGTTTAGATTGGATATTAGGAAAAAATTCTTCACAGAAAGGGTTATGAAACATTGGAACAGGCTGCCCTGGGAAGTGGTGGAATCACCATCCCTGGACATATTCAAAAGACACATAGACAGGGTGCTGAGGGACATGGTTTAATGGTGATTTTGGCAGCATGAGGTTGGTGGTTGGACTCGATAATCTTAAAGGCCCCTTCCAACCTAGACGATTCTATGATTCTATATGTTATGTAGTGTCCTCCTGGCAGTTAGGTGGTGTGATAAATAGTAATATAGAATTACAGTAGTTGAGTCTGCTATTTGAGGTGAAGAGAGAAGCTAAAAGTAAACTTGCAGAAGGCTATATGAAAAAGCAAAATCCATCTATCCCATGAATTCAGCTATAACCCTATGTCCTTGAAAAAGCAAATATTGCCATTTTGCTAGATATTAAAAGAATAGTTCTGATAAATTCTTAAACTGAAGTAGTAGTCTTCAGCTGTACAGTGTCATATAATTTGTACTGCGCTACTGATTACAGTCATAATGATAAAAAGTGGAATACTGGCCTATTTAGGCCACTTTCTTAATTAAGAAGTTGACCATCGAGAACTTACTTTTAATTAAGCACACTGAATACCACATTAACCTCGTTATATGCTGCTGTAAAATGCAAATGAGTATCCTGAAGGTGGGATTCACCTGGCCAGACTTCACTATTCTTAAGCAAAGTGCCCTCACCACTTGTGAGGATGCTATATCCCATATTTGCTGCTAATTCAATATTAATTATGCATAAATTCATGTTCAATTTTCTAACAAAACTCTAATGAAGAAATTACTTTGAGACTTCTTTCAGCTCCTGCTTGGAAACTCTTGTATTTCATATCACTAATGAATTACATTCTTAATATTATTATTACATTTCTTGAACAATCAGAGTTTCTGGTTCATGAATCACATCATTATTATTTTATTAGGATTGTATTTTTATATCATAGACTGTAGTTCTGAATTATAGATGGACTTTGTTTTCACTCTGTTGCCTACCAGGAGGAATGCACTGCATTTTTTTCCCATTGTCACAGCTGCAAACCCTTAGAGTAGCATGTGGAAGAGTTTACTCTCCCCAGGAAAAAAAAAAAAAAAGAAAAAAGTGGTAATGAGTAGAAAAGCCTCAAATATTTCCTGAAAAAAAAGTGGTTTGTTTCCATATTTATGTGTAGAAGCTCACAGAATATAGACTGGCACACTGCCATTTAATTTCATAGAACTATGGAAAGCTAAATGTATTTAATCCTGCTGAGATTCCAGGCTTTTGTGCTTCCTGCAACAAATCAAAATTATTAAAAACTAGCTGCACTCAAAGTTTCCATAACTGGCAAGTTGTTTAATATACTCTAAACCAGAAGGAAACACAGGTAAGAGATTTAAAGTTATTAAAACATGATCAGTGGAGACTGATAGAAGCAACATCATAAGATAGGGTGACTAATGTTGAAATTTAGAGGGAACAATCAGATAAAAAAAATCTGCTTCAGAGGACTATAATGGATAAGGTAACAGGATATATCTTTTATCTGAAAAATTATTACAAAACTTGTAGGAAAGTTTAGACCAACAATGATAGTGATATGACTGATGGCAAGTAACAGCACAGTGTTTTCAGAATTACCATCTCATCTGAGAATATAAAAAGCATACGATGCAAAATGTTTCCTGCTGGAAGAATTGTAAAAGCATATGTACTTACATAGTTCATATCATTGTAGAATTTTTACCTTTTTGTCTAAATTCAAGTTACTGGGTGTTTTTTCCAGTTTCATTAATATATATTTTAATTTTAGTGAGGAAAATTTTATTGAGGAAATACACAGTAACCTGGAAGTAGTAGAAAAAGATATTATTATTTGTTTAGCAAAGTGACTTTACTTCTTTTATCATTGTTGTAACCTGTTTGCCATCTGCATTATTTCATATGCTGCCTATCAGCCAAGGTCCTCCTTGGGCCTAGTAATATTTCTCATTCCTCTTGGGCTGAGCAGTCGACAGGGATTTGAGGAGGTAACTCTGGGCCTTAACACCATATCTTCTATTTCAGATAGACTTTTCAAAGGATGTCTTCTATAGATTTTATTTTTCATGATCAGGAAACAACAAAACCAAAGCTACACAGAGTAGTGATTCTGTTGAATATTTTTTGGACTGCACACTGAATGATGTGGGCTTTTTCAGCAGGCTCCCGTGTCTAGTCTCTCATCCCTCGCTACCAGTGGGCACTCATTCTTTCCTGCCCTGTACCTTGTTCAGTCTCAGAAGAGTGAAAAAATCCTACAAAGCATATTAGAAAGACATTTCATATATACCTTGTATATATTTTGTGCTCATTAAAAAAATACTAGACAACATGCAAGGTAACACAGGATCAGACCTCTGATACTTGACAGAATAGAAATGATTATTGTCCTTGATTACTTATGATTTTTTTCTTCATCTGTTTTGCTACAGTTAATTTTTCCTGTACAGGAGTAGCTAGCTTTGCCAAGTCTCTGCACTTTAAATAGTTTGAAAAAAAATTGTCCATAAAAAGTCTTACTTTGCCTTTCCTCTCTTTCTTTTTTTTACCCTATTATAGCTTCTCCGGAAGTTTCATTTTTTTTCCTATACTGTTTCTTTTTTGAAAGTCAGAAGGTTTGTATTTTCTAGCCACTGACAACTAAATGAATATTTTTTTGTTACAATATTATCACAAATTAACTGTCTGGTTCTGACACCTCAATTTCAATAAAGGCAAACTATAAATTTAACCATTCTATAAATTCTATACTGTTTAGCATTGCCTTATCAGGCAATATGCCCTTCTGCTTTGACTTCATTTCACACTTCATTCCAAATCCTTTTGATAACTCCTAGGGCAAACATACAGGGCAGGCAGGAAAAAAGAATATTGACCCTTCAGTCCCAAAGGTAAAGAGACTGTGTGTGGATTAGTGGAGAAAAAGGTTAGTAGGGAAGGAGACAGCGGACACCATCATTTGAGTAAAGGAGATGAAGTAAGTACACAAGACAAATGTTGTATAAACACTATACATTTCCTGCTAGCTTGGTAGTGGAATATACCAAACATTCTTTTGCATAACTTTCTGTAATCTTCATCAAGAATCTGTATGCATGCAAATTGCTTAATCCTTCAGGAGTACTGCCAGTAAAAGAAATACAGAAGAACCCAGCATCTAGTACAGCTTATCTGGAGGACAGAAGAAATGAGAGGCAAGTTTCTCTGCTTTATAATCTGATTTAACTACAGGAATTGGCAGGAAAATTAAATCATCTGAGAAGACCACTCTGCATGGACTACATTTAGCAGCTTCAATTTCTCTGTGTGGATAAGTCCACAGGATGGGCATTTAGTACTTGAAAGAATTCCTACATTTGTCCAGGTCTGTCTCCTTGGGCATGACTAGAGGCAGTTTATTGTGAAGGATAAATTAAGAAGCAGAGGGGGTTTTGACTGTTGGTCAATCCCTTAATGACACATGTCCCTTGCAGGAAAGGTTGGATGCCACACATGAACTTGAATGTTAATTCCAAAACACACGGGGTCACTGCATATGATGGCTCCAACAGAACAATTTTTGCTTATTGGATTAGGGGATAAAAATTATTTTAGCAGCAGTATTCACCTATGGGCTAATTTACACTGAGAAAACACTCTGTAAAAGTACCAGCAAAAACAGTGGTCACCTGGCTGGTGACTGACAAGCTTTCAAAATGCTAAAATGTGGGTGGAATTTGAAAACTAGCACAGGAATAGTCAAAAGCATAGTTACAACTACTTGAGTTTGGACTAAATCAGCCATCTTCTTGAATATACAATAGCAGCAGCTCAAGGAATGTAGATTGTCTAAGGGCAGAGGAAAATGATCTCATACAAGAAGTTCGTAATATTTCCCATAATGTAGCCTTTTTCATTTCAGAGACTTGAAGCTTTGTTACAGCACAGCAGATAAACATAGTAGTATTTGGAGGAGTTAAAAAATTAAAAAACCTTGATTTTTTGTGAAAATATGAAAGCAATGGAACACATTGAGGAATGCAACGGAGTGGCAGGTAGTATAATTTCTTTTAATTCTTTGATGATTAGAAACTGGCTTATAGTCTTGTAGTCCCAAAATAGAAATCAAGAATTGAGCTAGGTGTTGTTCAGTCATGGTCATCCCTGTCCAAAGACAATAGAGGCCAGCAGAGACATATGGCTGGGATTAAGGAGCAAAAGGTAAGAATGAATGAAAATAAGAATGGAAACAGTATTGGCAGCAAACAGCATGCAACTCCCACAGTCCTTAAGGTTAGATAAATGGAAGGAAAAAATGAAAGAAGGTGAGACAGAGAGATAGAAAAAGGGAGAGAAAAGAAGACACGGAGTTGTAATGAAGCTGAGAAGAAAAGAAATTAAACCAGAGCCCTCAAAATCCCAAAGTTTCTGCAGCTTCTTCTGCTACCTGAAGCATGTTTTCATCTACAGTGTAGTGGAATTGGACTCCTCACTGTGAGTCTCCCCATTATAATTCTGGTTTGAGAGCAGAGGTGAGCCCAGTTCACCTTCTTTCACAGTGGGACAGTAATGAGCTATTCTATTATCTGGATTTTTCAGCCTACCCCCCTCTGGTTTTATACATTCAAAAATAATAAAAAGCTTCTATAATAATCTAATTTAATTTTTTGGACACCACAGACAGTAGGCTTCCATAGACAGTCTCTTTTAATTTTGAGCTACATACTTTTTTTTCCATATATAAAATGCTTCATTTGGCTATACTAAAGCACGTATTGTATGCTTATACTTTTTTTATACTTTTTTATATACTTTTTTATACCATTTTCTCAATCTTTATGTCATCTGCCAACTTTGTCAGTACTGATTTTATGTTTATTTCCATTACTTAAAATGCTAAACAGAATGAGACCAAGAATCAATCTTAGTGAGACTCAACTGGAATCGACCCCCTCAGTGACAATTACCGTTATGTTTTGACTGCTGGTTAGTCAGCTTCAATCTAGTCAATGCACGTCATGTTAACTTTGTATCATTCTACTTTCTTAATCAAAATGTTGTGCAAATGCCTTACTGATAATTACTTTTTATCAATTGGTTTATAATCTTATGCGGAGGAGAAAGGAATATCAGATTAGTCTGACAGTATATATTTTCTCAAAATCCATTTAATTGTCATTAACTACATTACCTGCCTCTAATTTTCTATTAGTAAAGTACCATATCAGCTCTTCTATCACTTGCCCAAGATTGACACCCAGGCTGTACAGCTTATAATTACATTGGCCAGTTTACCTTTTCAGATATTGAAACAACACTAGCTTTAATCATTTTTTGAGCGAATAATTTAAAAGAATTTTTTTATATGTTTTTTTACCTGATTTATAGTTCTATGGTATCAGTGGAAACTGTCACTTGGCACTATTCCTTCTTCTGCAACTAAGTTCTATTTACAGGGACATCTTGACAGAAGAAAAAATATTTTTATTGAATAACAGATTACTGTATTTTGCTTAAAGAATAGAGACTATTCCTATGCCATGTTCAATTAAAAGTAGTTTATATGGATTAAGAGAAGTCCAACCAAGCCTTATTTTGTAAATCAATAAGATAACAAAAAGAAACCAAGACAATATTTTGTGGGGGGCACTAGCCCCTTACAAAAGATGGACGTTAGAAATATACTTACTAAGGAAAGACAGCGACAATTTGGAATAACACATCAAATTTTCCTGCTTTTGCTTTAGTATGACATGAAGTATTTTCCTCCTTTCAACCATAGCGTGGGGAAAGAACAGACTGAGCTACTCAACTGAAGATTTTCCTCTAGTATACTCTGCTCCTATAATGTCACGTCTTTTCTCCCACTTGGCCCCAGGTGATCCTATTTTCTGGCTAGGTTCTAGAACTGTTAGGGCTCAAACCATTAGTCATTGTTTGATTATGATCATGAAGAAGCATCCACTAGATAGCTGCAACTGTTACATGAATAAACTCAAACATCGGCTAGATATTTGGAGCCATTACGTGAGCAAGTTCAGTACTTATTACGACTACAGTTATTTATTGTTGTCTCATACCTCTTTTTCAAATCTTCTTTTGTTAAAAAACTGAAAGAATTTATGCTCCAATGTGGTAGGCCATGAGTAAGTACACAGCAAGTGTTGTGCCTTCATTCAAGAGGTCACGGTTTAATATGCACATACTTTTTTCATCTCATAAAAAGATAGAAACCCAATGTAGTTAACGCTATCAGTTATAAAATTTTTTATCTTCACTAACTTTTATTTACATACACTTCAATCCACAGATGAAAATAGTCTCTGTTCTGAGCTGGTGAAAAATAAGTTCAGGAAGCTATAATCTCCCTGGTTTCATTATAGTGACTCTAAGCTGGTTTTTAAATTGTAGTGCAGGGAAACATTTCATACAGTAGAGACAGTCAGCCACTCTTATAAAACAGTGCTCGTTACCAATTTAAGGTATGGCACCTTTTTTAGCAGATTTCACAGTGAAACTTAAAGTAAGGTTTTCAAAAGATAGTTATACCAATAAGCATTCAGTCTTGTGCCTAGCGATTTTTTTTAAAAGTCTATCCATAAAGCTGACTGATTTCCGGTGCCTCAACTCCATTTGCCACTGTGTGTTCCCAAATAGACACAAAATGTATTTATTCTTGGCCCTTTTTGTCCAAATTCCTTTAAAAACTACAGGTGAGAACTGTCCTCAGAAGGTGACTCTGTGTCTAATCTAGACCCAGACTCAACCCTTGAGTTGCTTGACTTGAACAGATTTACATCTGAAATGAGTCTAAGCAATCAAGCCCTTTGAGAGTCCGCTGGGAATATGTTGGTTGGCAAGGAATAAGTCTATAAAATAGTTCTGGGAATGAAAGGAGAGGCCATGCTGAGATAAAAGATACAGATAGCTTTCCCCTGAAAAATTCATCTTAGATTTTGGTGAGTACTTCTTCCTATGCCATACAATATTTGGCTGTACAATCTATTCGGAGTCCTCACTGAAGCTTTGGGTGCGATGCCGCAAATGAACATGTCTCATTTCACTTCTCCAAGCTTTGATTCAGCAAAATCCCTAAAATGTATTTGTCTTTGATTATACACTTAAAATCACTTTATACAAACTATGTGCTCAAGTTCAAGGGTGAAAATGACATAAATTAATTTTAAGCATTCAAAAATTATGTACTGTCTAAACCATACATCTAGTCTGTCTTTATAGTAGTTAGGCTATAATATGCCTCCATAGACTGATTAATTCCCTCCAAAGATGGACCCTAATACAGGTGGTGTTAATTGTCCTCCAGAGAAGCTTACTTTCTCATTTAATTATTGAGGGAGCCTAGACAACAAGCCAGGGCAAGGCAATTAAAATGCCTTTCAAGAAGAAAGTATGCCCAAATGTCTTGAATGGGGTTTAAACAATAATTCTAGTCTGCTCTCCTTAACATTAATGGCAACATTTCTACAGGTTTACACAGAAAATGAGGCAGGTTAATCATAACTTTCTGACTCAGGAGTATTTCTGGTTTTAACACAAATTAATTTTGTTTAACCAGTTTTGGTATAATATCCGTATAATGTCCCAACCCAAAGTATCTAAAGTAAAATTTTTCCTGTACTCTCTTGTTCCTGAGACTGAAATCGGTATTGTTTTCAGGGACCATGAAGTATTCTGAGCTCATGACAGCTAATCTCACTTTGAGTTTTTACCATTTGTTTTATTGGACATCTTGTCCTAAGAGCGCTTTCTTTTAATTTCCAGTGACACCACCAACACAAAACAACAATCTTTCCAACTGATTTTATGTATTCCTTTTTTTTTCCATTATGCCTCCACTGGGCCTCTTCCGCCACAATTTTTCTTTACAGAAATACCACTATTACCTCTCCGCTTTGTTCCAAGCTATCAACACAGACATTTGTTACTGGGTATATAATTTTATGCTTGAGGCTCCACCTATCAAAAATTGCTGCATCAACATCTTGTCCTCTGATCATAACATAATTATCACTTTCGGAGATAATGAACCTCATCAAGGTCTTCTCTTCTCATTTTCATTTATGAACAAGTTTGGCTACTGCCAGGAGTTAATGAAACTAAAAAGAGAAAGAGGGGAGGCAACACTGTCAGACTGATATAACATTGCTGAGAGAGTGTCAGGCTTGCTCTTTAAAAGATCACTGATACAAGTTGCCTGCCAAATATTCAGCTGAACCTTGAAAGGGACCAGGTGTCCTGATTTAAGATTAACAGAATTTTATGGGATATTTAAAAAAATGTTAGATTTCCTAATTAATGACTAAAAAGTTTTCTAATTTCAGAAAAAAATCAGTTTGACTATGCATTGCAAAATGCAACAATTTTCCAGTAAAATGGGTACTTTCAAATTTTCCATGACAACGAACATAATCATTGCTACAACTAACAAAATCTAGCAATTCATACATTTCAATATGCTCTTTTTGAAAATATTCTCTTTGTGTTGGAGAGAAAGATAAAAGAAACATTGTAGTGAATAATTACAGCAAGAATTTATCTGAAATACATCATCAGCTTATACAATGGTCCAGGTAGACCTTTATTAATTACAATTTTTCTCCTAAAATCCAAGCCAATAACATTTTCTTTAATGTAAATAAGAATAGTCTCATTCCTCGATGGTTCAGATTCATATTAATACTCTTTCCATACAAAATCAAAAAAGACGAATATATGATTTGATACTATAATAGCTGAAATCAAAAATACACGTCTTTCCATGCATGTCACAAATGGTTATTTAAACTCTATAGTAATAAATTACCTTCCCACTTCTGGACTTCAGATGAAAGTATATGTTTATTTACTGTATTTTTAACCGTATGTACATTACCACTTTTATAAAAGGACTTTTAAATACAATAGTTAGCTTTTCTAGAGCTGCTACTTAGTAGTCTTCTCACTGCTAGTGAATGTGAAGAATTAGACTTCTTCATGCTGTTTTGATCTTAGGAATTAGCTTTTTTACAGTAGAAACGGACCAATACATATTTCGTTCTGCTATGTCATGTGCTTCTGTGGTATGAGACACAGACCTTTCCAAAAAACAATGACCTTTCTGATGTTGTGGTTCCTGTTATTTAATGGATCAATTCTAGAACCAAGACCTTAGTGGACTACTTAAAATTAATAGGGAGACTGACAAAAACCAACAGTGAGAATATGGTACTTAGGCTACTTAATAGACCAGGCATCTAAATTCTTTTCAGAATCCAACCTGATATTCTTATCTTGTTATTATCATTATATTATCTTAGTCAAAAAAATGTGATTCACAACAAGCTCATTTTTATAAGCTTCTCTGGCCTGGGACCTTTTTCATGCAGCTGTAATTCTGACATCTGGTAAGACTACTTTAAAATTTATATTCCTTATATCCAGGCTATAATATAAAATGTAGGAGAAAGCAATATCAAAGAAAACCAAAAACCCAAAGGAACAATAAGCACTCAAGGAAAAGGCAAAACCACAGAAATATAAAAAGAAGACTCATGTTTATTTAATGAGTGTTCCTGATGGGGAAGGGAGCCAAAATAACCACTGACATTTTTGTGATTTTGACTTTTTAATTGCTTATTTGTTCCTTTGGGAAGCTTGCTCAGGCACCCGTTAGATTTTTGCTAGCTAAATAAAGTGGTTGTTCATGTACTTCAGATTGCATTTGTAACTACCTTCATTTCTTATTCGTTTTCGAATTCACTTTGAGCTGCATTCTGATTTGAGCTATAATGCAATGTTGCAAAAACCTAAAGTACTGCACAGAAACATAGAAGCAAACTAAGTGCCATACTGAATTATCCCAGTGGTCATTTTATACAGTAATTTATGTTTGCAAATAGCAGGACCAAGGAGCTTGAGGGACTGAGTTAAGCAATCTGCAGTTGGCATATGTATGGTATAACCTGTCCCCTTACACAGGTCACCTGCTGCTTTCTAATTTTTTGAGACTGATTTAAGCATAAAAGCCATAAAAGTCAGAATTTAACTTTTGAAGTTTTATTTGTCATTAATTTGGAAGGCTCTGACATGATCATCATATAAATACTCAATTCCTCTTTGAATCTCACTAAATTTAACCTTAAAAAGTTCTTGAAAGCAGAAGCATCATAGTTTAACTACGTTTTATATGAAAAAGCACAGATAGTCTTACAAGTTTCCACCTTTGAACTAAATTGAATATTCTTGTGACATGAGACAAGAGGATAAGTATGCTGGCTCTACCTTGTCTGTCATTGATGATATGGTAGGTTTTCCTCATGTTCTCTCTTATTCACCTCTTTTCTAAAGCTAATAGCCCTAATCTTTTCAGCTTCCTTTCATATGGTATTTTTCCCTATAGAATCAGTATTTTCACTCTTACTGAACTTCTTTCATTTTGAAGCATCTTTTTAAAAGGAAAGTAACCAAAAGCCCAGATAAGACTGCAATATTGACTTGTACACTGGTTCTGATTTGACGCTCCAACTCTGTTGTTTATGACTGGCATTTTTGAGAAGATTTGCATTTTCTTTCTCATACACTCTAACTTGCTTTTGGTAATATGACATTTCATCAGGTTATCAAGTGGCTCATTGTCCTGCCTGGTTAGAGTTCACCACAGCTCCTTCTGCTCCTGATTAGTCTAAATAATATTGTCTGATTTGCAGATTTATTGTCTCATTGCTCACTTGCTTTCCAGGGACAGTTCCTGTATGAAATACAACTATTAATAATTTCTTACAATGAAATTTTCCTTCTTTTTTGTCCTCTAAGCAGATTTTTGTCCATAACAGAGTGTTGGCCTTTCCATTCATGTTTCTTAGTTTCTCGTCATCCTGATTGGAGTCTTGTCCAGTGAAATGTCTTTGACAAGACTGTGAAAGGATGTCACTAACCCAGTACATTCAAAGAATTCTAAAAGATCCAACCATGTGTGCTTTATTTTTTTTATTTTTTTTTTTTAGCTTGGTTTTCTCAGAAAATGAACATTCTTGGCCTTGTTCGGTACAAATGAGTCAATGTAAAGGTTTGTGTGACTATGAGACTGTTAATCCTTCCTAATAGCTTTTGAACCCAAAGGTAAATTGCCAATCAATCTGATGAGCTTCAGAAATCTTAAATTACTACAGATTTCATGAATCTCAAGCAGAGACTAGAGGCAGGAGATAATGCAATGTGATGAACTCAACCCTTATTATACATCAGAGAAACCACACAGGGGAGATCTGTTGTCGATATTTGGATCACAGGAGAAACTCCTGACTGCTTATGTCTATTGGAAAACCTACCTCTTAGTGAAAACATCACTCCTGTGTGGATTCTTTCATGTCTGTTAGAGCACAGACTTCAGCTGGTGTAATTAGCTAAGATGAAAAATCATACATTCAGGGAAAAAAAAATCCAGAAATCAGGCTTGATAGGCCCTGGTGATCCTAAGGATAGATCTTATCCGATCGTGTCCAGCTATCAAGTAGATATCTTCCAGGCTTTGCCCACTATTTCTTTTCCAATGTTCGTTTATTTTCACAATGATATCTGAGTCAATATTCAGATATTTTACTTAGTTTTACCATTAGCTATACAAGATTTTTTTGTAATGTGGCACTCCACAGATTTGTAAAATGCGCCGCTTTGGTTAATAGTAATCTGTCCCTGGATTATTACTACTCAGATTCTATTTTATTCTGAAAGCATTTTTCCTCTAATTTATATATTTCCTTAGCTCTGAGTAATTTTGATAGCAGATGTGAAACGGAGTGCAGAGGACAGGAAATAATTGACTGCAGTGAATTACAGCAGAATAGTTAGAAAAGGTTTCAAAAACTGGGATGATATAGTAACTATTTCTTTTTTAACAGCCTTCTGTTAAGCCTGTGACTATTTTTTTTCACAAATGAAACAGATGTTCTTCCTTTCTAGCATGTAACCACCAGTTAAAGTTTACAACAGCTTTCAGGAAAGGAATGGTGGATTTCAAGATGCTGTTTATATTTTTGTCCAGTCTTAGCAATTTCCCTAGTATATTTTACTTACATTACAAAAGTTTATTTAAGCATCACAAGCAGTTCTGAATTTTTTTCCTACGGTTTTACTGAGTTTTTACTTCTGATTCTGAATTGAATACAGTGAAATACATGTGGTACTGGTCTTAAACCTGTACCACAAAAGCATAAAAACTTAAAACTGAGGCAAGCTCAATAAAGAATATAAGAGAAACTGGATGTTTTCATAGAGAAGTGTTCAGCATAGCAGCAAGTGAAGAAAGTTCTATTTCTTATTCCTGACTGATGCTGAGGAGCTTTGTACAGCCTCCGAGGAACTGACGGGGAGGCACAGTTTGAGTGGAAAGCATTTCCACCTGCAAGGGAGAGAAAACATCTTGAGAAGATCTTGAGAAATGAAGGAAGTAAGATAGAAATTCAGGATGCAACTGACTCCTTGGTGCTAGTACCAGTTATGTGAAAGAAACTATCCAATAAATAAGAGATGAAGGCACAGGGAATTGTACAAGGATCTCAAACATGAGGGGTAGAGAGGATCCGGTTAAAGCAAACTCACCAAATAAGGAATAAATTCTGATCTAAACGATTTAAAAAAAAAAGACTTTTTCTGAAGTTAGAAAAGAAGATGGAGTTTGTGCTGAGGGCTGAGAAAAGATAGTGGAATGAGAATCAAAATCTGGAGATTCAAACAGCTCCCTTTTACTAGTCATGAATTAGACGATTGGAGAAACAGCGAGTGTGAAAGAGGAGATGCCTCTGAGGCTTAGTGCGTAGCTACCCATCAGGCATCCATATATTGGGCTTTTGTAGTAGCAAACATAGTGTGCTAGAGATATGTGAGCTTCTAAATATTGAATTATGATCTAACTGAAATCCCACTAATTAACCAACAATATTTTGGTGGTTGAGAGAGTATAAAAGAACCTTTTCTTTATATGCTACAGTCTAACACTAGGATTCCATAGTTGTGTATTAATGCAGAATATATTAGAAATGAAGCTAGGATGCTGTTATCAGGTTTTATTTTTTTTTTCTTTCCTTTAAGGTGCGATTGTGTCACGCCTTGTAGCTTGTTGAGTTAGAAGTAAATAGCAGAATTCTCTTCATATAAACAACACAGTTATTCTTTTAATCACTGCTTTTAGCCGATTAACAGTGTTGTACAACACAACCTGAAGAGTTCTGAGCTGGTCACTTTTATTCACAAGCAGAAGACCATCATCAGAATATGACTATTATCATCAGAAGACTAAGACGTTTGAGCATAATTATTTGGCAGGCTGTTGTGCAGGGACAGGAAAGGAGGACGAGGATTTTTGTTTCTTTTTAAAAGGGAGCTGGTTCTTTGAGTAAGATGTCAGCTACTTTTCTGCTGTAGCTTTCAAAAGATATAATGTAAAATTATTCTAGTACTTAGCTTTGTCTAGAATTCAAAGAGTATAGGCAGTTTCTAGCTGGAACTCTTGAAAACCAAATAGCTGTTTACTAGTAACTCAAGTGTATAACAATGTATAGGATTGAACAATTTTAACCTGATAATCTCTTTATAGTTTCTCCTGAATTTTCTAAATAAACTGATTACAAGCATTTTCTACCCTTGTAAGTCCACAAGAATAAATACTTACCTTTGTATTTAAGAAATCTTAGCCTTCTTGCAGAACTTGTATATGTGAGTCTCAAGGACATTTAAGAAGGAAATGGTATTGTGTCCAAGGGGACATCTACAATCAACTGAATTTGCTAAAGATTTCATCACAAATGGTACTGTGGAGTCATTTTTCTCATATCTTTGGATTCATAAGTAATTTAAGTAGTAAATGTAAGGGTGCAGTAGTATATGGAGTGGGAATATTTACAGGATTCCAAAACTACTGAAAGTTAGAAACATCCACACATTCAAATGTGATCCTCCACTATGTCAAACAAACTTATTTATAGATATGGATGAAATTTAGATGTAAGAAATACTGCTGAGTTTTATTTACTTTAATTTAAAAGAAAAAAAAGCTTTCTTACTCTGATTTCCGAATTTGTTACCAATGAAATTAGCCAAAGCAACTATTTTATAACAACAAAAATAACAGCTCCACTTAGTTTTACACATATGTAACCATTACCAAGTGTTTATGTAACTGCTACCAAGAGCATAAAGAATTAAGTAGCTATTGATACTGGATTCCACAGAGTTTTATTAAATTACTTTGGGGTTTTTTAACAGTTTGGCAAACATCGGCTGGTATTCGGTATAATAACATTAGTAGTTATTTTCTTGAAAAGTATGGCACACAGGATGTTCTAACTTGATGTAACCTATAAATTACGTTAGTGGAAAGAGTCATATTGGACAGGTGAGGGTTACAACCATTTCCCTCATTAAACACTAACAAGCTGGTTTTCATAGCTCTTCTGATTTCATTATGTTACCTACATTTTTCTTTGCTCGTTAACTATAATCCTAATAATCACATATCTGCTCATAGCAGCTTGTCTTTCTTAATTTACCTATTACTGCTCTACGCTTTCCCCTGATATCTGCAGCTTTCCTGAGTTTGTCAAACTTGTCAGCCCAATGTAGAGCAAAGAATTAGTAGTGAAGAGAGAAAGAAGCAGTGTTCCAGAGAGAAAACTAAACAATATTTAGCTAGCAGCAATGACTTCTGAATTTAGATAGGTAAATTTAAGATTCTGCAAATTTCCAGTATTGCTCAAAAATTCTGGCTGAAGAATTGTGCATGAAATGGACCATGAAAAGGAGTTAGACTAGGCATGAAGATTAATGGGACCAAAGTATTTGAAAAGTTCAAAGGAAAACATATGGGAACTGTACTAAATAAAGAATGAGGGAATTAATGCAAGAGAGGAGGAGTGATTAAAGTTTCTTCAAATAAAATTTGAAAGAATTGAAGTGCAAAGGGGTGTCATCACCCTAAGAGTATAATTACTGACCCTATTTGCCTGTTCAAATGTTTGCTTTCTAAATATAAAGGCACCTAATAAATGATAATTAGTCATGACAAGAAGCTAAAAATAAAAATTTGAAAAATTTCATACAATCAACTAGCCAGTGAACCTCTCAAAGTCAAATGGCAGATTAATGGATAAGTAACTGGAAGAACATGAAAACTTTGAGGTATATTACAGGGAGGAGAAAAACACTAGAGAAGCATTGATCTTAATAGCAAGCAGCAGATATTTTGCCTTTGACAAAGAAGCAAGTGATAGGCTGCAGGTGATCAGCAACCACAGCCAAAAGAGTACCAAACTGAAAAGCTTTAAAATGTTAAGTGGTAGGGTACAACAGAGCTCTGTTTTGAGAGAATACAGCCATATAATCTGTACTGCAAATAAAGAGATTCACTGTCATGGTGCCTTTTGATTGCTGGAATAGATACAGGTTCTGGATTTCCATGACAGTATGTGAAATCCAGCCAGTAGATGATAGTCCTCAGAGGAGCAGGTAAGAGTGAAATTAGCTTTCCTTGAGGAGACTGTTGAAATCTCTTAGACCTTTCAAACGCTGAAGAGAAATGTGAAAAATAGAGAAGTATTACTAAAGATTATGCATCATATGTGCCATGGTGTGCAGAAGGGAGTGCTTGGGATTGTTTGTGATAGTGAAGGATTAGAGACACTTTGAATTAAATGACCTCCAAACCAGAAAAGACTAAATACTCTTATGTAGTTGTGAAGTCCAATAAACAGATGTCAAATACATTTTTAGCTAGTTAGGAGGTGGGGAGAAGGGGAGAACTTCTTAATTAATGCATGTGCTACAATGTTCAAATGCATGAGGGTGAACTGATGTGAAATATAAGTAGTAAGACTTAGTATATTAGTACATTTGCATAAATGGAAGAAAAAATAGATATAAAATGTCAGAGTTCATTCCCAAGTGATTCTAGTAGAATTCTTAAAACCTGCTCTTGCACAAAGTAAAAGGCTTAGCAGACTTTCAGTATGATAAAGTCTGATGCCTACAGTATTATGGCATTTACTTGCCCTATTATTTGTGATAATTTATGGCATTATCACATTTCTTTTTGATTAGATGGGAAGACAATGCTTAGTATCCTGTACTTAAGGGCGCAAAACATAAAAAAAAATAATTGGCTCGGGGACTTTTGTAATCTCCCCACGGTGGGAGAAGAATTGAAGCAAGTGTTTCCAAGATTTATCTATAATGTAATCTAAATCATAGACTGATAGACTCATAGAATAGTTCAGGTTGGAAGGGACCTTTAAAGGCCACCCGGTCCAGCCCCCTGAAATAAGCAGGGACATCTTCAACTAGATCAGGTTGCTCAGAGCCTCATCCAACCTGACTTTGAATGTTTCCAGGCATGGGGCATCTACCACCTCTCTGGGCAACCTGTTCCAGTGTCTCGCCACCCTCATCATAAAAAATGTCTTCCTTCTATCTAGTCTAAATCTCCCCTCTTTTAGTT